>NC_024126.1:15661619-15678887 GCF_000346735.1 Prunus mume | reverse complement strand
TAACAATAATAATAATAAGCAAAGTTTTTGAAAGATCTTATAAATAACTAAATTTCTGTTAAGGCTGGACTCTACTGCCATTTATCTGGTGTTTAACTAAAATTCTCTTTCTCTATATTCCTAAAGGATATTCCACTCGGCAACATGCAAATCATAATATTTAAAAGCATGTCTCATTAATGAAACACTAGTCTTCGAATAAAACTTATTCAATATCAAATACTGAAACTAAATTGCATAAATTCATTTATGAAAACAAAAAGTCCACTCACGGTTGGTCCGAGCTCGCTGGACCTTTGAAAGGTCCCTCCTACGGGTCAACTGGTGCCGAGTGCCTGATTCAAATACCATATTAAAATATATTAATAAAACTGCTCGGTACAAATATTTAAATAAAACCCTGACCCCCGGCTTCTAGAAGTGCATGCATCAATTTAAAGTTATTCATATGCCCACATTACGTTCCTTTAATCCTAGGACATTCGTCCCGTGAATCTGGTTTCGATCGAACGGTTAGATTTGTCACGATCACACGATCGACGATTCTAAACCCTTAACCTTGGGGTTCGCGATTTTGGAGTATCCGGGACTCCGATTCACGATCCGTCGAATCCTACACAATCCTGGCAAGGTCTAGATTAACATATCTGAAAGTGATCACGACCCAACGGTTCGAAACTATTGAACCCGGATAACGTACACTATGTAAAAGTCCGCTTAACACTCAAACGACGTCCGAATTGAGATCCGCGAATTTCTACATGCTCGTGAGAATACGAGGATCATTCTGAAACTGAGAGTGGTCCCCTCCAGACTGCCCACGCGCCACCACACGTGCTGGCAGCTTGGGTGGCTTGAGAGATTTCCGGTGACCAGAAAAACTCCAAACCGCCGGCCCAAAATCCTAACTTAGGTAAAACACCCAATTTGGAATCACTTTTGTTCTTGGATCTACCCAAAAAAGTGGCTGGAAGTGGCCGGAATCCTACCCTCAAAGCTGGCTGAAACTTAAGTTGAGAATCGAACGATCTACGCTTGAAATTTCTGAAATCCTACCCAATCAGCAGCTAAGTTAAGAAAAATAGCTGAAAACTATACCTCACTCGTCCGATTTGGTGGGGAATCGAGGGAGAACGAGCGATGAGAAAATCTGTCAAAACCCGCGCGATTTTCTACATTTTTCGATGGCTGCTGGCGGTGGTGACGGCTGAGCTTGGTTGGACTTGGAAGAGGAAGCAGTGGTGGTTCGATTGGGTCCGGTCTCGTCTGCCGGAGTGGAGGGTGGCGGTGGTTATGGAGCTTTAAAGGAGATGGCTGGAGAAGGGACGCACGGGAGAGAAGAAGAAATTGGGGGAGAAGAGAGAGAAGCTGAGTTTTTAAAAATCTGGCTTGAAAAATTACCATTTTGCCCCTTGAAGTATTTTGACTGTAATTTCTTCGTTACAACTCCGCTTCGAGTCTACTCCATGTCTACGGACTCGTTTCGTCGCGCTCTATGCAATGGTGTAAGTGGATTGGTCAAATTCTTCTCCGGTCAAAAGTCAACTTTTCCTTAATAACTTAGTCCAAGGGCAAAATTGTCCTTTCTCCTTAATAAACTAATAGTTAAATATTGATTAAGGCTTGGGTTATTACAATCTCCCCCCTTATAAAAATTTCGTCCTCGAAATTTACGTACCTGTCACTCGAAAAGGTAAGGGTACTGTTCCCGCATTTGGTCCTCGGGTTCCCATGTAGCCTCTTCCACAGTATGACTTCTCCACAAGACCTTCACAAGAGGGATCTCTCTCGATCGTAACACTTGAGTCTTCCAATCCAAAATCTGAACTGGTTGCTCCACATAAGTCAAATCTTTTTGCAACTCTATTGGTTGTTCTTCCAAGACATGAGAAGGATCAGACATATACTTTCGGAGCACTGAAACATGAAACACATCGTGTAACCGGGAAAGATCTGAAGGCAAAGCAAGCCTGTAAGCTACTAGGCCGACACGCTCCACGATCTTATAAGGCCCAATATAGTGAGGACTTAGTTTTCCCCGCCTTCCAAATCTCATTATGCCCTTCCAAGGTGATAACTTCAGAAATACCCAATCACCAACCTCAAACTGAAGGTCTTTCCTTCTATTGTCCGTATAATTCTTCTGTCGGTCTTGGGCTGCTTTGAGTCGTTCTCTAATTATTTTCACCTGTTCCTTTGTCCGTTCAACATCATCGGACACCTCCAATCTATTCTCACCCACTTCATCCCAATAGAATGGAGTTCTACACTGTTTCCCATACAAGGCATCATATGGGGACATCTTAATACTCGCCTGGTAACTGTTATTATAGGCAAATTCCATAAGTAGCAACTTCTCATCCCAGTCACCCCGGAACTGCAGTGCGCAAGCTTTCAGCATGTCTTCTAAAGTCTAGATTATCCTCTCAGATTGACCATCTGTCTGGGGGTGAAATGCAGTACTAAACCGCAATTGAGTTCCAAAAGCCTCATTTAACCTCGCCCAAAAACGGGAAGTAAACTGTGGATCTCTATCTGAAATAATAGATACTGGCACCCCATGAAGTCTCACTATCTCATCTATAAAGATCTTGGCCAACTTATTTATGGTGTAGTTTGCTCTCACTGGTAGAAAATGAGCGGATTTAGTGAGTTGATCCACGATTAGCCAAACTCCATCATGCTTATTCTGTGTTTGGGGAAGCTTGAACACGAAATCCATGGTAATATGCTCTCATTTCCATTCAGGAATTGGAAGTGGTTGCAACAACCCTGAGGGTTTCTGCCGTTCAGCTTTCACTTGCTGGCAAATTAAGCACTTATTGACATATTCTGCTATCTCTTTCTTCATAAAAGGCCACCAGTAATGCTCTCTCAAGGTATGATACATCTTAGTGCTTCCAGAATGCATTGCAAAAGGTGAACTATGAGCCTCCTCAAGAATTTCCCTTTTTAAGGCTTGATCATTAGGGACATATAACCTGGTTCCCACCATTAAAGCTCCATCATTTCTTACTGAACAGTCATTTCTGTCACCATTCTCCATCTCAAATCGCAATGTGCAAATCAAAGGATCCTGGGATTGGGCGGCGACTATTCGCTCCACTAGTACTGGTCTCACATGGAGAGTTGCTAACAATGCTCCCTGATCATCCACACTTAGCTCAACTCTAAGCTTCCTCATCTCCACCATAATTGGCACATAACTCCCTCTGAAATAAGCTATAGATCCTGAGGATTTTCTGCTGAGTGCATCAGCTACAACATTAGCTCTTCCCGGATGATGCTCAATAGTACAATCATAATCTTTAATCAATTCTAGCCATTTTCTTTGCCTCAAATTCAGCTCATTTTGAGTGAATAAGTACTTCAAACTTTTGTGATCTGTAAAAATCCGACATGTTTCTCCATAAATATAGTGTCGCCAAATCTTCAAGGCAAAAACCACTGCAGCTAACTCCAAATCATGAACAGGGTAATTCAACTCATGCTTCTTAAGTTGCCTAGAAGCATAAGCGATCACCCTACCATGCTGCATTAGCACACAACCAACTCCCTGTTGGGATGCATCACTGTAGATAACGAAGTTCCAGCTATCATTTGGAAGTACTAAAACCGGAGCGGTGGTCAACCTGGTCTTGAGTTCATTGAAGCTCTCCTCACATTCATCTGACCATTCAAACTTCACTCATTTCCTTGTCAAACGAGTGAGAGGCGCCGCTATAGCAGAAAACCCTTCCACGAAGCGACGATAGTACCCGGCTAACCTAAGAAAACTCCGTACCTCTGTAACACTGGTTGGTCGTGGCCAGTTCACTACTGCCTCAATCTTCTGGGGATCAACACAAATACCCTCTGCAGAGATCACATGCCCCAAGAAACTAACTTTGTCCAACTAGAACTGACATTTACTGAATTTGGCATACAACTGCCTCATCCTCAAAGTCTTCAGCACAATTTCCAAATGTTTCACGTGTGCCTTCTAACTCTTGGAATACACCAGAATGTCGTCTATGAACACAATCACAAAGCGATCCAAGTAATGTCGGAAAACCCTGTTCATGAGATCCATAAACGCAGCTGGCGCATTCGTCAACCCAAATGGCATCACCAAGAACTCATAGTGCCCGTATCTAGTTCGAAAAGTTGTCTTAGGCACATCCTCTTCTCTAATCCGTAACTGATGATACCATGATCTCAGATCAATCTTAGAGAATACCTTGGCATCCTTTAACTGGTCGAACAAATCATCAATGCGAGGCAAAGGATACTTATTTCGCACTGTGACCTTGTTCAACTGTTTGTAGTCAACACATAACCTCATGGTTCCATCCTTCTTCTTAACAAATAACACTGGAGGGACCCAAGGTGAAAAACTAGGTCGGATGAAACCTTTATCTACCAGCTCTTGCAACTGAGTCTTTAATTCCCTCAACTCTGCTGGTGCCATTCTATATGGTGCTTGAGAGATAGGATTCGTTCCTGGAATGAGCTCAATGGTGAACTCGATCTCCCGGTGAGGAGGTAGCCCAGGAAGATCCTCAGGGAATTCATTCGGAAACTCTTGTACCACTAGAACATCTTCCAATCTCAGTCCCTTATCTCTGGTATCAATCACATTTGCTAAATATCTTGTGCAAGGGCGGAACCAGTAATTTTTCAATGAGTTGGCTAATTAAAGTTGTTTAGCTTAAAATCTAAGGACCAATTTTTGTTTGGGTACTTACTGTTTCTATAGTTTTTCTAGAAATATATTAAAGTACAGATTGGGATAAAATAGTAAAAGGTTGAGAGTTAAAATCATGACTGTTTATTAAGAGATTATTTTATTAATTGAGGGAGATAGCCCAAAAAGATCCTCAGGAAATACATCCGGAAACTCTTGTACCACTGGAACATCTTCCAATTTCAACCTCTTATCTCTGGTATCAATCACATGTGCTAAATATCCTGAGCACCCTTTTCTAAGCAACCGTTTTGCCGTCACAGCTGAGATGAGGCAAGATGGAAGCACTCTGTGCTCGCCATAAAATGTCACTTCAGGTCGTCCAGGACTACGGAAAACAACCTCTTTTCAGAAGCAATCTACTGAGGCATGATGTCTGGCTAACCAATCCATCCCTAGAATGACATCCAAGTCAACCATTTCCAAGGGAATCAAATCTGCCTCCAGCAATACCTCCCCCTACTAGAAATTGTCTGTAGCTGTCTCCCAGTACCTCTGGCTACACCCCTTCCAAAGCGGTTCCTAGAACTGCTACTCTGGTTGGAACCTCCACTAGAACTAAATCCGGGTCGGAAACCTCCGTAACTGCGGCCACTAGATGACCCATAGCTATAACTACCTCTCTTGGATGACCCTTGACTGGTCCATATCAAACTGTCTCCTACGAGGTTCACCCCTTGCTCTGACCATCATCTGGCTGCTCTCTATTAGTAAAGCAAACATCACGAAAATTAGTCAACCGCTGACTAATCACAATGTCTCGAATGGAGGCCTTTAACCCTCTAGTAAACAACTGGCACTTCTTGTTTTCATCCTCTACTAGTGGAACATAATACTTAGACAATTCATTGAACTTCTTCTCATACTCAAGTACTGTCATCGCTCCCTGCTCCAGCTGCAGAAACTCTTCCATTTTCAAATTCTTGTAAGCCAGTGGATAATACTGACTATCAAATGCAGCTCAAAATAATTGCCAAGTGATGGCCGATGAATCCGGATATCTCCTTTTAACTGATTCCCACCAATGTCTAGCATTTCTGACCAAAAAGAATGTGGGTAGCGCCACTCTGTGATTCTGGGGAACCCTCATCACTTCCATGATTCGCTCCATCCTTTCTATCCACTCCTCAGCCACTGTTGGATCACCATCACCATCAAAATCTGTGGCCCCTATTCTCTTAGCTTGATTAGTATATCCCAAGGAGGGATCTCGAGTCTGCCCGGTCCTGGATAGAGCCTAAGTCAACAACTCCAAAGTCTGCTGGAAGTTAGGATCTCCCAGCATAATGGGCACAGCCGGAGCTGCCCCTGATGGACCTCCAACAAAAGATTGCTATACCAGTTCTGGCACCGGTATAGGAATGGGGATTTCCTCTTGCTCGGGAGAGGGATCCTGTCCCCAAACTTGGGACGACTGTCTGGTCCCTCTACGGAAGCCACCGCGTTTAGGGCCCATGCTTACTGTCACAAGAAACAGATGTTCAGTACGATGGAATACACGAAGTGCGGAGTCTACAGGAAGTTAAACCTAATGCTCTGATACCAAGTTGACAGGACCCGACCCAAATTCCACTTTGGAATCCGAGCCGAACCCTGTTTGTGATCAACACCTGGCGGGTGTCGAGCACAATGGACTTGGTTGCCCTTTTTCTGATTAGAAACTTAATTCCCTTAAATCCTGACTTCTACCGAAAATTCGGCAGAGTCTCCCCTGTAAATCGAACGTTCCCAAAATTTACACCTGTCAACAAACACTTAAATATATACACCAACTGCCAGTATACAAAAATAAGTAAGTTCCAACAGTTAAATACGTTCCAGGGCACTGTCAGAGCAACTATACAGATTTATTTACAAAGGAGGTAACCACTTGTGAACCAAGGAACCCTACATCAAAATGGGGAAGCGCGGGCGGGAATTGCCCTGTGGTGGCTCTCGGATGCACGTCTACAGCTTCGGGGCGCAAAACATCGAAAAAGTGAGTGGACCAAAAAATAAAGTTTAGAAAATACATATGAACATACTAACCCCACTGTAAAAGGAGTTATAAAAACTAAATCATTCTCTTCTATATATACGTACAAAAACCAATGCACTCTTATATACATATATAAATATACCAATCATGCTCATGGCCAACATCAATCTCTTAAAAGCATTGAAACCAGTTTAAAACTACCACCTAGATGTACCCATTTGTTTCCGTCAATTCCTGATACCCGTCAATTCCTGATATGCTGTCAATTCCCCTCGCATCACCATTCGTGATACATCCTCGCGGATCTCGGTGACACAAAGTCAATCTGAGTCGCAACCTCGGAGGATTCAAGGGACTTTGGTCAACCTGATCCGCGTCCTCGCTCCACACGAGTCCGGGTACCATAGAACTCGTGGGGCAACTGTCAAGTATGCTGACTAAACCGAAGGCAACTGATAAAATCCGAAAGCAACCTGGATGTCCGTGGACATCAGTATATCCGAAGGCAACATCTGTATATCTGGGTACCTAGGGTGGCTTAGAAAGTAACAATAATAATAATAAGCAAAGTTTTTTAAAGATCTTATAAATAACTGAATTTCTGTTAAGGCTGGACTCTGCTGCCATTTATCTGGTGTTTAACTAAAATTCTCTTTCTCTATATCCCTAAAGGATATGCCACTCGGCAACATGCAAATCATAATATCTAAAAGCATGTCTCATTAATGAAACACTAGTCTTTGAATAAAACTTATTCAAGATCTAATATTGAAACTAAATTGCATAAATTCATTTATGAAAACAAAAAGTCCACTCACGGTTGGTCCGAGCTCGCTGGACCTTTGGGAGGTCCCTCCTACGGGTCAACTGGTGTCGAGTGCCTGATTCAAATACCATATTAAAATATATTAATAAAACTGCTTGGTATAAATATTTAAATAAAATTCTGACCCCCGACTTCTAGAAGTGCGTGCATCAATTTAAAGTTATTCATATGCCCACATTACGTTCCTTTAATGCTAGGACATTCGTCCCGTGAATCTCGTTTCGATCGGAGGGTTAGATTTGTCACGATCACACTATCGACGATTCTAAACCCTTAACCCTAGGGTTCGCGATTTTGGAGTATCCGTGAAACGACCTGACCCAATTTTCACTTTGGAATGCGGGTCGAAACCTGTTTAAAACTGACACCTGGTAACCGCTGGCAGCTTGGGTGGCTTGAGAGATTTCCGGTGGCCGGAAAAACTCCAAATCGCCGGCCCATACTCCTAACTTAGGTAAAACACCCAATTTGGAATCACTTTTGTTCTTGGACCTACCCCAAAAAGTGGCCGGAAGTGGCCCGAATCCTACCCTCAAAACCGGCTGAAACTTAAGTTGAGAATCGAACGATCTACACTTGAAATTTCTGAAATCCTACCCAACCAGCAGCTAAGTTACGAAAAATACCTGGAAAACCATACCTCACTCGTCCGATTTGGTGGAGAATCGAGGGAGAACGAGCGATGAGAAAATCTGTCAAAACCCGCACGATTTTCTGCGTTTTCCGGTGGCTGCTGGCGGTGGTGACAGCTGAGCTTGGTCGGACTTAGAAGAGGAAGCGGCGGTGGTTTGATTGGGTCCGATCTCGTCGGCCGGAGTGGAGGGTGGCGGTGGTTATGGAGCTTTTAAGGAGACGGTTGGAGAAGGGACGCACGAGAGAGAAGAAGAAATTGGGGGAGAAGAGAGAGAAGCTGTGTTTTTAAAAATCTGGCTTGAAAAATTACCATTTTGCCCCTTGAAGTATTTTGACCGTAATTTCTTCGTTACAACTCCGCTTTGAGTCTACTCCGTGTCTACGGACTCGTTTCGTCGCGCTCTACCCAACGGTGCAAGTGGATTGGTCAAATTCTTCTCCGGTCAAAAGTCAACTTTCCCTTAATAACTTAGTCCAAGGGCAAAATTGTCCTTTCTCCTTAATAAACTAATAGTTAAATATTAATTAAGGTTTGAGTTATTACAATTGTCCACTTTCAGTTTGGTATTATTGTGTTGTGAAAATAATCGTTGTCAGATTTACTGTGCTGGAAATCAACTGTGAGAGAAAATTGTTGGACGTTTGGTAAACTTTTTATTAAAAGTGTTGTTAATACTAATTTCCGCATAATCAGAAAATGATTCATGCATAATCATTAAACTTAGTACCCCTTCAAAACTAATTCCGTATAATTAAAAAATAAAAACACATTATTAGCTGCTTTTCTTTATAGATTTTTCTCATAGCAATTTTTAACAATAAGTAATTTTCTCATAGTTTACAAAGCGAATTGGGCTTTCCAAATTTTTTTAAAAATCACTTATCACCCAAAATAAGCAATGTCAAACATGCACTAAAATCTGTCAACCATTTACAATCAGGATAGCTATAGAAAAGGGCAATGCTTTTGTGTATACGCGCATTTGGTTTGGGAATTTTTCTGACGAGGTGTTACTTAGATTGTGTTGATTTGTATGGGTTAAAAATCCATCGAGGAAATATTAATCCAACTTCTTTCGCATTGTTCTAGAGAAGTGTCATCCACATGCAACATTAGTAGACTAGATGTTACATCAACTCATACTTGATTATTCTTTGTGACCAAGAGATTCACAAAATTATGTAAGAGATTGTCTATATTCATAACCACACAACCATCTGTTGGTTGCTTCCATACTTACATGGCCGATAACTGACCTCTAAGAATAAGAGAGCCCACATTCCATGTCTCTTTCATAACACATTAACCAAATTAGTCTCTTGTGTCACAATCAGATCATGCAACAGTTAGAGGGCACTCCACCAACTCTCTTAAGAGTACATTGATCACAACCACAGACTCACTTCTCATGCATTTATTCAGATCACATCCCATTTTCTTATATCATGTTATTCATCCAAATGAAGTGTCACTCAAAAACATATCCAGCGAAGGAGTCAAGTCACCATGAAGAAGTCTCAAACTCTACCACAAACTCCTGAGAGCGATTACGAGGGCACTCAAAGACAAAGCATCGTAATTCCTTCCAAACACATCACCATAGCAAATAGCTTCGAAAAGAAAGAACACTCCTGGTACAACTACAATTGCATCATAGAATTGGCAAGAAACCCATTTTTATCATTAAAGATCTATACTATACTGCTCCTAGAGAAAATCTAGGCTAAAATATTATTTCTTTTGCAGAACATTCAATAACAACAGATTTGTGCACCTCCATATCCTATTCAACTGTTTCTCATCCCTCTCACTCTTTATTTTGGTGAATTCATGCAGGTTTATCACTTCTCATGTCCCAACAGACCTAACAATTCAAGTTCAAGATGTCACCTTTAACGTTCACAAGGTAACTACAAATCAAGACAAACATACTCAATAAGTTGATACCTAAAAGAGCTCATAAAACTTTGCATACAAGAAGTTTAGAGAAAATTGCAAGCAAAACCAAACTTCTTACATAATACACAATTCCAGTACAAATATACATAAACCACCAGAAATATTAAGCTCATCACATGCCTTCAATTTATGATCATAGTTATTCTAATAGAGATGCTAGGTTACATTCAAGATGATGTTTTTCCCAAACGGAACTGATATTTGATCCATGTATTATAATTCAGAACAGATACATACACCACATGCAAGAATTTTCCAGTGAATTAACCAGTACGTCCTGTCATCAAGGTACACTGAAATAACAGAGTACTTAGGAACCCTCCCTTTCTTTCTCTGTTGAAAATATCTTTGTGTGGTTTCATAATATCAGAGCCATTTATTTTCCTCTTCTACATCAAAGCAAAACTAACCGTCGAAAAGCACATTTTCAAGTGAAGCTACTAGAGTGTTCTCTTTCTACCTTTCTGCTTGACCATGGGACAGCCATATAACTCTTTCCTAGTATCAATTCCTATAACTTATGTGCCAATCAAGGTAAAGTCAATCTAAACAGTACACGCTACACAATACTCAGTGCTTAAATTGAATCAACCAATTTTTTATTTTCATCACAATGTTTATGCCTTCCTATTTTGCACATACAGAATGCATGCCATATACTTTAAAAAAGAAAATTATCTACAAGGAGAACACACAGTGATTGAACCCAACAATTATAAAGCAATGATAGGTGACTGCATCACTTCCTACATTTGGACTTCATACAAATTATTGACAAACTTGCACACTAGCTTGAATGCCACAGCATGAACTTTGTCTTATGACTTCAATTTTTTACAGTACATTTCATAGGAACTAAATAATAATATGCAACCAGGGGAAAACACATGTATACAAAGTACTCAATTGGTTCCTGTTTCATTTCCATTTCTTTTTACAGTATCCCTTGATATCAAAATGTGGCTACATTGGTCGATTGGAATTTCAGCCTTCAATTTCAAATTTTGGCTATGACCTCAAGCTTGAAAGCTTCCCAGCTGGATCAGAAACCTTTGAAATCATTTTAAAATTTTGTTATGGTCTTCCAATGGACTTGAACCCTAACAACATAGCACCACTAAGATGCGCCTCAGAATTTCTAGAAATGACAGAAGATCTTCAAGATGGAAATCTCATTTCTAAGACTGAAGCTTTTCTCACATTTGTAGTCCTTTCTTCGTGGAAAGACACCATTACTGTACTTAAATCTTGTGAAACTCTATCTCCATGGGCTGAAAATCTTCAAATTGTCAGAAGGTGCTGTAACTCAATTGCTTGGAAGACTTCCAGAGTAAACATTGTCGGAGATACAGACTGTCAAGAAGGCTGGTGGTTTAATGAAGTGGCTACCTTTCGAATAGATCATTTCATGAGGATTATAACAGCAATAAAGGCAAAGAGTACAAGACCAGAAGTTATAGGTAAATGTATCATGCACTATGCAGAGAGATGGTTGACAGGCATGCATGTGGAGTTTGAAGGACTAAGAGGATACGGGTTCGGAAAAAATGACCTCCAGTTCAGTGTATTGAGTAGGTGTAAAGAGGATGGGGGTTACGTACACAGCAAGGAGCAAAAAGCAATTATTGAAAGCCTAGTGAGCGTACTTCCTCCTCAAAATGAAGCTGTTTCATGTAAGTTCTTATTGAGGATGTTAAAGATGGCCATGCTGTACTCTGCATCACCAGCTTTGATTTCAGAGCTTGAAAAGAGAGTGGGGATGATGTTAGAAGATGCCAATGTGAATGATCTGTTGATTCCTAGTTGCAATAATGCAGATCAAGGGAAACTAGTTAAGTGAGTATTCTACATTCTTTATTCAGTCAGATTCAACAACATAATTACAACAGAATCCTTCGAAGAAGTCAATTGATAACCAACACTCTTGTTCTTGTTAATTTTCATAATGTGTAGTACAGTTCACCTGAAGAATGCACAATGCACGACACTGAAGTCGTGCAAAGGATTGTGGAATATTTCTTGATGCATGAGCAGCAAGGACAGCAACAGAAGACTGCTAGAATCAATGTTAGTAAGCTGTTAGACAACTACCTAGCAGAGATTGCCGAAGACCCAAACCTCTCCATAACCAAGTTTCAAATATTGGCTGAATTACTGCCAGAAAATGCAAGGACATGTGATGATGGTCTCTACAGAGCCATTGATACCTACCTCAAGGTTACTTTTTCACCTGTTTCTCTACTTTACACCTAAAGCAATTTATAACCTAAAATCTAACCCTTTTTTTTCAGACCCATCCTTCACTACCTGAGCATAACCGGAGAAGGCTATGTAGAATAATGAACTGTGATAAACTATCGCTTGACGCATGCATGCACGCTGCACAAAATGATCGACTGCCTATGAGAACTATTGTCCAGGTAACATTTAAGAATCACACAAGAGGTTAAAACATAAATTTTGTATCATTGGTCCCTGCTGAAAATTAGTTAAAGAATTTAAGATATCAGTTATATTCTTAAGGAATCTAGGTCTTTTATCAAGACATATTTAGTGGCTTGCATTTGAATTAAATTATAAAGATACTTAAAGTTTATATGTAATAACAGGAAAAAGAAATGCAACCCAAGAACCTCTACCAACCACAAGCTAAGGTATTTATAATTTATACGCAGCATCACAAGGACACTAATAGAGAGGCTTTTGAGAAGAAGAAAATCAATGAGAACAAAAAAGGAAAAAGATTAACTATTACTACAGACTGCAATAAGCGCCCTTTTTGTTGTTGTGTAGCATTATTTTTTATGCACATTGAATTCATACTACAAACACATTGAGTAGTTTTTCTATCTCCTCTACCTCCTCTATTTTTTATGCACATTGAATTCCCCCTTTTTATGACACCAAAAAATTTCAGAAACCATAATGCTTCTGAAAAATGGATTTCACAAATGCATTCCTGTCAAAAGGGAAATAAAATTAATAGAAGATAGACCCTTAACTTAAACAGATGTAAAATCCTCACAAAGGCATACAAAATTAACTGAGCATTTGAAGACCATTTGATTTATCAGACATGGACCCCTTAATCTCAGTTCCAACCAGTATGTGTTCCATCAAAATTGGCATTTCTCACTAGAGGAAGAGAATATGAAACATGTGCAGGTGCTTTTCTCAGAACAAGTAAAGATGAGGACAGCGATGCAAGAAAAAGAATCACAAAGTGGCAATAACTCTGAACAGGAAGGGAACCACTCATCAACAGATGCAGAGATTAAGAATCTAAAAGCAGAACTTGAGGATGTAAAGATAAAGATGGCAGAGCTGCAGAGTGACTACTCTGAGCTGCAGCAAGAGTATGAAAGGATAGGCAGCAAGCAAAGGAATGTGTCGGGTTGGAGTTTGGGATGGAGAAAAATTAAGAACTCCTTCCATGCAAAAGTTGAGGGCAATGAAACTGGAGAAGGCCAACAAAGACCCAACCCAGCTGGCAGAAGACCCCCCTCCAGACGAAGGTCATCCATGTCCTAAATTATATTAATCTAGGAAGCCAAGACACCCCACACCATATGAGAGTTAAGCCTTTAAGAACACCATATCAACTGTCTTAGGGATAGTTGATAGTTTGTTATTGCTTGCCTATCCATAATGTATACACAAAAATAAATAAAAAGTAAAAAATGTCTGTAGTTTTCCTATTCTTACACATTAATTTTCTCCAAAGTAATTCTGCCTCCTATAGAACGTCTGGCAGACTACATCCTTTGCTACAACTACAAGCCTACAAGCTTTCAGCAATGGGTCACACGAGATGCCCAAGCAGCAACAAGTTTCTTCAGTCGAATGGAGGAGTACTTGGTAATTTTTTTCTGGTTACATTGATTATCAATCAAACAAAAACAAAAAAGTCGTGCAAGTCATATGTCATAATAATCCTATTAGAGGAGATAGGAAAAATACTCAATGCAAGTTTCCAATATGCTTCTATCCTCAACAATTTCAAACTTCACAAGTACTAATCACATATGAGCTTGCACAATTATTGGTAAAGTAAAAGATAATAACCATAAATATTATACTATTCTGCTACTTGAAAGCTAAATGCTCCAGTCCTATTGAAAGGTCTTCAAACATGGCCACAAGTTTTCACCGAACTTCAAATGTCATAAATTTCAAAATCCCAACAAAAAACATAAACCCAGTTCCAAAAGTCTTCAAACCTGCCTAGCGAAACCTCATGGTGCTCCAGGGAAATTTGGCCACACCGTCGCCGAAAACAGCAGAACCTTTGTCGTTCTTAACCCTCCGAGGTTCCTCCTTGTCCTTCCCGTAAAGCCAATGCTTCTCAGTTTCACCTTCTTCGACGACGCTGGACTTGGATTGCTTGCTCGTCTGCTTCCTCTCCTGTTCGACGACTCCAATCGGGTAGAGGTCCTGAGAGAGCGAGAGCGGGTTCTTGAGCGTGACGTAGGCCTTCTTGTAATTGGGTCTGGCGAACAATAGGCCACCGCGCTTCTTCTTCTTGCCTTCCATGTTGAGCGTACGGACCTTTTCGACCTGGAAGCCGTAGAGGGATTCGAGGACGCGCTTGATTTCGACCTTGGAAGCTGATGGGATGGTTTTGAGAGCGATTTCTCTGATGTTAGTGAAGTTGGTGGGCATTAAGAGCTTGATGGGTAGGTTTGCGAAGTGAATTACCCTCCTCCCCAATCTACTTCCCATGACTGATTTTGTTTTCTGTCTTCTTCGTTCCCTTCTCTGTGATTTTGGAGAGTTTTTCGGATTGATTTTGAGAGGAGAGTGGAGATGGCGCTGCCCTGCCCTGCCCTTGTGTCAATTCTTCACTTCCTCACTCGGTTGCCATTTCTCTTGATGACCACTGCACTGGGCCGGGCCTAATTTGGTGATCGGCCCGAAAATTAAATCCGAATCCAATACGAATTTTATTCTTCAATAAAATACAAAAATTCTTCATTTATTCTTTGGGGAAATGCTATGGTTAGGTTATCAATGGGTGTTAGTTGGATTGATCCAGATCTTTAGCGTGCTCCCAAGTGGTCATAGATTCAAGCTTTCATAGTACCTGTGTGTGAGTTTCCCTTTGTCCTTCCTAACTTTGACAAATAAATGAATAAATAAATACATATCTTTTGCTACAGTTAGGATGGGCAATCGGTAAGCATTAGGTGTTAGGAGGTAGTTGTGGTAGTGTTGGTGGGCAATTCTTCCATTGCCAATGCATGCAGTCAATGCTACCAATCATTCCTGGAAATCCTGGAGCTTCGGCTTTTTGTAGAAGCCGTTGGAGGTCCCTGGGAGTAGGTCTATGCAGGTAGTCCCTAGTGTACAGATTTTCAACTGCATCACAAAATCTTACCAAAGCCTCCAATATAGTGGACTTCCCCATTCGGGCAACCTCATCCACCTGATCAGCAGATGCTCCATACGCCAACATTCGTATAAGAGCTGTAAGCTTTTGCTCCGGAAGAAGCCCCAAAACCCCAGCAGCATCACACTTTTGAACAAAGTATGCATCCTAATTGCAAATATCATGCATGACTTAATTGAACAAATGGGGTTGCATTCTAAATCGCCTTCGAAAATCAACATCAGAGTACAAAGCAGTTGGGATAAAATAATCTTCCAAAAGATTCTTACCCTGAGAATGCCTATGTCTGTCCACATTCCAGCGACGGCCGACTTGCGAACCACGGCGGCGACCTTGGTTTTCTTCCTCTTCCATTGCCACTGCTATGAGAACTTGTTCATCGACTTGTCTCTACAACTCATTGATTTCATCGGCTCTACGATTTCTCTCCTTTCTTTCTCGTTTTTGCCTCTCCAAGCATCTCCTATATTCTTCCATTGAGAATGAATGGAGTATGAATTCTAAACTCTAAGAATGAAAATATAGAGAGATGTGAGGTATGGGTGGAGCTTCTGGTTTGATATAAAAATTTGGCAAGATAGAGATGTCACGTGGCTTGATTTCATTGGATGAAAATCTTATCTGAAATTTGAAATTCATCCTAAATTTGAACCCAAATTTATTTGAATTTTGAATTTTAAAATTCATTCGAAATTTGAACCCAAATTTATCCGAAATTTGAACCCAAATTTATCTGAAATTTGAATTTTGAAATTCATCCGAAATTTGAATCCAAAAATCTTATCCGGAAATTTTATCCGATTATGAATAGTCTTGACACGTAGGAACCCGGAAATCTTATACGAAAATATTATCCAAATTAATTATTGAGCTAAAAAAATTTGTGAATAAAACAAAAAAATGAATAGTAACTGCCCATAGCCATGGCAACGGGTGGAAACACAAAATACTATTTGCAAGTAAGCTTTTGCTCCGGAAGAAGCCCCAAAACCCCAGCAGCATCACACTTTTGAACAAAGTATGCATCCTAATTGCAAATATCATGCATGACTTAATTGAACAAATGGGGTTGCATTCTAAATCGCCTTCGAAAATCAACATCAGAGTACAAAGCAGTTGGGATAAAATAATCTTCCAAAAGATTCTTACCCTGAGAATGCCTATGTCTGTCCACATTCCAGCGACGGCCGACTTGCGAACCACGGCGGCGACCTTGGTTTTCTTCCTCTTCCATTGCCACTGCTATGAGAACTTGTTCATCGACTTGTCTCTACAACTCATTGATTTCATCGGCTCTACGATTTCTCTCCTTTCTTTCTCGTTTTTGCCTCTCCAAGCATCTCCTATATTCTTCCATTGAGAATGAATGGAGTATGAATTCTAAACTCTAAGAATGAAAATATAGAGAGATGTGAGGTATGGGTGGAGCTTCTGGTTTGATATAAAAATTTGGCAAGATAGAGATGTCACGTGGCTTGATTTCATTGGATGAAAATCTTATCTGAAATTTGAAATTCATCCTAAATTTGAACCCAAATTTATTTGAATTTTGAATTTTAAAATTCATTCGAAATTTGAACCCAAATTTATCCGAAATTTGAACCCAAATTTATCTGAAATTTGAATTTTGAAATTCATCCGAAATTTGAATCCAAAAATCTTATCCGGAAATTTTATCCGATTATGAATAGTCTTGACACGTAGGAACCCGGAAATCTTATACGAAAATATTATCCAAATTAATTATTAAGGTAAA
>NC_024126.1:15639038-15651029 GCF_000346735.1 Prunus mume | reverse complement strand
CGTCGACCACGTGGTGTGCAGCTCCAAGAGGTCGCGCCAGCAGCTCCAAGGGACCTCCAAGGCTATTTTCATGGCTTCCAAGAGGTCGTGCGACCTCGACGACCCCACTGTGGCTCCGCTCTGCATGCCACCTCTTTTGTTAATGTAGAGTTCAACCTTCATTCTTATCTTCACTTGCCATGGCATCTCCCAATTTATAGGGTATGCCTAAAAATATGGTGTAAATGGTGAGGAATAATGTGGATAATGAAAGAAAATGCTAAGTGTTTAGTATCAAAAGGGTTGGTGGCACACATAAGGGTTGGACATAAATTTATTTAGTGTGTAGAACATGCATAGCCTAACATTATCTCTTAAGGTCCATCCAACTCACAAGTTCTCAAAGTCTCTTCTAACAATCTAAAGATCAAACTCCAATTTTGCATTAAACATATATGTCTGAAAATCAATCCAAACATCAATCAAATGAAACCAAAGGCAGTTTATAACCATTCCGTGTCCTTTTTCATCTTGAAAAACAAAAAATTTCAAAAGCTTCAACACACAAAAATGCATTAATATATAATCAAAAGCAACATCATGTTGTTATCACTCTTATCAAGAACCCCTCCAAATACATCATATCTTCCATAAACTAAAAGGAAAGATTCAAAAATATTAATATGTATCTAAGCACGGATCACACATGAAACAGGTTGTCATTGGTTCAAACCACATAAGAATTACTTGGCTTTATTTACAACTATACAATCATAGCAATTAGTTCAAATTTATCCCAACCAATTGTCAATTGATATCATTAGCTAATTACCATGCTCTATTCACATAACCGAAACAATAAATTGGAATTTCAATATAGAAACGCACATCTTGCTTAACAGAACCAAAAATAACCACCAAACAGCTCTATCTAAATCAGCTAAACACCACCTACAAAACATCAAAAGCATATATGATTAAGAAAGAAGAGGGAGAAAAAGCAAGGAAAAATCGAAAAAATTGCAGTTTCTGATTTTCTAGTCCCAAAACTGTCCAAATGTGTTTTTCTGTGCAGTGTTTTTATACGAGATGCTTGAACTTTGTTACTCCACTACTAACACAAAAGAAAAATAGAGCCGTGAACCCCTAAAGTATAGCCATCCAAAAAAATTCAAGGCCAAAATATTTACTTGTTGTCAATCAAACTCATGAAAAATCAATTCCTTGTTTGGACCCCAAATTTTTTAATCACAAACTACATTCCCATAACAGATTCTGTTTGTGATAATGGTCGAAAAGCACATGATTTACAATAAATAATGATTTTCAAAAGGAAATGAAGAAGAAAAAAAAAGCTACTAATATACATAAATCAGATAATTGTCTATAAGCACATGACTTCAATATTTCAATATAATGCCTTTATACATGCACCAAGATGACTAAACAGATAGGTTATCACAGTATGAGAAGACTAAAGAGATAACAAAATTTCATTACTATCTGAAATGCTGCTCATATTTTTAACACCAACATAAATTTAGTTTTGTGTAAACAACTTCACAATCACAAATATCTATTATTCCATCAAGGAATTAATTTGACTCCATAACGATCAAACAATATGCATATACTAATGTCAAGCCTAATTAAACCAATATGCACAGTTAGCACAATTGTCTCAAAAATCATAATCAATCAAGCCCACCAAGTCAAAAAATCAAGTGAAATGTTTACTGAGAACCTTAGGGGAAAATAATTCAAAAGGAAAAAAAAACTCATCTTAAAAACATATTCTACTTCTATTCTTTGGGACACTAAATATTACTTCCAGATAACTAGCGATGCCAAAATCCCTACCCAAGAAAAAAAAGAAAGAAACATATATAACTATTTGCATAATTACAAATAAATAAATCATATGCTGTTATTTTCAGTAACATAGAGCAACAGAGCATAGGATAAGGATGTGAAGCATTCATTATATGAAAACCATGAGAACAAACAGCAAACATAGAATTAAACTATGACAACCAATTTGGAATGGAAGAAAATTAAAAACAATTTAGGTTTTTGGAAGGGATAAGGGTGTTTAACAAAAGCTCTTGACAATAACACAAATTTTTTTGGTTAGCTGATCAAAGTACAGGTGATAACTGAGAATCCCATAAAATTGTGCCTTAGTTACTAACATATAAGTTTATAACACACAAAAACTATAACAATTAAATCGAAGACATTCAAATGCCAAAAATGGGGCATTACAAAACCTAAAACCTATAAAAGAAACCAAAGCAGATTCTAGCTAAAATTGAATGAATTCATACGCAAAAGATGCGTTAAACAATCAAAAGTTACCTATTAATGAAATAAATACCAAAAAATACGCTAAAAATGTGAGGGGATGCTACCCAAAAACAAAGAATGCAAGAACTTGTAGCCAAGAAAGATAGAAAGTGTATGAGACGAAGGCTAAAGAAAAGATGAAAAATATCTCAACGAACAGACAAATCCATGAAACGAAGACCAAAAAGGAGGCTAGATTCGCAGCACGCCTCCCCAAACGAAAATCGATGGATGCTAAATCATCTCCAATAGTGAACGGAAATCTTCCATCGCTGCCCTCCAACCAGGCCAACCAGCTGGTTCGAAATCAATTGGAGATGGACTTCTTGTCTGAGTAAACGAAACGTTCGTAGGGGAAGGAAGAAAAACTGAAGAAGAAAGGGCAAAAAATGAAGAGTAGAAAAGGTTTAGTGAAGGGCATTTTGGGCAATTCACTGTACTAGAGAGGAAACAAAACGGGAAACAACAGTAAAAGGAGGGGCACTTTCGTCATTGCATTATGCTTAAGAACAGTGTTTAGTTGGATTGAGCTTTAGTATATATATAATTTTATGGGTTTCCGCATATGGGCTCCTCTCTCTGTGAGCAAGTAAGACTACTATTTCTCTGTAGTGGTTGTGGTTGAAAAAAAATGTAAATTGGTTCAGTTCCTTAGTGATTTTTTTTTTTTTTTTTTTGTTTCTAGTTTCTCTTTTCAGTAATAATTTTTTGGTTTAATAAATTGGTGTGTAGGTATTATGATTCTGTTTTGGGTTGAATTTTATTTATTTATTTATTTATTTCTGTTTCTCTGCTATCTATTAGTTGATGTGTAGATTTACAACAGCTGCTTCTTCCTGGTTAACCTTCATCGTACATCCCTCCAGATTTATAACTGCTACAAATTCTTGGTTTTTTATTTTATTTTATTTTATATATTTCATTTTTGTACTTTTAGTTGGCATGTTACTAAATTTTCAAAAAACTTTAATTATGGTTTTGATTAAAAAAAGCTTCTAAGCTGCTTCAGGCCATGGAGTTATGTTCTAAACTAGTATTTGCCAAATTGGAAGTTTAACAATGATTGTAGTGTTATTTTATCATTTTTGCCTTTTGTATTGTAGGGAATTTTGATTCCTCAGTTCTTTCCACTAAAATACCATTAATCTCTCCCCTGTATTGTAGGGAATTTTGTTTCCTTTGGCCTCAGAGCAAAGATTAGGTAATTTGGATTTGAAACGTGTGTACTTTGATTTCTTTTCTTAGGTAAATTTTCTTGCTTTATATGATTGCTTTGAGTGTTGTCGTTTCTATTGCATTTAATTTTGTTTATGTAAGTGAAAATTCAACAACTGATATAAAATTTTAATCATGGTCATAGTAGAAAAAATATGGTGGAGGTTGCTGTGGTCTCTGAGATAGTTGCAGGCATTTACAAAGGTAGTTCTATTTTTATTATATTGATGTCGTCTCTGTGATAGTTTTCATAATGTAGCAGCTTCTTGTTGCTTGTGTAGGGTTGATCTAGAAAAGAGACGTGCAGAGAAGGAACATGCAGAAAATGGGTACGTGCCTTCTGGTTATTTTTTTCCTCTTACTTTCAAAGTTTTAGTAGGTTGTTTTTTGCCTTTTTATGAATGATTTTCTAAACGCATTGTCTATGCAATATGCCACATTTGACTTTAGACAACACCAATAGGTTGAACTGTGGGTTGTTACATGACTTCCCAATCAATAACTATTATTTTATTTGGCTTGTATGTTTTTCTGTTTACAGGACTTCCTAATCAATAATGGTACCATGCATATGAAGAGTCCTAATTTACATGACTTCTAAATCTCCTACATGGGAAAGGAACCCACTCTTCTTCGTGTGCTTCTTGATTTGAAATTAGTTTTAATTATGTTTTCTAGTTAGGTATTGTTTTGATTTTGATTTTGGATTTGCAGATATTCCAACTAGCAACTCATCCACCCTTCCTAACATCTTATATGGCTAAAATTTTGTTTTGTTTTTTTTTTCTTTCTTAGATTCATCTCTCCATCTCTATCTTTCATTTAGATGAATGGTTGGAGATTTTATTTATTGATTTTAGTGATACATGAGGAATATATATATTATGAACTGCATGTTAAAAACTATCATGCTACATTTGGCATATTGCTTTCTATTATTCAAGTTAGTTATATTGTAAGTTTGATCTTTTTTTGTTTACAATGATGACTTTGTTATTGTTTTTCTTATTAGCATATTGCTTTATGCTTTCCATTCATTTTATTGATGGTTTTGTGACTGTTTTTCAAGTTGGGGCAAAGAATTAGGCCATTTACAAGACTAATATACTATTTTGGAGTCTATTTATTTGGCTACTTGAATTTGTAATATTTTCATTCTATCTGGAGATAGTTATTTTGTATACATAATGACTTGAGATTTTATATTTATAATTATTGGTTATGTAAAATGAATGTATTGAACAATACTTTCAATTACATGAATGAAGTTTATGTTGGTTTTTGAAATGAAGTTTATGTTGGTCTTTGAAATGAAGTTTATGGTGGCTTTGATGAGGATATAGTACCATTGAGAATAAGCTTTTAAACTAAATTTGACTATTTTATCATAGTTTATATTCCAATTGAAACATTCCATTAGCATTGTGAATGAGCATGTAAATTAAGATACAGTGTTTACAATATTAAATAATAAAAAATTATAATTTAAAGTCATTTCATTATGAAATTTTGCGACAGGAACTAGCATCGTAAACACTATCATAAAACCCCAATTTAAATCCAACGGTAGTTTATTGCAACACTAGTTTGCTGTCGTAAGACCAGCACATTTTATTACAATGTGTCTAAAAAAGTCACGAACCGTGTTTTACAACATTTTTTCCACTTTTTGCGACACATTTTGATTGTTATGAAAAGCCATTTTTCTTGTAGTGCATCGTAGCCGACTTGAGCACCTTTCATGCTCAATCTCCACGTCGCAGCCGACCTGAGCACCTTTCATGCTCAATCTCCACGTCGTAGCTAAACTGAGCACCTTGCATGCTCAATCTCCACGTTGCATGTGGACCCAATCACCTATTGTGGTTGATTCTCCAAGGAACAAAAGCTCCCCCTTCCAAAATATAGGTTGATCGCTTCTGCCCATAATGATTTTACTTAAAGTTCCCAACTGAACTAGTTCTCCACTAAGAATTTGGGGGCTTGGGAGACACCGTGTATGTTGGCTCGCCTTAGTACCACCTCCAACCTCTCCCACCATAGTTAGAGAGAGACAATGAAGTCCTATCATGATTAGAGTGAGACCGAAAAGGGTATATCTCCGGTAAATTAGTATGTAGTGTGTCACATGACATACATCATCACCACATACCATTACACATCATCATGTCATCATCACATACATCCTCATCATGTCATAATTACATACATATTCTTTATGTTATAAATGTGATATCGCATGTGTGAACTCCATCAAGGCTTGCCTCGCCACCGAGACTTACCAAGGCTCAACTCTCCATGACTCGGATCGCTATTAGAAGTTGTATAGCTTTGCCTGACCACCAACAATTTGTATTAAGAGCTCATGAGTCACAACAAGATGTTCAGCTTGGCTAGCATGATTGACTAGGAAGTTCCTAGTCAAGAATTCATTCTTAACTAAGAACTTGGGGCCTTATTGATATAGGTACCTGGTCGGCACCAAGTGCCTACTTAGCTTGGGTCAACATGTTTCACATAGTGACTTTTCAAGGCTAGCATATTTCAGGTTCACTGGTTACTGGCAGACCAAAAGGCACCACCCGATTCACTATGTGCTGGTAGACCATAAGGCACTACCCAATTCATTATTGCCTTAGGGTTTTCAAGCCTATTCGACTAGGTGCTTTCGGACCTATAGACGCTCGCCAACCGAGACTGACACAACTCAGCTTGTCATCGAGATTTACCAAGACTCGGATCTCCATGACTCAACTTACCATCGAAAGTTGTATAACTTGTCTGATCGCCAACCTTTTGAAGTAAAGGCTCATGACTCACAATAAGTTTTTCGGCTTGGCCAACATGATAAACTTGAAAGTTCCCAGTCAAGAACTTGTCCTCAATTAGGAACCTGGGGGCTTATTGTTATACATAAATAGTTAGCATTAAATGGCATCGCCTATACCTGATGACCTAGCCAAAATGGACTAGCCAAAATGTCCTACCCGAGGTATCCTACTCGTTTCAATATAACCTAGCCAATACGGCCTAGCCGAAATGTCAAACCCAACCAATATGGCATACTTGAGTAATATGTGCTAGCCGACCATTATGTGCTAGTCGACTCTTAATGTCTCTGCCATGTGCTGACCACCATGCATGCATTTGACAACAGATCACCACATGTGTCCTAACACTTCACCAATACACTACCCTCGGTCGCCACGTGATAAGCCACTGCTCCTAATAGGCCCATGTCTTCCCCACGTGCCCAATTCATACTCCTTTGAGGATGACCTATGCCTTTGCCACTTGCCCATTAAATAATGGCAACTGGCCCTCATCTCTTGCCTATATAAGGGAACAGACCCCTCTTTAACAAGGCTCTCTCCAATTCTCCTCTTCATGGGCATATCCGAAAATACCCAAGCACTCCCTCTTCCTATTGTATTCAGGTTCTCAAGCCTTTCTATTTATAATGTAATACTTATCCATCATAAACACCAAGCTCTACAGTGAATGTAGCCCTATTCATGGGTGAACCACTCTAAATCTGTGTAATGTGTGAGATTGTCAATATCCTCTAAGGCCCGTGCTAAATCACTCATTAACAATCACTATTAGTAAGAGAAAGTAAAAGTTCTAGCAAATTTTTATTTTTATGTTTTATTTTTTAAAAGTTAAAGGAATTTTGTGATTTTTCAAACAAATATGCATGAATTTATGAGTCTCTATTGCTTAAGAGTAAAGAAAGTTCATCAAAGGAAGACGACACACCCGGAATAGCTCCTAGAAATATCTAATCATAAATAGAATGGGTTTGAATTGATTTGGATCTGAAATACGAAGAATCTAGAAAATTGACTTTTAGCGACAAAAAATTTGATGAACAGTCATCGCTAAAACCCTTTTGTAACAAAAAAACTTCAAATTTTTGGGCAAACAACAATTTTTTTTTTGTTTATAGGTTTTAGGCCACTTTTTTTAGCATCAAATCTTCCTAAAACATCATGTAAACCACTTGAGATCCCCGAACCTGAGTTAAATCATCATAACAACCATTCTAAACATGTTGGTGGCTTCAAATTCACCTAAAAATATCAACAACAAAAAAATAGGCAGAAAATATGATTTCAACCAAAATAAGAACATAATAAGCTTTTTTGCTATTTTCTGGGTTTTAAAGTAATCTAATGACCAAAACAACTTTTGTAACACATCTGGAACATGTTGTAATCATCTTTTGCCTAGAAAAAGTCGAAAAATGTTCTTTGAAACACAAAATTCTTTCTTTGCAACGCAAAATCTGTTTTTTTTTTCTTCTTCTTTATGACTCAAAACTTAAACCAAAACAAAAACAACAAAATTCCATACCCCAAAACCTAAATTAAGCATTGTCCTCAATTTTGAAAGTATATGCATGTAAATAGTAGTAATGGTTTAGATGGATGAAAATAAAGAAATAAAAACGAAAAGAAATGAACGAAGGTACCTAGTTGGGTTGCCTCCCAACAAGCGCTTAGTTTATAGCCCGCAACCTGAATTTTTGAAGATGATCACCCGAGATCATGGAGAGCAAAGTTCTCCTTTTGCGGATTGAAATTTACTTCAGAGCATGAGTTCAAAGTGAGGGTCGGTGCGGCAATAGTGCTTGGGACGTGCTTCCTCTATATTCAAGATAAGAAAATCAACAGAAAATATAAATTTGTCAACTTTGACCAAAACATTTTTTACTATACCCATTGGATATTTAATTGATCTATCCGCCAATTGCAAAGAAACCGTGGTTGCTTTGGGTTCTCTCAAACCTAAGTTCCTGAACAAAGAGAGAGAGACATTAAGTTAATAGTTGCACTTTTTTCGCCTCAGCTTCTAAGTCCACAACTATCTTGATGGGTTTTCCACTTCTAAGTGTGATTGCATTCACTTGCTCATTTGGATTTGTTTTGGTGGTACTGGGCAAGGAACCTTGCCATCTTTCCGATAATATGTTGGTCAATTGGCCCACTTGCACTTCGAGATTTCGGATGGATGCAGATTGATTTTGCAAAGTGGTCTCAGTTTTAGTTATGAACTAAGCAAGAACATCCTCCAATGATACCTTTTTTTTTCTTGCGGTTGAAAATACGGTGGTGGTCTTTGCACATTCTAATTCCAAGATAAATTAGGGTGCCTTTGCCATCCCTAATTATACGTGTTTGAGAAAGGATCATTGACAGGACGTCGAAAGGTATTCACCATGTTTGCTTGTTCTTAAAAAAAATTTGGAAAATGAACTCCATGGGGACAAGATATGATGGCGTGACTAGGAACATCACAGATGGAGCAAATCTCTTTTGTTGAAACTCTCACATTCATATTACTAGTAATAGCGTCAACCTGCTCTTTAGAAGCAAAAACATTAGAATTACCTATTTCATAAACTCTAGCATGCTTATCTCTCGCATCAAAATGTTGTGTTTCGATATCTAGAATATCAAACAAAGTTTGACATTCAATTGGTGTCTTGTTCTTAATAGATCCACCTGCATAATTGTTCAATGCAGCCTTATTTGAAATAGTTAGTGCCTTATAAAAAATACGCATGACAACAAGAATAGGCAAACCATTGTGAAGACATTGTATTAACAAATTATTGAACCGTTCCCATGTCTCAGAAAATGACTCATCTGCCTGTTGAATGAATTGCACAATTTTATCCCTTAGTGCATCAGTTTTCTGAGTCGAAAAGAACTTTTCCAAGAACTTGTTTTGAATCTCGATCCAGCTAGTTAATAATCAGGGCCTCAAGGAGTTCAACCACGTCTTTGCTTTATCTTTCACTGTCACGCCTTAACCCAAGGGTTAATGTAAACTTGGATTAAGAAAAATTATAGAATTTAAGAAAAATTATAACTACAATGTAAAAAATACTAAAATAAATAAATGAATATTTCACATTGAACCTTTTAGCGGAAGTAATAACATTACTAAAAAACTTACACCACTACAATATTATACAAATTAGAACTACTTAAGAGTTCACTAAAAGAGTAGCTCATTATTCAATCACAACTTATGTACACGAAATACTCTATAGACAAGCCAAGTTCATCTCAAATCCTAGATTTTAGGTTCCGTACCTGTAAAATTTGTTAGAGGGTGAGCGAAACCACAACTCAGTAGGGAAATTGATATAACTAAATTAAGTGACATGCAGTCACTCTTTTAATTATCACATCAATATTAATAATGCATGAATGCTCTATATCTACTCCCGTTAATTCATATAACTGGACAAGCAGACTTGAACGTCTTATATCATACTTATACCACTTGGTCCCGAATGCCCATTATATGAACTAACCCCCATCACAATCATCCCATATATAATTCCCCTTTTGTTAGTCATCTTGTCTAACTTCCTATCTCAAGTCCTGCATCACCCAATAAAAACCATGTGCACTGTGGGATCCCTAAGATTTACCTGCCAAGAGTTAGACTCAACTACACAAAAGACTATTTCCATTACCCTATTTTCCATCATTAGTCCCTCAACCCAATAACTCCCCATAATTTCCATGACATGATATAAATATGTCTTTCATTTATCTCATGCATTAAAATATAACCACACCAATATTGAACAAATAATTAATAACAAGTAAACACCTAGTAACAAAGAATATCAACCAAACTGTAATACAACACATAACACAATGCTCACAAAACTTAAATAAATCAATCTTTGCCTTGACACCAAAGCTTTTGCTAGAATTGTAAGACAACTCCCTAATTTCCAACACATTCATACTCAGACTCTCTCTCTAGTATTTCCCTCCTTTCTTTCTCTCTTATTGTTTTCCCATGCAAACCATGCACACCATGCTTTTTAAAATGAAACAATTGCACTCTTATTTATACTAAAAGAATGCCGGCTACTACTTCATTCCTATTGGATGATGTAATTGACGGCTACTAAAGGATAATAACATATATACTTATTATCCAAGCAAAACCTAAATATCTATTAAACCTTCTGTTTAAACAATTACATGTAAGTAGATGTGTCAATAGGATGAAAAACTAATCTGCCACCTCCAACTTACATGACGCCACACTTAGTAAAATGTCACGCCAACTTACTTGTTGCCCACTCTTAATTCAAACACAATCTAACCAACAATTATATGTAGGCAACACATGTTTTGACATCAAAAGAAATATATCAACTATCGGAAGACTTCAATTTCCACACAACGACTTGGACAAAGATGAATATACGTGTATCAAATGAATGCATAATACTTCCAACTTCTTTCAAAAAGTAGAGACTCGCTTTATCTTTTATTTACTTACCAAACCAAAATTTAGGCTTATTTGTAGCAATGGTCCCTTAACTATACTCGGAGTTACATGTTGGTCACTCAACTCCAAAAATAGTTACATAGGTCACTCAATCAGGTGTTGTATTGCACCGTTAGTCCTTCTGTCAAACTTTGTTAAATTTTTTGTCAAAAGTGAGGGTAGATTCAAAAATTCATTCACAACCCTTCCCTTCCTCCACAACCCTCCATTATCGCAACCCAATCCTTACTTGAGTACAATAGTGTACATCTAGCTTACCAAATTCTAGTATGAATCCAATTCGCGAAGCATGATTCCGACAAAATTAATAACCAAAACTGCTATATAGCAAAAGTCATTTCTTTGATTCTGAAGGATACTTGTACAATAGAAATTATAATACTCATACAATGCCACAATTGCCAACAACATCTTCATCGTTGGAATAGCTCTTCCCTGCTAAATTCGATCTCGCACAAATGAACCACAACAAATTGAACAAGCTTTAAACATGCAGGTCCTTGTTCGGATTCCATACATGGACTTTTGAATCCTCCCCTAGCATCCCACTTCCGTTTTCGACACCTAATAGAGGATCAGCTTCGCTTTCTTTTGTCTGCAACCAATTTGTGGATAAGTAGTGTTAGTAGAGTCCACATGATATATTCAAAAGTATTCCAGAATTAAAGGGATAAATTGAAGTAAAATATGAAAGACCAATGAAAGGATGAGTGGGAGTTAGAGAGGGCAAGGGAGAGAGAGAGAGACCTCCTATCAGATAACAATATGGAAATTATAAAAAAGAAACATGTGAATGAGATGTGAAAAAACTGGAACCACCTGGGGAAATTGTTGTGGAGGAAGGGGAAAGTTGTGGAGGAGAGAGAGGGTTGTGGATGAATTTCTGAATTTACCCTCACTTTTGACAGAAAATTTAACAGAGTTTGACGGAATGACTAATGGTGCAACACAACACCTAATTGAGTGACCTCTGTAACTATTTTTGGAGTTAAGTGACCAAAATATAACTCCGAGTATAGTTGAAGGACAATTGCTACAAATAAGCCAAAAATTTATCAATGCACCTATTAAAAAAATAATTTAATAAAGAAAATAACAAAGCAATTAAATATTATTTATATA
>NC_024126.1:15619276-15631129 GCF_000346735.1 Prunus mume | reverse complement strand
AGCGCCATGACCTTCGCATTTGTATTATGGGTGTTCTGTCATTTATGCACCCATTTTATTTTCATTCTTAGGTGAGACAAGCATCTTGATGTTCGTTATTTGTTTCAGTGTATGTAATACAGATTTTGGATGATCTCTGGCCAGTGTTTTGGATTATAAGATCACAGAGTTACTGCTATGAAATTATTGGATTGTGTTGATTGTTATTTTAGCTTTTGCCAATTTATCATATCAAACTAAAAGTTTTTATTGAGTTCCTACATCTAAGCACTTGCATTTGTAACTGCAGATCAGGCCTGATCTTGGGAGAATTGAGAAGTGGGTCTTACGCAATGCATTTGATGATGTTCAGAAGCCATATTTGCCGAAGGTTTGTAACTTTCTTGCTTTAATGCCTTACATGGTTATCGTTTTGCATATTTTGTTACTTTTTTTCTTGGAAGAGTTTCAGTAAGGTGTCATGTATTCAACTTGCATACACAATTTGGAATTGTTCCAGTGCAGATAGCGAGAGGCCTGGTGCTTGGCTATGTGTTGTCAGTCGAGTGGCCTCTCACAGTCTGCAGTGTGGAGTTCCATGCCCTATTTGTGCAATATATACCTAACTTTAATTTTACCTTGTATTTTTTGGGTTATAGCACATATTGTACAGGCAGAAGGAACAGTTTAGTGATGGTGTTGGTTACAGCTGGATTGATGGCTTGAAAGATCATGCAAACAAACAAGTATGCATCACCTTAACTCAGAGTAATGATTTTGGAGGGAAATGTTCTCTTGCTAGAGAGTGTGGCATGTTATGTTACCATACTGTCAATTTGGACTATTGATTAGGCAGCTCCTATCTGAATGCGCGTTCCAAATTGACAGTTTGACAACATAACATGTCAAATCTGTTGCAAGAGAAAATTAATTTATTTCTGGCTTATTTCATGTTGCAATAATTCAGTTTAGAGTTCTAACTGTACTTTGTTCAACAACCCATGGCATCAAACATTAGAGATACTTTTATCTGCATATAATTAATTATCTTTGTTTGCTTGTATCTGAACAGGTAACAGATGCCATGCTGACGCATGCTAGCTTCATTTACCCTGAAAATACGCCTACCACAAAAGAAGCATACTGCTATAGGACTATATTTGAGAAGTTCTTTCCAAAGGTAAGATACAAGTTCTACAAGAAGCGAAGGAAGGGAACCTAGCTATATGAAAGAAATATATTCACTCACGTTATCATTTTAGCATTCTTGCGTTTCTTTATTTATTATGGAGTAGGCGAACGATTTCTCTACATGCTCTTTTCTAGTACTAAGAAGGCTAATAGTATCTGATGAAACCATGATGGGCATGCCACTTTCTTTGCTCTCATGTTTTATAAATCTAACTTGATTAAAAATGGAACATTGTTTATTTACGTGAGTATGATCAATTTGCCATTTCTGAACAGAATGCTGCTAGATCAACAGTTCCAGGTGGCCCAAGTGTGGCATGTAGTACAGCAAAAGCGGTGGAATGGGATGCAGCATGGTCGAAAAATCTCGATCCATCTGGCCGTGCTGCACTTGGTATTCATTCAGCTGCATATGAAGAAGCAGTGGATGCAAAGAATAAAAGTTCGCTGAGTGGCTCTCCTAAAAAATTACAAGGGGTTGGAGAGAAAGCTTCTGCAGTTGTTTGAATCGAACTCTATCGAGTTTGTTACGCCGCACTTGAACACACGACCGGACTTTGTTCTACTTAACATCTTTAGCTATAGGGCATTGTTAATTTTTACTTTTCTTGGGTGGTGTTGGTATGTAGTTCATTTCCCATCAGTGTCATTCCTGTCCTTTCTCAGGCTTCTTTTGTAGATTACAGATTAACTAGTTAACTGGTGCGGTCTCTTTTCATACATGCGGATTAGTTCAATTTTCTTGTTAAATAGTTATATCTTTTAAGTCTAATTCTATAAGATCATATATTTTGGCTTTCGTATTTCAGATGTGTATTCCAGTATTACTGTTAGTGTTTATGTTTTTGGATCTACATCTATAGCAGGGGTTTTCGGAGGGTCCTCGTTAGTTTTTTTTTTTTACATTAAAAAAAGTTATAACTTACAAACAATTAGGGAAGTAGGAAATTAAAAAAAGGAGTAGAAAGTTCATTGAAAACTAAGAGGAAACATCCTTGAAGTAGTAGGAAATCCTTAACCAACAAAAAGTGAAACAGAAAAAAAAACAATAGGGGAGAATATCCGTGGCATGAGAATCAATCCCAAGACTCTTGGCATTAGAAACACTTTCTATTTCTCACTTAAACTTTTATGTCCAAAGTCACATTGATTCTCCAGTCTAATGGCGGCTGGCATGATGGGAAAGAAGCTAATCGTCGGCAGTCTAGAATGCTAATTGGTGCGAATAATAAGCAAACATGATCCAAGAGTGCATCTTCTTGTACAGATTTATTACCAACCAGTACAGTATTTGGTATTTACAATCACTATCTAATCAAAAAGGTTGTACAATGCTTAGGTGTTGTTTATGTACATGGAGGGACCTGTCTATACAAACGTAATAGGGAAATTGGTTCACATATACAAAAGACTAGTCATCAGTTGTTAACTAGGTTGGCATCCGGCTCCAGCTACAACATTTAGCCTCAGCTAAGGTGATGATGCTAACCACCATAGTAAAATGAGGTCTAAATAAAGCATTCACCATCGGCAAATCCCAGGTGCCTCCGTACGGCTTAGAGCAAGTACTTCCTCATACTTAGTAGCATATACAAAGCCCCACAGCTGCATTGCAAAAAAATATTCGTCACATTTCATCTCTTTTCATTTGGAAACAGTGAGAAGTCCTTGTGAAAATCGTGTACCCGAGGGGCCATGTGCATGGGCATATATGTGTGTGTAGATGTGCATACGAGAGAGAGAGAGAGAGAGATAGAGAGAGCACACCTCAACTTCTTTCACCTCAAAGTCTTCTGAGTGTGCAAGACAAGGATTCCCATAGGTTTCCGAGAATGAACTTGATCCACTCAATCTTATAGACCATAAAACAAAATTGAACAAAGTTACAAATGCATACAAATTTCCCTCTTTTAACAGAGGGCTCGCTGAATATAAAATATCTAAGGAAAAAATATATTTAAAAAAAAAATTAAGAGGCAAAATTCTCACAGATCACTGTCCAAATAGAGTGCAAAATGACCACCACCACCAACTGCTAAAAAGTCAGTGGAGCACAATGTGAAATAACGATTTGCACCTGCTTAATTCCAGCATATTTAGTTAAGTATCTTCCAGGTATTTTTAAAAAAGTCAAGAAAACATAATATTTACACAGGTTTCCCTCTCTTAAGATGGCAACCATATGCATAATTCAAATGCATATTCAAGTCTCTTCCAACAGAAAGAAGACAAGCATCATGTGGAATTTGAAATGGTATAGTTGGAAACTTAGCCTTTAGCATGTTCTGTACAATGGGTTATGTGCAGCTGCTTTTAGAACCAAAGTGTCAGGATCATTATTGGCCATTAGGATCTGGACCAGATATGACGCATAAAACTAAGAATACCATAGTTAAAGAAAGCAATCACACAACACAACTGCTACATCAAAAGAATGAAAGCAATCAAATGAAAATTTTATAGTACATTTATTACAATGTAATGCAAATCTTAACCTAATAGATGTTTCATGAAGATTGCATTCGTTCAAAATGCTCTACTACCACTTCACAGGAACACCTCCTTTACTCTAATCAAAGCTGAAGTACTAACAATAAATTTTACCCTAATTTCCAAACAACATGGAGGTGGGAAATACACATTTTTAATACATTTAACCAGATGACATTTTTCAATTACTCCCTCCAAGAATATTTACTGCAAGAAAAAAGTATGTAAGTTTTTTTCCCTATCTTTTATAAATATCAAAACCATTTTTTAAGGCATGAAAAAGACCAAGCATGCCACCTACATAAGTTCAGAAACTGGAAGCAAATAGGATAAACTAGTACCTGTAGGGCGATATATAACAGGATTTCCAGGTGTAGTTGTGAAAACAAATGTATCATTTGTTCCCTGTTTAAAAAGTTGGCATGAATACAACATACATAGAAGGAAATAATTGTAGATGAACTGAAAAGCCAGTAGAGGTGCCTCCACCAAGCCACCAAAAACTGCACCTTTACGGTCTCCAACAACCTGAACAAATATTTAAAATAAGTAAAAAAAATTATTTTGGATTATACGCTTCTGTATGAACTAAAGCATAACAAGTCTAAGAATTTGATAATGAGTTAATGACACAATGCAAAAACAAACAAAAAAATCAAGGAAATTCTTTGATATACTTTTCAAAACAACGGAGCTCAAGGATTTTAGTTACTAATTGTTTGCTTTGTGTCACATTCTCTTGCTTATTAGATGATTTATATCATATACAATTATAAAATAAATAAGTTGGTCTAAAAGGTTTATCTGACCATTTGTTGAAATAATTGGTGCTAATAGTCTGGTTAACAATTACCAGCAAACTTGGGCCAGGCCAAAGCATACTTCTTCTGTATAGGCTTGACAATGATATGCCATGCCTCCATGTACTGCCAGACACAAGGAATACATTGGATGGTAAAATAATCGTGCAGTAAAGATTAATTAGAACTTTCAAAAGATCTAATTGTAATTGTGCAAATGAACATTCATGTGTCTGCACCTATACAGTAACAACCATTTCCGTCCTTGAACAAGCGCTGGCATTGAAGCATAAAGAGCAGTTCTAGTTATTTCTGTAAGAAGTAAAGAAGGTTCAGAGATGTCTGGGAGATCAACCAAAGCCATAGGCTTTTCGGCTTTCTGCACATGCCTCATCTCAACTCCAGTAAATTCCAAGTCATTCCTATCATCAACTTTCATGTCAGGGTTACCCTTGCGCTCTTGACTCCGATATCCACCAAATCTCACAGCTTGATAGATAACTTTACTAAGTGACTGTTTCCCCTTAGAAAGTAAACTTCTCTTTCCACCATTTCCTTTGATTGCAGAATCAGATGATGGGTTACTCCTATCCATTTGATTATCAATTTTCTCATCTGCATTTGTATTAGTATCTTCAGACTCTGATGACAATAGAGAGTAGAGGAATGCACTAAAGGAAGAAGTGTCAGGCCCATCAACTACATTAACGGGACTCTCTTCACTACTTGATTCATTTTGACTTCCTTTGGACTCATCCTCATCTTCCTGTGGAAACGAGAATTACATAGTCAGGGCTCGGAGAACTTCTTGTAAAGTCTAAATCTAACATGATCTAGTTCAATAGATGTGAACAAAAAATATATTCGTCTATATTAGTTATGCAAACTCACAACCTGATGTTTTCCAATAAAAAATAAAATGCCTCCATATTATTCCAAACTGAATGACAAATATAGGAACACAAAAGCCAATCAGTGATCCTAATTATAAACTGAACTAAAATTTTCATGTATCTAAAAGTTATAATCATTAGTAATGAATTTCAGTTCTAAGTGCAAAATTCAATCAAAGCAAAATTGGAAAAAATAAAAATAAAATGTTCCCACAAAAAAAAAAAAACTCCAAGAGTAGAACTCCCTGAATCTTACATATAGCTCCAGAACATAAAAAATCCAGGAAAACCCATATACTAAGCTCAAGACAGACATACAGCATGAATTGGGTTTGCACCCAATGAACAGAATACTAATTACCAGAACTTAAAGAAACACCAGACCAATTACATCATAAAACAAAAACCAATAAACAAAATAACCCAGAAAGCATTTCAAGATAGAACCAAAAAGAATAAAGAATAAATAGATAGAAAAAACTTACAGCATGAGGAGGAGGAGGAGGAGGAGGAGGAGGAGAGGTTTTGGAGGGTTTGTCAGAAATGGGATTGAGCAAGACAGTGGTGAGATCAGATACAAAGTGGACTGCCTTGCTCCGAAAAGACCGTGGCCTACCCATTTCCAAATTTGCACTCTTATGTATCACCAATCAAGATCAAATCCCAATTTCCCACCACTCATCAGTCGTCCCAACCCAACCCTTCAGCTCATTTTCTCTGGACTCGATTGATTGATTCTAACTAAATATTCCCACTTTATTGTTTTTGTTATTTTGGCTTTTATAAAACCAAATCAAACGTTCTCTTTCTTCTCCGGCCAGTTCGTCGAAGTCTCAGCCAAAAAAAGAAAGGAAGCTTTCTATGAAAGAGAGAGGGTTTTTGGATTAATAAAAGATAGAAGAAAGAGTGAGGTCAAAGCTATTTTCTTTTCGAACTTTGTTGGGCTCACAGGTCAGGTGTCACCTAGCAGTTTGTTAGCACCAAGTTTTAGCAGTTACCAAAAAAAATTAAAAAAATTTCCAAAACTATATGAAATTAGGATCTGAGGTGCAGGCTAAATAATTTTAACCATTTGAACTATAATCTTTTTGCAAAAACAAGGTTTTAGCATTTGGTGAGCCCCCTAACTCGGCAAACTCGGTGAGTCGATAGAGGTGAAGAAGTGATGGTTCTGAATATATTTTAAAAAAACATTATTTTTAGATATGTATAGATGTTGGGACTTTTCAACAACAACTAGGACTTCATGGCCCAATGGATAAGGCGCTGGTCTACGGAACCAGAGATTCTGGGTTCGATCCCCAGTGAAGTCGTTCTTGGTTTGTTCAATTTTACCTTTTCTCTTTGTTTTTTTGCTTACAAACGCGGCGTTTCGTTGAGTGAAGCATCCTCTTCTGGCCACACGTGGTAGACAGCTACTGCTACGCGGCAGTAGGAAAAAGAAAACGTGGAGCCCACAAAAGGGACATGGCTGGATATACGGTGCATAATTGTGTTTCTTTTTTCTGTTTGTGTAATTAGCGTAGTTGTGTTATGTGAAAAAGACGAGAGAGAATTAGATGTATATTGTCAGGCCAAAAGGCTAAACAATAGTTTACCATTGAGTTACCATTTAACTATGCAAATGTAAAAGAATATTAAAAGTTAAAAAAATATTTTTTTAATACAAATAATAGGCTAAATTATGAAGAAAAAAATGGTTTTTTACACATACACACTATCAATGTACCATGAGGGTTTGAACAGAAGATCACTTCTCTTCAAATCAATGTCATTTTCCATCGGGCTATAACCTGTTGGCCAAAACAATTGTTTTAGTTCTATACTATATAAATATAATTCCATCAAAAAAATTTAAATATTCATAATTTATTTAATATGAAGGAGAAAAAAAAATTGAAACTTGTTAGATTGGATTGAATAAATTTGTCACGACATCAAATGATGTCGATTTTGAATTTAAAGATCCAATTCAATCTGACTAATCATTTAAACTGATGAAATTTATTTAGGGAAATTCACTAATATTATGCCTAATATAAGAGTTCAAATTATAAAATAAAAATAAAAAATAAAAACTTTATATGAAATAAACTTTAAAAACATATTCAAAGTCCATTTAAAACATAACAAAAAGACTTTTAACTTTTTTTAAATTACAAAACTGCCAATAATTTCTTAAAATAAATTTAACTCTAAAATCTCATTAAAAAAAAAAAACCTAAAACACTCAATAGGTCATCAAAATAATTTAATAAACAAACCTGTCCATTCCTACTTTTACAGCTCAACCATAAATTTTGCCACATTGCACTGCGCCAGGACAGGAAGATTGCCTCAAAATTTAGAAAAAAAGGTACGTGTAGCTCCTGGGATAGTGACAACATGAACTGAGGTAGGACATTGTAAGTTGTGTACATGTACTGCATGTGGACTAAATAGTGTACATTATCCCTGTCACTGCCACTACGAAACATCATCATCGCCTTAATAATTAAAAGACAAAAAATTTTGGGCCTCACTTTCATTTTTCTATTTATTTTTATACAATCGATATTGACTAATTAAACCTGGCACAAATAAATACTCTTATTCACTTAAGCGGTAAAAGAAACCACCGTTTCAACGTATACGCTGGTAATAAAATGGAGACTTCATGTCAATTGAATTCTTAATTCTATATAAGGACCAAGCTCCGCACTCTCTTATCATTGCCCTCTTACTCTTCTTACATACACAAAATTAAGAAACAGAGAGAGAGAGATAGAGAGAGAGAATGGCGACTCTCAGAGTACCAGATGTGGTTCCTTCTGCAGTGGAAGATGCTGAACAACTCCGCAAAGCTTTTGAAGGTCTTTTACTGATCACATCTTCTTAGACTCAGACTAAATTAATTTTACTGATCACATCTTTTTGGTGTTTTCTTTGGAGCAAATGAAATTTGATCATTTGGTGTTTCACATGACTTTGTTTTCTGATGTGGTTGATCATCTGAAGACTAAAGTTGGTTTGATCCATCTGCATCCATATTGTTCTACTTTGTAAATACGTGTTTTGTGGGTTCTTATGTAAATGTGATAATGATCAGGATGTGTTTCTTTCTATATGATATTTTCTTTCAATCAGTAAGTTAGCATCAGTTTTGTTGAATCAATCTTTAGATCTAGATCTTTTTAATGATTGGCTTGTTGAGCCAGTTTGAGGTTCACTATTGACTAGCAAGTATTTGATGTCTTTCTTATAATCTGATATGGTTGATCATCTAAAGTTTGATCTGCTTTCATGTTTTCTTACTTTGTAAGTATCTGTTTTCTGGGTTCTTTGTAAGTATTTGTTTCTCTCTCTTTGATTTTAAATTTCTTGGGATCATTTTTGTCGGATCAGAGTACTAGATCTACATCTTTTTTAAAATTCTTTAACCAATATTTTTGTTTTTGTTTTAATCTTGACTAGTTCATGCTTTCTTTTATATGGGATTTGCATAAAACTCATTTACTTGAAAGGGATCATCAATGAAAACAGAGTTGGGAGAAGAGAAGATGATGAAGAAAACTGATGCTTGATGTCATAGACCAATTTGAATATTTGGCATCTAGCTGCACATATTAATTAGGGATAGAGGTTGAAGATTTGTTGCATTATCAAGGCACTTTTATGGTTGCATTCTAAATCATCAACTTGATTTTCGTAATCTGTGTGCAGGATGGGGGACAAATGAGGGGTTGATCATTTCGATATTGACACACAGGAATGCAGCTCAGAGAAAATTAATTCAGCAGGCATATGCAGAAACTTATGGAGAAGAGCTTCTTAAGTCACTGGACAAAGAGCTCTCAAGTGAATTTGAGGTCAGATTTGGATGCATTATATCTCTCAGTTGAATACAGGTTTTACTTTTAATTTTGTTTTCAAAGGTTTACTGCTTGAATTTCCTATTTTGCTGCATTAACCAGAGGGCTGTGCTGCTGTGGACACTGGTCCCTGCTGAGCGTGATGCATTTTTGGCTAATGAAGCTACAAAGAGGTTCACTTCAAGCAACAAAGTGCTCTTGGAAATAGCTACTACTAGGTCTTCCCATGACCTGTTGCTGGTCAAGCAGGCGTATCATGCGCGTTTCAAGAAATCCCTTGAAGAAGATGTGGCATACCATACATCTGGAGACTTGCGCAAGGTACAAACCTTCAATCTCCAAACTCATTCTTAATCTGATTGTGCTCTCAAATGTCAAGTTGGCTAGTTGAAACCATATCGTCTTGATCTTCTAATGTATCCAATTTCTTGTATTGAATTGGAAGTAATTTGTTCAAACAGCTTCAACTACATTGCTGCCTAGAATTTCATTTTTCTTCCTTTTGCTCTGATTGTTGACTCTGTCACAGCTTTTGGTTCCTCTTTTGAGCACCTACCGATATGAGGGAGATGAGATCAGCGTGCCCTTGGCAAAGAAAGAGGCTAAGATACTTCATGAGAAAATCTCAGACAAAGCCTACAATGATGAGGAGCTCATCAGGATCCTCTCTACCAGGAGTAAAGCACAGCTGAATGCAACCTTTAATCACTACAACAATGAGTTTGGCAATGCCATTAACAAGGATTTGAAGGCTGATAAAGATGATGAGTTCCTCCTGTTACTGAGGCAAACAATCAAAAGCTTGACCGTCCCTGAAAAATACTTTGAGAAGGTTCTGCGCCTGGCTATCAACAAGCTCGGGACGGACGAAGGGGCTCTTACTAGGGTTGTCACCACCCGGGCGGAGTTTGACTTGCATCGCATTAAACAAGAATATCATCGCAGGAACAGTGTTCCTTTGGACCAGGCAATTGTCAAAGACACTTCTGGAGACTATGAGAAGTTTCTTGTGGAACTGGTTGGACATGGAGATGCTTGAATCCCACAATGTTTTCTTCCATGAGTTGTTATCTTTCCTTCATTGGATGCGTCTTCTTTTTTTATGGTTTTGTGTGGACTTTGTTCAATAAATCTTGCTAGTGCGGTGAGTAAAGATTATGGATGGACTTATTTTATATAATTTATGTGCATCTTCTTTTGTATTTTTGCTAAAGGAGTTGTGTTTTGTGTTCAATTATACATATATGATAATGTTGGACTTCTCTTTTTCCCTATTCCCTTTCATATTTTATTTTGACCAAACGTGTATTGGAAACCAATACAATTTAGTCCATTCGTATTCCATTCGTATTCCATTCGTATTATCTGATACAATCATATTAGATGTTTAAATGCAATTCGATTCGATCGAATTAATATTCGATACAATCATATTAGATGTTTAAATGCATATTAGATGTTTAAATGCAATTCGATTCAATTGAATTAATATTGGATTAGAATAGATTGGATGATGGAAAAGGACAATAATAAAATATTAATAGACGTAAATGTAAAATATAAATGAAATATCATAACAAATTGTTTTGATTATATAATATATTAAATATTACTTTATTAAATGACTTAAAATATTTATAATTTTTTCAATTGTAATTATCTATAAGAGCAAAATAAGCTTAAAATTAATTAGATTGGATTAGATTGGATTCTCATAAGTAAATCAATTATCTAATTCAATCATGTCGTTTTTTAAAATTACTGATTGAAAGTTTTTGAAAATTACGGATCGAATTCAGTCCACCAAATCATCAAAACTGATTGAAATTTAATTGGATTGGATTGGATTAGATTGAATCGATTAATTTAGATGGATTGAATTGAATCTTGTACACCCCTAGACCAATCTAGAACATGAAAAATGACAAATCTCAAAAAACTAAAATAGGACATAGCATTTAAAAAAATAATAAATTTATAATAATATGTATATATATTAATAAAAATAAAATATAATCCAATTCATATACCATATATAGTTTATTAATTCAAAGCTTTCCGTGTAGTTTATTATATCTGTAAATATAAATAAATATATATCAGTCCCCTTCAGTTGAGGGATCCCTCAAATAGTGTTATTTGAGGGATGGGGGGCTCAGCCGTTGGATGTCTTTTAATGAGATTGTGCGGCTGTGATTGTTTTAAAAGTTGTAACCCGCTTTCACTCAAATGACCCGCAAAAGACCGAAGTCAAGCACGCACGCAGAAGGGGAAACGAAGGAAGAGGAAGAGCCAGCCTTGCAAGTTGAAGGGCAGATCCACCATCGCCGGCTGAAGAGTGGACCCGACAATCAGGTATGGGTATCGTTGTCGATGGTTATTTTTTTATCTCTTTTCTCCATCTGGGTTGTGGTTTTAGATTTGGGTTTCTGTGATGGTTTTTTTATATGGGTTTGAAAATTTCTGTTCAAGGTTGAGATTACACCTGATTTCTCGTGGGTTTCTTGATTTTGAGTATATGTGTTATATGAGCTGGGTTGTAATGGTCGTGAGAAAACAAGAAACCATTTGATCTTCTGTTAATCAATAAGGAATGCATTCGAATCCTGTGGGATTCACACTTTGATTTGTGGATTGATTTTTTTTTTC
>NC_024126.1:15599287-15615784 GCF_000346735.1 Prunus mume | reverse complement strand
TGTAACATTCAAAATACCAGAAAATGTCATTGGTTAATGCAAACATTAAGAATTAAAATTATTAATTAAATGAGGATAATATGGTAAATTCACACTTTAAAAAAAATTAAATTAAAAGAAAAATTAGATAATAGATCCTATTTTTACATAACATACTACCCATTATCTTTTTAATTCTAAAAAAAAAAATTCTATTTAAAAGGCCTCTTGCAGGCGCGGAAGCACGTGCAGAGAGACTAATATATATATATATAGAGATTTTCTATTTATACCACACGCTTCTCTTTGTTCACCCCAATACTTAAATCATTAAGCTGTAAGTTTTATTATTGTGTAAAAAGACAAAAAAGGTAATCTAACTTAATACTTAACTCTAGTACATCTATACACACACCCCATACACCCCACCACTCTTCATATTAAGTTTTAGAAAAATACAAACTCTTCTACATCGTATTGCCAGAGACGTAGAACATTAAAGAGCATGTCTCTTTAAAATCTACATGGAAGCTAATAGAAAGACTTGTTAATTGTTTGGCTGTAATGATCTTATTCTCTTTCCTTTGTTGATTGCTTTTGTTTTTTTGTTTTTTATTTTTTTAAAATACCTAATGTTTTGGTAAAGCTGTTCTCTTTCTCTAGAAAATATTAAATTTCGGATTTGCGTTTGTTTGTGTTTTTTTTTCCTGCTAGGAACAGTAATATTATTATTAATTTTGGCATTTCAGTGTGCATATAAAATCATAATCTTATTGCTGCAACTTCAATAGTTGGGTAATTTTTCTTGTTTCTTTTCCACTATGATAAAAGCTTCAATGTATTCTCCATTAATGGCCGATCAGATGGCCTACTCCTAGTGCAAAGTGTAGCACCTCAAGTACCAGTTTTATCTCCTCTCGCATCGGAACGTTCGTACCAACTTCATTCTCATTGTAAATTTCTCTCATAACAACTTCCCTTACTTATCTGTATGCTTGCTCTTGACTTCATCAACCTGCCATTGCTTAAAATTTCCAGCATGATCTCCCCAAAGCTGTATACATTCCTCCTCTAAGGGTAGTTTGTGGGGTTTAAATAGAAAATTTCTTTTCTTTCTTATTTTTTCAGATTGGGGTGTATTTAATGGTAGTTTGGGAGGATATTGGAGTTTTCTTAGAAATTGTGAAATTTTAAATTAAAAGTTGGGGTGAACTTAGAACATAGGGTGAACTAAAATAAGTGTGGGGTTTAAATAGAAAATCTCTTTCTCTCTCTCTCTCTCTATTAGCTGGGTATGAGTTAAAAGAGTTTTTGTTTGTTGGATAATCTTTATATTGGCCCATAGGAGAAAGTTTTTAAATAATTGGCCTTCTAAGCCCATTAAAACCCACCAAACATGAAGAGGCAGCCAATTACTGAACAATGTTGGCGAAAAAAAAGTTTTGAACACCGAACCTAAGCTCAGTCGCGCGAAGAAGGTTCAACAGACGAGGTTGCAGAAGGAGGTGAACGATTTTGGGTGGCTGATTGACGAATTGAAGGTGTTGATGGATTCGGACAATGCAGATGTGAATCTCAAGGACGATTTGGATCTGATTGAGGAATTTGGGAACGATTTGCATCTGATATGAAGAATCTGATTCAGGAAGCTGATGAAATCTGGGAATTGTAAGGTAAGAAAATTATGCACCATCAAAGTAGGCATTGTCTTCTTCGCCAGGTTGTAATTTCAGATTAATTGTCACACATTTTGCTTGTGATTTTCTCAAGCAAACCTGAGTTTGTACTTCCTGCTTAAAAATCATGTTCTATCTTTTTTCTTTTTCCCCAATTTCACTGTTATATATGTGTTTGTTTAACTTTAAAAATGTCTCCTACATACACCCATCTGGATAGGATTAATTCCTGGAAGAAAAAAAAAGAACAGAAGATGTGAAGAACTTACTCATTTTAGTTTCGTATAAAAGGGAACATCATTTCTATTTTGGTATAGGGCCTCCTGTATCTTACTACTGGCACTGACCACGATTTCTTACTAAGGTTTGTAGCTTGCATTTTTCTGTAAATAATTTAGAAATTGAATTTGTTTAGTTAATTGCCAGACCAAATATACTTTGCTGCAATTGATTGATTTGTTGCTCCCATGAGATTCTGAATTATATATCCTATGTTTTTCATTGTTTCGAACTTTATGTTTATCAGTAACTGCTTATGGAAAAATTTGCCCCATATTTATTGGCAACCACAATTGCCTTATAGCTTACATATTGTTTTCTAACATTTCAGTGTAATGAAGAATAGTGAGAGTGTAGACCACTGATGGCCAAAGAATAGAGAAGCTACTATAGTCTATAATATCTTCTTACAAACTTATATAACATCGTTCTTCTTAAGACATCAACTCCTTGCTTCTTTCTATGTTAAACCATCTCCATCATGCACTAAGACACTTTCATTTGGTTCCGCTACTCTTATGCAGAAAACATTATTACACTCCAAGCCAGATCCTGTCTTTCTCTACCACCACAACGCCATGCACACATGCCTCACCAACTTACCCTCATACCGACATCCTCACACTCAGCTCCAATGTCCAAACCCTTCACCAAACCAAGCAAGTCCATGCTTCTGCTCTCCTCAATGGTTTACTTCCCCACAGTGTCTCTCTCTGTGCCTCCCTCATGCTCAGTTACGCCACTTTCAAATACCCGGAAACCTCTCACCATCTCTTCGAACAAACAGTTCATCGTTGTCGCACTGCTTTCTTGTGGAACACCCTCATACGGGCTTATTCCATTGCTCAAGTTAATGATAATTTTCAGACTTACAATCGAATGGTTCGAAGCGGTGTTGGACTCGATGATCATACTTTTCCTTTCGTTCTCAAAGTGTGTTCAGACCTTTTGGAGGTAAAAAAAGGGATGGAGATTCATGGGGTTGTGTTTAAAGTGGGCTTTGATTTTGATATTTTCGTTGGAAATACACTTTTAATGTTATATGGTAGTTGTGGGGATATGAGAGATGCAAAGAGGGTGTTTGATGAAATGCGTGAAAGGGATGTTATCTCATGGAATACGGTTATTGGAGTGTTTACAGCCAATGGGTTTTTCATGCAGGCACTTCATTATTATAGAGAGATGAATTTGGGAATTGGGTTTAAGCCAAATCTTGTTAGTGTCATTAGTGTGTTGCCGGTTTGTGCAGAGTTGGAAGATGAGCAGATGGCGATCCAGATTCATTGCTATGTTGTGAAGGCTGGTTTGGATCTTCTGGTCACTACTGGAAATGCATTGGTTGATGTGTACGGGAAATGTGGGAATGTGAAAGCTTCAAAACATGTTTTTGGTGAGATGATTCAGAAGAATGAGGTTTCTTGGAATGCTACTATCACTAGTCTCTCTTACATGGGGCATAACATGGAAGCCTTGGCTACATTTAGATGGATGATTGATGTAGGGATGAAACCAAACTCTGTCACAATTTCTAGCATGCTACCAGTGTTGGTTGAACTTGCATTTTTTGGAGTTGGCAAAGAACTCCATGGTTTCAGTATGAGAATGGGTATTGAATCGGATGTCTTCATTGCCAACTCACTAATTGATATGTATGCAAAATCAGGCCGTTCAAATGAGGCATCCAATGTTTTCCAAGATATGGATAAAAGGAATATTGTTTCCTGGAATGCTATGATTGCTAATTTTGGTCAAAACAGGCTTGAGTTGGAAGCCATTGGACTTGTGAGACAAATGCAAGGTCATGGTGAAATTCCCAACTCTGTCACCTTCACAAATCTTCTTCCAGCATGTGCTCGGTTGGGTTCCCTTCGTTATGGAAAAGAAATCCATGCAAGGACAGTCCGCATGCTATATGCCTCCGATTTGTTTGTCTCCAATGCTCTGACAGACATGTACGCAAAATGTGGCCGGCTAGATCTTGCTCGGAATGTATTTAACATCTCCCTCAGGGATGAGGTGTCTTATAATATACTAATAATTGGCTATTCTCAAACTACGGATTGCTTAGAGTCTCTGAATTTGTTTTCTGAAATGAAGCTTGTGGGAATGATTCATGACATTGTTTCCTTTGTGGGAGTTATATCAGCTTGCGCAAATGTAACTGCAATCAAGCAAGGCAAAGAGATTCATGGGTCATTAGTAAGAAAGCTTTTCCATACTCATCTATTTGTTGCAAACTCACTTTTGGATTTTTATACCAAATGCGGACGAATTGATCTTGCTGCTAAGGTCTTTGACCGCATTCCAAGCAAGGATGTAGCCTCTTGGAATACTATGATTTTGGGGTATGGAATGCTAGGTGAGCTTAACACTGCAATCAGTCTTTTTGAAGCAATGAGGGAAGACGGTGTAGAATACGATTCAGTTTCCTATATTGCAGTTTTGTCATCTTGTAGTCATGGAGGGCTGGTTGAGAAGGGGAAAAATTATTTTGAGGGAATGCAGGCACTGAATATAGAGCCGACAGAAAAGCACTATGCTTGCATGGTTGATCTCCTTGGCCGAGCTGGCCTTATGGAAGAAGCAGTAGAGCTTATTAAAGGCATGCCCATTGTACCAGATGCCAATATTTGGGGTGCCTTGCTTGGAGCATGCCGAATCCATGGGAACGTAGAGTTGGCTAGTTGGGCAGCAGACCATTTGTTCAGGTTGAACCCTGAGCATTGTGGGTACTATATACTTCTTTCAAACATGTATGCAGAAGCTGGGAGATGGGATGAGGTAAACAGGGTGAGGGAACTGATGAAATCAAGAGGAGTGAAGAAGAACCGTGCTTGCAGTTGGGTTCAGGTTCAGGACCAGATGCATGCTTTTGCAGTTGGAGAGAGTCTGGAGACATTAAATTCAGATAGTTGGATCGCAGAATCTTAATATGTTTTTGACATTCAAATTAAAGTTTGACGGATTGTGCTGAGAGGATAGCAATTTAAACTTTCAAAAGGAGTTCAATTCCATCCAAAGATGCTTCATCAGCTCCACCTCCAAAAATCAACATCCAAAATTTTGTGGGATCACACACTTCAGAGACATAGAGAGAAAGAATGGCGACTCTTAGAGTACCAGATGTGGTTCCTTCTTCAGTGGAAGATGCTGAACAACTTCAGAAAGCTTTTGAAGGTCTTTTACTGATCACATCTTCTAAGACTCAGACTAAATTAACGCAATCATTGGAGCAAATGAAATTTGACAATTTGGTGTTTTCTTTGGAGCAAATGAAATTTGATCATTTGGTGTTTGACATGACTTTGTTTTCTGATGTGGCTGATCATCTAAAGTTAGTTTGATCCATCTGCTTCCATATTGTTCTACTTTGTAAGTATGTGTTCTATGGGTTCTTATAATGTGATAATGACCAGGATTTGTTTCTTTCTCTGTGATTTTTTCTTCAATTAGTAAGTTAACATCAGTTTTGTTGAATGAAAGTTTAGATCTAGATCTGTTGTGATTATCTTGTTGAGGTTCACTATTGACTAGCAAGTATTTGATGTTTAACATGTCTTCTTATAATCTGATATGTGTGATCATCTAAAGTTTGATCTGCTTTCATGTTCTCTTACTTTGTATGTATCTGTTTTCTGGGTTTTTTGTAAGTATTTGTTTCCTTCTCTTTGATTATTGTTTGAATTTCTTGGGATCATTTTTGTTGGATCAGAGTATTAGATCTATATCTTTTTTTAAAAAAAATTATCTTATTGTGTCAGTTTGAGTTTCACTATTGACTAACAAAAATTAACAAATACTTCAACTAATATTCCTGTTTATTTACTCCAATCATTATGAGCAATTACAAGGCCTTGGTGCTAAAGTAAACTACTTTAATCTTGACTAGTTCATTACTCTGGAATTTATTGCTAATATAAAAGAGACAAGAACTGGTAGTTGAAATCCTTATCTGATTCATTGACATCCATCCTAAGCTTTTCATTAGGTCCAATTCTTTTATATGGAATTTGCACAAATTTCCATTTACATGAAGGGGTCATCAATGAAAACGGAGTTGGGAGAACATGTGATGAAGAAGAAAACCAATGCTCGATGTCATAGACCAATTTGAATACTTGGCATCTAGTTGCACATCGAGGCATTAACCAAAACTTCTCATATTAGGGATAGAGGTTGAAGATTTGTTGCATTATCAAGGCACTTTTATGGTTATATTCTGTATTATCAACTTTATTTTTGTAATTTGTGTGCAGGATGGGTGACAAATAAGGCGTTGATCATATCGATACTGACTCACAGGATGCAGCTCAGAGAAAATTAATTCAGCAGACATGCAGAAATTTATGGGGAAGAGCTTCTTAAGTCACTGGACAAAGAGCTCTCAAGTGTTTTTGAGGTCAGATTTAGATGCATTATATCTTTCAGTTGAATACTGGTTTGGTTTTACTTTGAATTTTGTTTTCAAAGGTTTACTGCTTGAATTTCCTATTTTGCTGCATAACCAGAGGGCTGTGCTGCTGTGGACACTGGTCCCTGCTGAGCGTGATGCATTTTTAGCTAATGAAGCTTCAAAGAGTTTCACTTCAAGCAATAAATTGCTCTTGGAAATAGCTACTTCTAGGTCTTCTCATGATCTGTTGCTGGTAAAGCAGGCGTATCATGTGCGTTACAAGAAATCCCTTGAAGAAGATGTTGCATACCATACATCTAGAGACTTGCTCAAGGTAGAAACCTTCAACCTCCAAACTCATTCTTAATCTGATTGGGCTCTCAAATGTCAAGTTGGCTAGTTGAAACCATATCTTCTTGATCTTCTATTGGTATCCAATTTCTTGTATTGAATTGGAAGTGAGTTGTTCAAACATCTTCAACTACATTGCTGTCTAGATTTTCTTTTTTCTTGCTTTGCTCTGATTGTTGACTCTGTCATAGCTTTTGGTTCCTCTTTTGAGCACTTACCGATACGAGGGAGATGAGATCAGCGTGCCCTTGGCAAAGAAAGAGGCTAAGATACTTAATGAGAAAATCTCAGACAAAGCCTACGATGATGTGGAGCTCATCAGGATCCTCTCTGCAGGAGTAAAGCACAGCTGATGCAACCTTGAATCACAACAACAATGAGTTTGGCAATGCCATTAACAAGGATTTGAAGGCTGATAAAGATGACGAGTTCCTCCAGTTACTGAGGCAAACAATTACAAGCTTGACCGTCTCTGAAAAAAACTATGAGAAGGTTCTGTGCCTGGCTATCAAGAAGCTTGGGATGGACGAAGGGGCTCTTACTAGGGTTGTTACCACCCGCGCAGAGGTTGACTTGCATAGCATTAAGCAAGAATATCATCGCAGGATCAGTGTTCCTTTGGACCAGGAAATTGTCAAAGACACTTCTGGAGACTACGAGAAGTTTCTTGTAGAACTGGTTGGACATGGTGATGCTTGAATCCCACAATGATTTCTTCCATGAGTTGTTATCTTTCCTTCATTGGATGATTCTTCTTCTTTTTATGGTTGTGTGGACTTTGTTCAATAAATCTTGCTAGTGCTGTGAGTAAAGTATGGATGGACTTATTTTATATAATTTGTGCATCTTCTTTTGTGTTTTTGCAAAAGGAGTTGTTTTTGTGTTCTTTATATGATAATGTTGGACTTCTTTTTTTCCCTTCGTTTTTCCTTTTCATATTTGATTTTGCTTAAATTACACCTTTTGACCAAGTGAACAAGAAGCTCTCTCAAGTGGCCTCCATGGTAAATGCTTTCTTTCTTAGCCCTGCATCGAGGTTGAGGTGCAAAACCAAAATCTCTTTCAAAAACTAGCACCTTAGGCTTTGAGGTTGGGTTGAAGCCGTGAAACATCATCAATGATGAAGATAACATCCTGGCTCATAACAAGGTCTCGAGTCTTGACACAAGCTGATGCTGCTCCGAGCTTTTCAAGCACAATAATATTCTCAATTAAACCACTCTCACTAAACAGCACTCATAGTTGGTGCACGACTATGTGTGGAAACTGCTGAGGTTATCAATCTTCTTTTAATCCTCATTTTCGTTTCATTCACCTATTCTATATAACCACACATCACATTCCAATCCCAAAACCCGGATCTAAGGCCTCTCAACTTTGACCCGACAACGCAACTTTGGTGTTCAACCTTGTACCCAGTCCAAATTCCTCAGACCAAAAAAAAAAAGGTCCAAATTCCGGTACCCTTGAAATGGCATCGGGACCTCTATGCCCTAAATTCACCTTTAGTTCATTCTAACTCTGAAAAAAATCTGTAGGCTTTATAACATTCACTTTCATTTAATAAGCTCAAAAATGAAATTATGATATGGGACTCACCACCTTGAGCAAGTGGCCCACTTTGTTACTCGTCAAGGACTCTGCAATAATTTTCAAATTCACACACATGACACTGGCATGTTTACTAATCCGTAATCGTATTAGGAGGAATTGAATCGAGGATGAATTAAATTTAAGAGAATTAGATTCTGGATCCCTATTGAAGTTGTTTACTAAAGCATATGGATTGAGGAGAGTCAAATTCCGAATTCCTATTAAAATTGTGTACTAACCATATGAAATTGGGGTAATAGTGGCATTAAATACTAGAATGTTCTTGTTGTTAGGTTAAAATAGATGATAAATTTTAAAATTTTAAAATTGTGTGAGGATATAATGGGTAAAAAAAAAAAATTCCTAATCTAATGAGTTAATTCTCCATGAATTAGAATACCACATCTCACAGAAAAAGAATTGAATTCCTCCAAAATAAGAAATTCCATTCCTAATTTTGTGTAAACCCCACTTACTTTTTAATTCTTTGATGTAAAGTAAACACATGAATTCTCATAATTGGATTCAATTCCTGATTAGCAAACACACCAAAAATAACAAAAACTAAAAACTAAACAATTTATAAATAAAAAATTATTTGGAAACTGAGAATAGTTACCAAACAAGTTTCCTGGCTTCAACTTTTTACAAATGAAACTAGTTTCTTGGTTTCAACTTTTTGCAAATGAAAACTAAAATGGTTATCAAAAGGGATATCTCTTATTCACCCTTTTCAACCAATATCAAAATCTTCAGACCAAAAAAATAAAATCCATTTCAAAATCAAGATTTGATCCAGGTTTTTCTTGGCATCAAAGGACCAAACAGACAGAAGAAAAGTGCAAGTTCCCTAAATTATCATCTAATTTATAAATAAAATGGGTCCTGGAACAAAGTAAACACAAACTTGATACAACCAAGATACATAAACATGTTTGTAATAACCCAACTAGCCGAACCTCCTGCATTTTTCTGACTACATTTCATGCCCTAACGATGTATATAATAAATGTATCGCTACCACTCAGTCTCACACCCGCCACTTCAGAACCCAAAATGGCATGAAGGGTTTACATGTCAGAACACAGAGTTCACACTAGGATATGACGAGACCAACATTTATTTGATGATAAAGCAGAGTAAACAAGTAAAAGATTATGAGTTACACCAAGGCAATGCTGCTCTCTCCACCAGGGGGCTTGCGAACACCACCCAGATAGTCTCTGGATGATGCCTTTCCATCAGCAAAGATGTCGCTACCGTTCATCTCTCTCAGCTTAGCCGTGCTTAGGGGCTTTTCAGCAGATCCTGGAGGTTCCTTAAATATATTATTTCCTGTCAGCTCAGCGAACTTCTGGTTATGTATTTTCCTTGAAGTCTTGACAACAGGTTCCTCACTGAACATGATATTACTCTGACCTCCAGCAGGCTGCATTACCGAAATGAATTCAATACTAAATTTAAGGAAAATATTAATTTGCTAATTAGTCTAGCATTATTCGGCAGAGTAATATCAACTTCGATTACGTGAAAAAGTTCTCCAGTAGGCTATGTTGCTAGGCTATCACTTCAGACCATTGATCTAATGGATTCTTGTTAGGGCACCCGGTCCAAATTAACAGTTTGACAAACTAACATGCCAGACTATATGACAAAAAACCTCAATTATTGTTTGAAGGTGATCCAGATTGAGAGTCTAACAATATTACATATGAAGGGAGAACGGAGAACACTCAATTGCATAGCTCAATACTATAATTATGGAAGTCTGATTTAGTGTTGTAATCTCTAATTATCCAAACTATCATAACTGGACCTGCAACATGATGATATGAATGAAGAAAATTCATCCAAAGAAATAATAAACTCACATTTGAAACTTTGACAGACGTGCATAGATTTCGGGGTGCAGGTTCTCCCATGTCTCTGGTTTCTCTAGTTTCCAGGGTGTGCGCGGCAGCCACGGATCGAGGCACAGTTTCAGGAGGAGGACCAAAGATGTCATTTCCAGTGAGCTCCTTGGACTTGGCATTTGATATATGCTTGTTGGACTTTGAATCCGAGTCTGATTGCAACGTCCCACTCAATTCACGCTGCTTTGCAACCTCAGGAATAGTGATCGGCTTCTTGGGTGTGACATGTTCATCAACACTGAATGATATTTGACTAACTCCATTGAGTGCTTGCTGGTAAATACGAAGCCCTGTTTTGTTACTAGCATCATTAGATTCTGGTGCAGCATTGTTGCCTGAACCAGCAGCAAATATGCCATTACCCGTAATCTCCTTCAATTTATAGCCTGAACAAGGCTTCCTGAACCACATTTCATCTGAGTTTTAGATGTACAAATCTTAATCACTAACCCTGTAGTTAAAAAAAAGTACTGATCTTTTTTATAAATAATTTCTGGATCTAAGATGGGTAAACTTGGGAATTTGAATAACAAATTTTGGGTTGCAAAATTTGCAATGCATGTATTTATAGACATGCAAAATTAAGATGACATGAACACAGAATAATCAAAGTCAACATCTTTCTGATCAGAAAAACAGAAAGCTTGTAGCTTTGGTTGAGCAGCTTGCACAGGCTATATGGGGTATTTGCAGAAATTCATAGCAATGAAACATGCATTACTAGATCTGACTTCACAAAATAGATCTTACTGTTTGTTGAGGCTCTGAGCTTCTTCATCAGTGATCTGACCTCCATGGAGCACCTTGCTGATTCCATCTGACGGCTGAAAATACACCACGTAAGCTTCCTTAATTTACCAAGAAAGAAAAAGAAAGACAAAAAATTGACTGAAAAAGTGTTTTCAAGTGGAAGTGGTAACCTGATGAGAGCGGTGACCGGAGGGGGCGGTGGCGGGAGAGTCGGACTGTGGGACCTCTTTCCACGTCAGCATATCGGCAGTGTCTCTGCGAGGCTTTCTCACTGGTGTGCTTCTCTCCATTGTTAGTCTCACTGGTGTGCTCTCTGTCTTCTGTTTTGTGCTTTCTTTTTCTTTCTTCTTTGGCTTTTGTTTTGAGATAATTTTTTAAATTTTGAATGAACGAGGAAATAAATAAATAGTAAAGTAAAATCCCATATTGTCATTTTCGAAACAAAGAGAAGAGAAAGATCTCGGATGTCGTAACATGCGATGCGACCCACTAGGTTTTTAGAACACGTATTGCAGTAATCTACGGTCAATATACGTACACAGTACATGGGTGGGTCCATCCCTGGAGCAATGACATTGACTTCAGTTGAACTTGCTCACACGAATACAAATATGACGCATGGACTCGTTTGGAATTGCTTCTAAAAAAATTACAAATGCTTTCTCTTTTTTTAGTTGAAATTTTTTGAGATTGAATTCATAATTCAGGCAAAATACAAACTAGCTAGTTATTACAATTACGGAGAAATCTAACATCAACATTAAGATAATCTAGTGCGCATTCACTAACAATCACGCATGATCGAAGGAACTCTGGCATGTGCATTCCAACTAAGATTTCAAACTCAAAACAATTAAAAAGATATAAAACTTAGAAAAACCAAGTCATAATAATACAAATAAAAACTCTCACAAAAAAGAGGTGAAAAACTCTCATAAATGCGATTTGAAAATTACACAAAACCTAAAGAGAGTTTCTACAAGTTATTCTAAAAATAAAGAAACTAAACCAGCCATATTGCAACTCCATTGTCACAAAGTCAACTCACTTTGCGTAAGTACCAAAATATAACAAATATGCACCAATCGACTTTCTTATTCAGCAAATAGAGCAGATGCACCAAAAAAAGATACAATCGCAGAGATCTGTTATATAATTATGTCATAAACGAGTCAACGAAACAAAGAGAGAGACTATGCAGGAGGGGGGAGCAAAGAGGATGAGAAGGGGAGGAGGCGGAGAGGAAAGAAAAAAGAGAGGAAGAGGACAAAAAGCATGGTAGTCACCACCCCTTGAGGGGTGGCGGCTAGGAGTTTTCTCTTGCGAATGCAATACTTCACTTATGGGTATGGACTTCACTAAGATAATCTCCAATGTTGTAGGGACTTAAACCCAAATTTTCTCCTCCCAAATACTCATCTATATGCAAAGCCTCAAACAATTTTTTTCTTCAACCATGCAATTTCAAAATTTGAGTCCCTAGTTTTATTATTTTGTTGACCATTGTTTTAACTTCAATTATTTTTTGGTTATTGTTTAAATTTTTTTTTTTTAATGTTCGTTGATGTGTGTAACCAATCAAAGTGTGCCGATCCTATTCAACCATTCCTCAAGGGTGGACGTGGTCTTCAAGTCGTACTTATGTATGTATCCATCGTATTTGGAGTGCCCAAGTACGGTGGTGGATAGCTCTGATTTCTCTAAAAAGGGAACATAATTGGGTCACTGAAGAGGTGATGGTGGGTTCACCAACCACCCTCCAATGCGTAACTCGGTCTTTCTTCCTCAAAGAAGGCTTTTAAAGTATTGTACTCAAGTGTGGAAAAAGTTCAAAGTACCTTTTTAGGTGGGAAGTACTCCTTTTTATATAGGGAAAATGGGACATTTGAGTTATCTTTTTCCGATGTGGGACTATTAGGTCATTAATACATGGCATCATCTCATTGGGTGATTTGTGATAAGTAGACGTGTCATCCTTTCCCTTTTTCAAGGACAACATGTGTCAGTTGGATATGACGTGGGCCCATTCTTGCATCTGTTACTCCCATGTGCAAGCCTTTAAGGGAGATGCGCCTAGGTTGTGGCCTCATGGGCTCCGATTAGGCATGGCCAGCCTTCCTTGACCTCTTTTGGGCCTCTTCATGCACGAGGTAAAGCCTGTGTAGCCTATCAACCCTTCGAGTCCATCCACGAGTCATTTTATAGTGAGGGCCTTATTAAGACCCTTAGATAAGGTCCTATCTCTTAACAATTAGATCAAACTAACCAATTTGATCTAACGACAAACTAGTTTGATCCAATGGCTAACCAATTTGATCTAACGGTTAAGAGATAGGGCCACACATAAGGAAGGCCCTCACTACAGAATTCTTGCAACAATATTATCTTAATTTATTTTTATGAATATCTTAATCTAGGAAAATTCAAATATCAAAAACAAAATTTTATTTCATTAATATGAACAAATAGGTGGATAAGTTTGGGATCATCTTTTAGGTATAATATGATTTAGATTAATTAATAGGGTAAACTACAATAAACCCCCCAACCTATAAGGTCATTTACGAGTTCATATCCGATTTTGGGGACATTTATGAGTACATACTCAACGTCACGGAAAACCTACAGATTGCCCCATCCGTTAGCGAGACTGTCAGGAAATCTGTTAAATGCCGACATGTCAAAAGTGGGACCCCTTTTTTTGATGATGTGGACTTCAACGTGGACCAAAAATTAATAAAAAAATATAGAAAATTAGTGAAACATCCAATTCTAGACATTAAACTATAATAAAACCCTAGACTATTTAAAACATATAAACACACCCAAAATAAACCCAAAAACCAACAGCTGTCAATTTTTGGATTTATTTTTTATGTTAGATTACGGTTTTGACCTTTTGGTCTGAATTCTTTGAAACATGCCCAAAATTCGCCAGCTAGGATAGGAATTTCTGAAAATTTACGTTGGTGACCTCATAACAGAAACCTGTTTGGCAGCCTCAGCAGATCAAATATTCCAAACGAGCTTCGTTCAGTTCTTCGAACGAAGCTCAGTATGATGTGGTTTCAGATCTTCTTTTTGGATTCTTCTGAGCTCAGTATGGTGTAGATTGGAGTTCTATTGCTTCAATTTTTTTGTTCTTTGTTGTTTGATTTGGTAATTTTTGGATTGATATTGCGCTGCAAGAGACTCGATTGGAGCTTGGTGCGATCTGTGATCTTCGATTTTGAGGTATTTCGATTTTTTCTTGTGAATTCATATTCGTTTTTTGAGGATTCGATTATATTGTAGTCTGATTTTTGGTGATTTCATGTTCGATTAATTAAGTTGCTGATTAGGTTTTCGTTTCTTTTTGTTTATAATTTGGATTGATTTCAGATTCGTTTTGATTGTGGATTTGCTCTTGTGTTTTGATTTGAGGTGTGGTGAAACTTTTGTGATATTCGATTTGGTTTTCATATTAATTGAGGTTTTTTCAGTTGAATCTGAGTATATTCGTGTTTTTTCTGTTTATGCACTATTGGTTTTTGAGTCGACTATAATTCACTGTTAATACTCGGCATCCACTGTTATTGCTAGTAGTCATTTTTGTTTTGTTTGTTGTTTTTTTGTATAGATATGGATGATTCGAGAGTGGCAAAGTGCACCTATGGTGGTGGAACTTTAATGCTTATTTTGTCTTCAACTACTACTTTTGATTGGCTGTCTAACGAGTTGTGTAGTAGGTTCAAGCTGAAGTTAGGTCATTTTGAGTTGAGGTACTCTTATACGGATTGCTCCAATTGTTTATTGGAATTGGATGATGATTTGAAAATCATGTTTATGGTATGTGAACTGACGAATGATCAATTAATTCACATTGCTGTTAGGGATAAGGCTGTAGTGAATTATGTTCAAGCTGTTAATACGAACATAATTGCTTCTCCTTTTTTGTTGGAGGCTGTTCCTAACAATTACAGTTTTGCACAAGATGAGGATACATGTAAATATTCAATTCAAACTGGTAGCATTGTTGATTCAAGTGCAGCTTCTCCTTCTTGTTTGGGTATGGATTTTGATGGTATTAGCAGTGAGTATGGAAGTGAATATTTAGGCAAATATGGTAGTTGTGGAGGTCGTAAGTATTTGTCTACTGATTGGGAGGGTTATATTACTCATGAGGGTCAGAAGTTTGAGGGTGGAGTTTGTGAATTCCGTGATAAGTTGGCTAAGTACTCGATTGAGAATGGTTTTAAGATGAAATATTTGAAAAATGAGCCTCGTCGTGTTACTGCTGTGTGTGCTAAGAAGGAATCAAATGGCTGTGAGTGGCATGTGCATGCTGTTAAGTCGAATGTAAATGGGTTTTTTTATTTTAAGAACTTAAATAATGCACACAGTTGCAGTGGTTTGATCCGTGAGAAGAGAAATAAGGCAATGGGGTCTCGTTTGGTGTCTTCAATTGTCAAAGATAAGGTTCGTAGCAATCCTTTGGTAAGGCCTATTGAGCTGATTACTGATTTGAAGGAGAATTATGGATTGGATATCCCTTATCATGTTGCGTGGTATGGGAAGGAGTCGGCTACTAAGGATTTGCATGGTGATGAGGAGTTGTCTTATGCTCACCTGCCTTGGTATGTGAATGTTTTGAAGGCCAGCAATGTCGGATCTCATTGTGTGCTTGACTGTGGCGAGGATGGTTCTCGTTTCCAGCGGATCTTTATATGTTTTAAGGCCTCCATTGATGGTTTTCGGTGGTGTAGGCCTATGCTGTTCATTGATGGTACTTTCGTCACAAACAAGTACAAGGGTACTCTTCTAGGAGCTACTGCAAAGAATGGAAATAAAGGTATGTAATGTAAATGCTGTAGTTGTTGACTTCCATTGAGTGGTATGAACAGTTTCTATACTGTTCATACCCCGCATCTGAGTATTTTTATGCATTGTAGTTTTAATCTGCTTTATGTGGTAACACTGTTACAGTTCAAACTAACTAATATAGTTCTCTGTTTCTTGTAGAAGTATTCCCTTTTGCCTTTGCGATTGTATCCGGTGAAACTGTGGATAATTGGAGGTGGTTTCTGCAAAGGATATCTGAAGTCTTGGTTGATGAAGGTAGGCAACTTACATTCATTTCTGATAGGCATGGTGCTATTATCGATGCTGTTAGGACTGTTTTTCCTGCTTCTCCCCATGGTTTTTGTCTATATCATTTGAAAGAGAACTTGAAAAAGAAGTATCCGCATGCTGTTGGTTCCTCTTTCAAGGATCATATTTTATGGCTTTTTTGTAAGTTGTTGTATGCACCGACTGTTGAGGAATATCAAGATACGTTGAAAAAATTAAGAGATGATGGCGGTTCAAAAATAATTGATAAGTTTTTGGCTGATCTCCCTGTCCAAAATTTTGCTAATGCATTTTTTCCGGGAAAGAGGTATGGGGAGGTTAGTAATGCCTTGTCCGAGTCGTTTAATTCATGGGTTAAGGATGTGCGTAGGCTTCCAATTTATGAGATGATTGACACTGTTAGGATCAAAATGATGGAGATGATTTCTAGGAGGAAGCTTGCATCCGAGAAATG
>NC_024126.1:15547581-15562947 GCF_000346735.1 Prunus mume | reverse complement strand
TAAATGCAGAAACTCCTGTGGTCGGATCAACTTGTGGTTGCGCCTGTTCACCTTGACGACGCTCGGTAGTGAGTAAGAGAGCCTCCAAGGCCTCATATGTAATCGGAGTGTCCCTGGCCTGTGCAGCACTAACAGTAACTTCAAAAGCTGGTCCGACGTTGTTCATAATAATAGTAACAAGATCAGGATCCATAATGGGGCTTCCTGCGAGGGCAAGATTATCTGCAATCGAATTGATTTTGTCCAGGTAATCTGAAACGGACAAGTCGCCTTTGGCGGTGCGAAGAAGCTCATTACGCAGATGAAGGATGCGGTTGTGAGAGGTGGATGCATAGCGACGTTCCAAGGATAACCAGGATTGACGAGATGTGGGAGACAACGCCACAGTAGACAACACAGACGGAGTGAGTGAGTTGTTTATCCAACTCAATATTGTCTGGTCTTGCTGGACCCAATAGGGATAAGAAGGGTTGACGACACTTTCGTCTCTACCAGGAAGAAACTTGGGAGGACAAAGGACTGTGCCATCAACGTAGCCAAAAAGATCACGACTACGAAGAATTGGAGAAATTTGAGCCAACCACAGTGGGTAGTTGGAGCGGGTCAATTTGATGGTAATGATGGTGGAAACAGCAGGTGGCTGATGGGGTTGGTTGTTGATGGTGGACGTAGGACTTTGGTCATTGGTGTTGTTGGTATTGGAAGGATTTTGGTCATTGGGAGGAAGAGCAGAGCTATCAGAGTTGGCCATGGGAAACGTGGGGAAAAAAAAAATCGTTAGATAATAAGAGCTCTTGATACCATGAAAGACTTAGGAAATGGGAGAAAAGGCCACACCAGTAACTCTGGTGTAAGCACGTATTTATATTACTGTATTGATATCTTACAATTCAAATTACAAGAGCTGTTCCAATAAACAAGGGATCAGCTCAATTACAAAAAAGCATTATCAGCATATCAACTATTCAAATTCAAATCCACAACTGACTTATCAATAACAATATGCTTGTGACTTGGATTGGGTCTAACAACTTTTCCTTTCCTTAATCAAATCCAATCTAGGCCTCTAAAATTTCCTTCCTTGAACAAAGTGTTGTATTTTGAACTCAACCACCAAGCCTAATTTACAAGTAAAAACTCCCAACTCAAGGCCTAACACTCCTTAGTAGAGATGTCAAACGAATCGTGACATGCCGTGTTGGACCATTTAAATTTATGCCACTAAGTTATTTGGGTCGGGCCGGCTTATTTATTTAATTGGGTTGTGCTATGTTGGTCCATTTATCAAAACCATTAATCCTGACCCAAAGTCCAAATCCACATTGAGATGGACTGTGCTTGTGCCGTGCTTGGCCCATTTAACTTGAATTTCCTCTTCTTTTCCTTTGAAAAAGAAGTCATGTTACCCTATTAACTTTATACCAAAGAAAAATTATAATATGTTAATATATTTCTTATATGTAATATGGGATTAAAAATTGAGGAGTTATTGTAGTATTTATTTAATGTGAAAATTTATGATTTGTTGGAAGAAGAAGCCACCAAATCAAAGTCCATATATGTAGATATCGAGAGGAGGCTAAAATATGATTTATGTAAAGTGAGCCTTGAAAAATAAAACAAATTTAAATGGGTTGGATTGATGATACTTTTGCTGAAAGAAAATAAATTAAATAAAAGACAATTAAAAAAAAACAAACAAGAAACTGGGCTTGTTGCGAATATTGCAAGCAATTCATGTTTTTGTGAAACTTTGCAATACGAAAAGGTTGAAAATGGTTTGGTTGTTGGGTAACTTATTAGCTGCTGCCACCACCATATTAGGATACAGGCTTTGTCCTTGTCCTGGTTGTTGTTGCTTCGCGTCTCCACTTTTGCTTTTGGTTTTGGTTCACTGCCTTCTATTTACCAAAAAACGATAAAAAGTTGGTGCGCCATAAGTTGGCGGGTTAATTTGCTGGTATAAACACTTCTTTCCTTGCCTACGCGGTTTTTATATTGTCCCAGAATAAAATTGGCCTTACAAGTCAAAAAGAAACACTAGTTTTTTTCATATTTTTGTTTGTTTATCAATAAAAATTATCGCTTTTATGCGACCAATAATATCGTGTTGTTCATTAAAGAACACATAAGAGCTACCCTAAGAGTTTTGATAAAAGAGAAAACAAAAGAGTTATGTTGATATATATATGGCATTATAAGAAAATGTAAAATAAACTACACCTAGATAAGAGCAAAGAATTTTTAAAATGAACATAATAAAGAATGTTTAGAAAGAACTTAAACGAAGAACAAAAGCGCATCGCCAATAAGGTTGACTCTCCAATGGTACCTGCTCGAACCCCAATGATGGTAATTGAGCCCCTCCCCCTCCCCCATAATGTAGATCGCCGAATTTAAATGTACTATATATGTGGGCATGATTAAGTTTTTCTTTTTAACGAAAAGGAAAAAAGAAGGGCACCATATGGAGCATGTAAAGTAAAACTTGTAATGCACTATATGTGGAGCTTTTCCTCCAAGAAAGGAAAAATTTGGCCACGTAATAAATTAGAGTGAAAACTTGTACATCAGGCCGCTGGTGACATTAGAACAATATAGAAAGATAGCTTCATATCATGTCAATCGTTTTTAGGGGAAAGATATGGAACCTACCCCACACTTGGAGCTTTCAATCTTGATGATGAATTTCTTCACCGCATAATATTATTTGTAGCCATCAAATCCAAAACTAAGAGACACAGAGTTTAATTTCTTCTCTCTACTATCCAATCCACTGCTGCTGCTTCTTCTTCTTTGTTGTTGTTTTTCATGTCTTCGCGAAAGCAGACACCTCCTAGTTTTCCATGGACGGAGGGAGAGAAATACAGCAGCAGCAACAACTCCAAATTCATAGAAGTATTCTACTACTTCTTTACCCTAAACACTATTCCCTACGTCCTCGTCAGATGCTGTGCCCTCCTTTTTCTCTTTCTATCCGCTTCTTGGCTTCTCCTTCTCCTCTTTTGCTTCCCGCCCGCAACAACCACCACTTCTTCAAACGACGTCGTCAGAGAACAAGCTCAAGTTGCTGAACCACAATCGCCATTCAAAATCCCCACGTGCGACAAAAACATGTCAGTCTATGTATACACTTTGCCGCCCCAGTTCAACCTCGGACTCCTTAGCCAGTGCAACAACCTAAGCATAAAGGCCAACATGTGTCCCGCCGTTGCCAATTCCGGCCTCGGTCAGCCACTTAATTATTCCCGCGTAGGGCACTCCGCTGTCACTAGTAGCTGGTACACCACCCACCAGTACACGGCGGAGATCATATTCCACGCGCGACTACAGAACCACCCGTGTCGCGTGCAGGATCCCACACGCGCCTCCCTCTTCTACGTCCCCTTCTACGGCGGCTTCGACGCTCTAAGCAAGTACCGTGAAGCCAATCTCACGGCCCGTGACGAGCTGACGTTTAGCTTGGTTGACTACATACAGGCTCAGCCTTGGTGGCAGAGGAACCATGGTAAGGACCACTTTATGGCCCTGGGGACGGTCGTATGGGATTTCATGCGAACCATGAGCAAAGCCAGTGCCTCCTGCTCCTCCTCCTCCAAAGTTCGTACGCCCGGTACCCTCCTAAAGCTACCCGCCGCCGAAAACATGTCGGTGCTCATCATAGAGAGACATCCTTGGCAACCAAACCAACACGGCATCCCCTACCCTTCCTATTTCCATCCGTCCACGTGGCGGGAGATGGCGGCGTGGCAGAGGAAGATGAGGCTGATGGAGAGGCCCCATCTGTTCTCTTTCGTCGGTGCACGCAGAAAGTACAAGGCGGCCATCAGGAACGAGTTCATAAGGCAATGCGGTGAGTCAACTCGGTGCAAGCTCTTGAACTGCGAGGGGCCCGACGGGGCAAGAAGGTGTTTGCAGCCGAGGGAGATCATGAGGGTGATGACGCGTTCTCAGTTCTGCTTGCAAGCGCCCGGCGACACACCGACCAGGCGGTCAACGTTTGACTCGGTGCTTGCTGGTTGCGTTCCTGTTTTCTTCTCCCGTCACACGGCTTACAGTCAGTATGCATGGTATTTGCCTGGAGATGCAAGCAGGTACTCGGTTTACATAGACGATAAGAGCAATGCGACTAGAAGAATAGAAGAGGAGTTGTTGAAGATTTCGAGCGAGAAGGTGAAGATGATGCGTGAAGAAATTATAGATTTGATGCCAAGTCTCACTTATGCGCATCCTAATGCCACTGATTTTGGGTTTGGGGATGCTGTGGATGTTGCACTTGCATCATTGGCCAAGCACATCGGTGAATTAATTAATTAAAATTAATTATTTAATTAAAAATGGTACCTTACAAGTAATAATAAAAGAACGTAGGACATATTGATAGAATATATATTTTTCATCACTTATATTTTTTTTATATTATATAGATTGTAATTCGTTACCAAGTTTTGTACATGTGGCCGGCTATTTGGCTAGCACATCATTAAATAAGTGGGCCCTATTTGTGCCACATCATTATATTCAATGAATTTTTTATTTTTTATAGAAAAATTCTGGGATTGCATTAATAATTCAGTCAAAAAAATCATTGACTACAAATTGCCATTACAATAATGGAATGATCTAACATCAAAATTAAGACAATCTAAGACTCCTCCACTAATAACGATCACGCAAGATCGAAGACATTCTAGCATAGGCATTCCAACTAAGAGTACAAATTTAGAAACCAAAAAAAAAAAAAAAAAAAAGAGGTTTATTATGGAAAAATTAAAAATAAACATGGAAAAAAAGAAGTCATAACAATACAAATAAAACTCTTACATAAAAGAAACAAATTAATTATTTAATGGAGTTAATAAAAATGGGCAAATTGAGATTCGGTGTTCTCGAAAGATAAAGTGAGGCAAATGAGTTTTAAAGGCACAAAGATTCAAATTAAGTTTCAAGGGATATCAATAATTAAGCCTATATGCCATAATTAAAGTGGATCCTAAACCTTTGTAACATATGCACGATAATGTTGTCAATAGTGAGATTTGTAAATGTGATTCATATATACAATTCAGGGCTGCAATTATTCTGTTTTTAAATTTTATTTATTTATTTATATGTGAAAATTGAAATTACAAAACAAAACTCCTAGGACAAGAAAGCCCAAGGTCAAAATAAAAAGGGGAACATATTGACAAAGGAAGCCCAAGCTCCCAACTAACTTGCGATGAGAGCCCATGGCCCAGCTCATAGTGAAGTTTGCCTCCTTGAACGCATGTTGGAATCGAACAGAAGCTGTAGAAGAGCTAAGGTGCCATATATCTTGAGTGATTTGTTGGATACTCCAGGGGGAAGTAACTTTTTTGAGGACATTGTCAATAACAAGTTTAGAGTCACCATCAACCACAATTTGACCCCAACCTCGATCAATAGCAGCAGCAAGACCATCTCGAAGAGCAACACTTTTAGCCACATTTATGGAATTTTCACCAATGTTATTGGCACCAACCAATAACACATGACCATCACTATTCCGAATGAAAAAACCAGTGGAAGCTTGAGAATTAATGACAGACCCATCAAAATTAATTTTAATCCAAGCTGCAGAAGGATATCATTTTTCTTTTTGACCAAATGGTTAAGTTGTTCAGGAGCCTGATGAAGGACTTCATGCAAATCAATATTGGTGTGGTTTATGGGGTTGAAAGGAAGGTTATTCACAACGAAATCCTTAACAAGCTGAATAAGAAGGTGCTTAGTCTCTGCCCAGAACTGATGGAATAAAATTACATGTAAACCATCAGAGCCAGGGGCTTTGAGAGCGCCAATACTTCTAACCGCTTCAAAGACTTCCAACTCAGAAATATCAGCCATAAGCTTAGAGTTGTCCTTGCTAGAAATACTAGGCTCAATCACACTTATAAAGTCCTGGATATTAGAGCTAGCATAGGGTCTGACTGTGTAAAAACGTTTCCTAAAATTTTCAATGAAAACATTTCCCAAGAAAGAAGGCTCAATCCAATTACCTTGATCATCTTTAGTTCTACTAATTTGGTTTCGTTTTCTACGAATGGTGGCTTGAATTTGGAAGAATTTTATGTTTTTGTCACCAAGCTAGAGCCAATTTGCCTTGGCTTTTTGGGCATAGAACATTTCCTCTTTCTTAAGGAGGGTCTTGAGATTGGAGTTGAGCTATTTATCCTTGTTGATAAGGAAGGTTGAGGTGGGAAAGTTTACTAATTGGGTTTGGATAAATTCTAAGTGGTCTTGGGTTTCTTTTAGTTGCTGGAAAAGATTCCCAAAAACCTCAGTGTTCCACCTCCTCAAATGAACCTGGAAGGTTTTGCAGCAAGTAGAAATTTGTTGAGCTGGATTTCCTACATAAGCTTGGGACCAAGATTGATTGAGAACTCAAGGGAAATCAACATGGGAAAGCTACACGGCTTCCATCCTAAAAGCTTTGTGAACTCTAGTCCTGGGATTAGAACTGGTTAAGATAATGGGGCCATGATCAGACCTGCAAATAGGCAGGTTTAATAGCTCATAGTTGGGAAATAAATTCAGCCAATCCGGATTAGCTAAGACCGTATCAAGCCTTCCAAAAATTATAGAATCATCTTGGTGACCATTGGACCAAGTAAAAGGCACACTTTCAGCATGAAGGGATACTGTACCACAATCATTAACAAAAGCATTGAAAACAGAAATGGCTCTATGGAGAGAACTGTTTGAAGTGGATCCTCCAATTTTCTCACATGGAGAGCAAATGTTGTTAAAGTTCCCCAATGACATGCATTTCCGAAGCTGTTTCTATATCCATGGACCTGGATAGCGCCCTTGATATGCCAAGTATAATGGTCCAAGTACATATGCGCGGCTCACCCTGCTAGCTGCTAGGGGTAGCTGCTAGGGGTTATGTTATGTGTATTCATTTATTTATTTATTTATTTATTTATTTATATGTCTGTCTGACAAATTAGTGAATTATGTACTAATCATACGCTAATCATGCCTTATCTCACTCTATTAGTTTGGTCAACTCCATCAAGCCTCAATTACCTCTACTCAATTTCACCATTTTTCATCCATCATGCTATAATTTAATTCATTTCATGATTCCAAAAAGAGTCGTCCGCCATTTTGGACTATGGATATGCTTTTTCAATATATATATATATAACATAATAATAAAGCTGGTGTCCCACACGTAGATCAACGTAACACAACCTTCATACATTGATATTCATGAGGTAAACCCTCGACCAATTAGAATCCCACACGTAGATCAAACCATAGCAGATCAACCATCTATCTATGTGCCTTGAACCTGCATCAAACGACTGAGATTTTCTGTTTCTCAAAACAAAATTGTCTTCTTGTCTCTCTTCTCTCTTGCTGTTTCAGTTCTTCATGTTTTCCGAAAAGCAAAGACCTCCCTCTCTAACCAGGCGCGGTGGCTTCCTTTTCCTCTTTGTATCGGCTGCTTGGCTCGTCTTTCGGTACCCGTTCACTGACATTAACGTTATCCAACAACATGAACATCCTCTTCTTAACAAAACCCAACACGACAACCAAGTCAACGAATCACCATCCACAGCCGCCATTTGCGACAAAAACATGTCAGTCTATGTATACCCTCTGCCGGCCAAGTTCAACCTCGGCCTCCTTCGCCACTGCCACAAACTCAACGTGCACACCGACATGTGTCCCCACGTCGCCAACTCCGGTCTTGGCCAGCCAATTTCCAGCGGCGGCTGGTTCGCCACCAACCAGTTCACAGCGGAGATGATCTTCCACGCACGTGTGGAGAACCATCCCTGCCGCACGCGGGATCCCTCGCGTGCCTCCCTCTTCTACGTTCCCTACTACGGCGGCTTTCACGTTTCAAACAAGTTCCGCGAACATAACCTGACAGCTCGTGATGAGCTGGACGTCAGCCTGGTTGACTTTATCCAAGCGCAGCCTTGGTGGAACAAGCGCAATGGTCAGGACCACTTTATGGCCCTGGGGAGGGTCGTACGAGATTTCATCCGAAGGCCCAACGACCGCGACTACGGAGCCGGCCGCCTCCTAAATCTACCCGCAGTGAAGAACATGTCAGTGTTGATCATAGAGAGACATCCATGGCAAGGAAAGAACCAGTACGGCATCCCTTACCCTTCGTATTTCCACCCGTCCACGGGTCAGGAGATGGCGTGGTGGCAGAACAAGATGAGGAACGTCCGGCGGCCCTACTTGTTCTCCTTCATTGGCGCTCCCAGAAGGAAGGCGGCTATCAGGAAAGAGTTTATAAGGCAATGCGGCGAGTCAACTCGGTGCAAGCTCTTGAACTGCGGTTCTTCTGACGGCCGTAGCAAGTGCGGCGAGCCTAGTGAGGTGCTGAAGGTTATGTCCGAGTCTCGGTTTTGCCTGCAGGCGCCCGGTGACTCCTTTACTCGGCGGTCAACGTTTGACTCCGTGCTTGCGGGTTGCATACCGGTGTTTTTTTCACCTCACTCGGCTTACACTCAGTATGGGTGGTATTTACCTGGAGAGAGAAGCAGTTACTCGGTGTTCATAGATCCGAAAAGCAAAGCAAGTGCGAGAATAGAGGAGGAGCTCGTGAAGATTTCGAGTAAAAAGGTTAAGATGATGCGTGAAAAGCTTCTAGGTTTGATTCCAAGTCTTACTTACGCCCACCCCAATGCGACTAATTCTGGGATTGGGGACGCGGTTGATGTTGCACTTGTATCATTGGCCAAGCAGGTCAACAAAGTCATTAATTAATTCTTTGTTTTTTTGTTTATTGAATTATTTTTTTTTGGAGAGGCATTGGTTGGTTGGATGAGATATAATAAAACATTTATTTTTATTTTTATTTTTCCAAATTGTTTATGGCGATAGAATCAATACCCGTCCTCCTAGTTGTTTTAGATTTATTTTAAAGTTTTCTTTTTTGTCAAAAGATGGGGGATTTATTTTAAAGTTTCAAGGGTATAGTTTTCATTTCTATATCAATTTCGGCTTAAATGTTAAAATAGTCATTGTGTTATACTTATTTGGTTTTTAGTCCTCATGTTTTTAATTTGGCCAATTGAGTCCTTGTGTTTTATTCCGTTAGCCAATATTGTCCATTCTGTCAAACAACCATTAATTTTTTTTTAATTAAGTTCAGTTTACAAATAAAATTACAAAATTAAAAAATTAAAAAAAAAAAATTTGGAAACCAACAACCTCTCTCTCTCTCTCTCTCTCTCTCTCTCTCTCTCGCATTGCATTAAGTGCCTGTTTGATATTGCTTATTTGGAGTGATAAGTGATTTTAAAAATAAATTTGGGAAGCCCAACCCGTTTGGTAAACTATGAAAAAAGCACTTATTGTTAAAAATTGTTGTGAGAGAAAGCTATAAGGAAAAATAGCTAATGAAGTGCTTTCATCTTTTGATTATGCATGATTCATTTTTGAAGAGGCGCTAGGTTTAATGATTATGTGGCAATCAGTTTCTGATTATGCGAGAATCAGTACCAACAACACTTTTAACAAAAAATTTTTGAAACGCCAAATTGTTTTCTCTCACAACAAATCTAACAGTGATTATTTTCATAGCACAACAATTTCAAACTTGCCCTAAAGTTGTGAACGGAGGAGTGCAACGTTCAATAAGGAATGCTGATAGTGAAAGAATTTCTAAACATTATTTAAACTAATAAAAAATCTCTAATTATTTAAGAAACATAAAATTTCAATTAAAAAATTAAAGATCAGTTTTTAAAACCATAATGATTAATAGATTAATAAGAAAAGGCTTAAATGTTAAAATAATTCATGTATTTTATCCGGTTGGATAATTTAGTCACTGTGTTTCCAATTTGGCCAATTTAGTCCCTATGTTTAACACCGTTAGCCAATGTGATATCCAATCTGCTAAAGTATATTACAATTTTGATGAGAATTATTGTTACTGTAATATATGTTTATAATTGGTTTGAATGAGAGAATGATATTTCCATTATATACATATTTTGAAATATGAAGGAATTGTTAGAGATTTCAAAATATATATATATATATGAATAGATATGTGACTGATTGCATATATTAGTGATGAGTCGTTGGTGCATTGTGAAACAGATTTATCCTTTGAAAAGTATCCCAACAATTGTGAACTTTGGGTATTGACAGTTATATTCAATAAGATGCATCTATCCGCCGGAAGAATGCCTTGGTGCCTCTTCAAGAAAATCAAATGGGTACTTTTGACACTCACTGGAATCTATAAAAACTCCACAACATGGGACTTCTAAACACAACAAAAATCAATCTCTCTCTAACTCTTCTTCTCAATATATCATACAATTTTATTGTAGAAATTCTAAGGAAATTTTAGTTTTTGCTTAACTCGATAATTCCAATCTTTATTGTATCTTGGAAGTGATTTGTCTAGAACCCATTAGCAAACTCTATTAAAGTGGGAGCAAATATCACTTCAAGGAAAATGTAGTAACGTGCCTCAAAGCCAAATTTTCTGTCTATTCTCAATTTAATTTCCAATAGTTCAATTCTTCAATTTTGCTCAGGGCTTGGATATTTAGTCCTTTTAGGCCCAAAACCTTGCCTCAATAGGGCATTGCCATGTCATTTTATTTTGTGGGGCGAAAGGGGGAAAAATCAGGTATAAACAATAGCATGATGAATGAGAATTAAATTTATGAGCATTAGTATGTAAGTTATTTTGAGAGGATGTTCATCCATGAGTATTTTAGAGTGTATGTTCTATAGAAACATTTGGGTTATATTCAATTACTGTCACTAATATTTATGTTCATGATGATAACATGTTTTATCCATATGTAAGGTTACAAATTATAAATGACAAACAAAGTCGAGTCCACAGAGTGACAAATGCAGCGCAGGTAGCCTGTTATGTTCTGTTTATTTGTTTATGGAATGTCTTATTTGTCTTGAACAAAAGAAGATCAAGCTTCAGACCAAAAAAAAACAAAACAAAAAAAAAAAAAAAGATCAAGCATTCCATTTTCAATTATTTCCCAATCACAGACAACTTGCACAACATGTTCCACGAAACTCTTTTTAAAATCATATTCCTCCTGGCCCTGCCCCACCCACCTTTTTTCTTTATTTGGTCAAGTTATAGTTGTCACCACCGTGTACGTTTATTACGAGTAACCGCTCTCACAAGATTAGGACACGTCGACGCATGCATGTGCTTTTAAGTCGTTGCCTTTTGTCTCATTCAAGTTGGTGCGTCATACCAAAGTTGGTGCTGCCACACCACAGCTTCTTAAAATTCTTCTATTGCGATAGGACATAAATGCCCTTGCACCACCGTCAAACACAATGTATGCTATGTATTGTGAAAGTAAACAATCACGTAAAAAAAAAGAAAGTAAAAGAATTGTTTTACCATGAATGAAGGCGTTTTCCCAAGAAGGGTAAAATAGTGCCAAAATTTGAGGGTGTAGGCAACAAATTATATGTGTCTTTCTCTCTGACGGAAACGGAACAATAGAGAAACCTTCATTGTCCGTCGGCCCCGCCACTTGACCTTTCTTAATTAATTTCTGGCTAAATTTCTCACCAAGATTGCTGACCACTTTGCCACTTTGTGCCCATGCACCAAGCCAATCACATACCTCTGATGCTTCTCCTTCTTTTTTACTCTTCCTTTTCCTTTTATTTTATTGAAACGCAGTCTCTTCTCTCTCTCACTGCTACTTAGCATTCACCAAGTCTCTCTCTCTCTAAAATTCTACGTATTGCCATACCTTGTTCTTCTTCTTCTTCATGTTTTCAAGAAAGCAAATCTCGCCTCCAAATACTCCATTGGAGGAGGAGAAAGACAAGTACTATTATTCAAAATATAAAGAAACCCAATTCTCCCTCAACAATCCCAATTTAAAGTTTGCTGCCTTAGTTTTTATCTTCCTATCTTCTTGGCTGCTGCTTCTTCTCTTTTGGTTCCCACCCAAAACCACAAACAATGTCGCTGTTCTCCATCTCGCTCACAAAACTCAAAACCCCGAAACCATCAATCTCACCACCGCCGCCGCCACAAAATCGCCGTTTGAGGTTCCCACATGCGACCCAGGCGTCGCAGTTTACGTGTACCCTCTGCCGCCCAAGTTCAACACCGGGCTCTTGAGCCGCTGCAAAACCCTCAACGTGTACACCGACATGTGTCCCCACGTGGCAAATCGCGGCCTCGGCCAGCCCCTTCCCAAGCTTGGCTCCCCCGCCGACTGGTTCGCCACCCACCAGTTCATCGCCGAGATGATCTTCCACGCACGTGTGGAGAACCACCCCTGTCGCACCCTCGACCCCGCACGTGCCGCCCTCTTCTACGTCCCCTTCTACGGCGGCCTCCACGCCTCCAGCATGTTCAAGGAGGCCAACCTCACCGCCCGCGACGAGCTTGCCGTTGACCTCGTTGACCACCTCCAGGCGCAACCCTGGTGGGCGAGGAATAGCGGTAGGGACCACTTCATCGCCCTGGGGAGGACCGCGTGGGATTTCATGAGGGCCACCGACGGTCCGGATTTCGGCGCCAACTCCCTCCTCAACTTGCCAGCTGTCAAAAACATGTCGGTGCTGACCGTGGAGCGGCACCCCTGGCAAGGCTCAAACCAGCACGGCATACCCTACCCTTCCTACTTCCACCCCTCCACGTGGCAGGAGATGCTGACGTGGCAAAACAAAGTGCGGGAGATGAAGCGGCCAAACCTGTTCTCCTTCATCGGCGGGCCCCGCAAGGGGTTGGAGAAGGCGGCGATCCGGAACGAGTTCATACGGCAATGCGGCGAGTCGACTCGGTGTTTGCTCATGAACTGTGGGTCCAGTGGGGCCAGCAAGTGCCACGAGCCCAGCGAGGTCTTGAAGGTTATGACCGAGTCGACGTTCTGCCTGCAGGCGCCCGGCGATTCGTTCACTCGTCGGTCAACGTTTGACTCGGTGTTGGCGGGCTGCATACCGGTGTTCTTTTCGCCGCACACGGCGTACACGCAGTATAAATGGTTTTTACCGGAGGAGGTAAAAACGTACTCGGTTTATATCGACGAGAAGAGCTCCGCGAGTAGAAAGATAGAGGACGAGTTGTTGAAGATATCGGGAGAGAAGGTGAAGGCGATGCGCGAGAAGCTCGTGGATTTGATACCGAGTCTTACCTACGCGCATCCGAACGCCACAGATGTTGGGTTCGGAGACGCCGTCGACGTGGCGCTTGCGTCGCTGGCCAACCACGTGAGAAAAATGATGAATTAATTCAATTAAATTTTTGGAGCTGCGAATTGGATTGTGTGCGTGTTGAGTTTGGGAGAGATGAACAGTATTGGGACGTAGAAGGTGGAGGTTCAATGAATTAATTGCTTTGTGAGTTGGACCATTAGACCTTCCTTTTTGGCCTGCCGACACTCCAGTTCTCCCTTACTCACCGTCTTTTTCTTATTTTGTAAAGAACATTTCTATTTATTTCTTCATAAATAAATAAAAAGAATTAATATTTTTTTTTTTAATTAGTCACATATTTGTATTGATTGTGAGACACAATACTTTCTTGTCAACCGATTATATTGTTGAAGTACAATTTTAGAGCTTGATCAAGCAATTATATTGTAGAAGTACAATTTTAATGACAAATTTGATGACACGACTTCGAGTGTCTGAATGTATTTTTCTTGAGCTACAAACCTTTTGCATTGTTGTTTTCGTTTAGAAGCTGAGTGTTTGAATGTATTTTTCTTGAACAAAATGAGTCTGTTGGCATTCGGTCTATACTTACATTTTGATAAATTATATTTATATATATCCCAAACTGTGATTCGGAGAAAAAATGAATATTTGTTTATCGGGAAGGAGTACGTGGAACAGTTAAAAAATTAGTAAGGGAATCAAGTGAAATACAAGAGGCAACAAATGAAGGTATTTTATAATAACAAAATAGTTATACGACAAAGAATTGGACGGTAGCTAGGATCTCTATTTTATCATACAAAATAAAAAGAATAATGGGCGGCGACCAACGTGGCCCCTCCCTTCCACATATAATAAACTAAAGTCAGAAATCGAAAAACGTGTGTAAAATATAATTCACAAATGAAAGAAATATATATATATATATATGTAGATTATTCGGCTCGCAATTTAAGAATCTCCTGGATGATGTTCAAAATCAAAAGCATGCATCCAAAACGCAACAGCAGCACAAGGCAGCACAGCATCCCTTCCAGAAGCCATCACCTTTTGACTTCGTTTCTACGGCTCCATGTCCATGGGGATTTGGGCCATCTCTTGTTGGATAACCAGCAGGTGGTGGGGCCTGCACATAATAAGGACCTCGAGCTGTGGAATGAGGTGGGGGAGGATACGCTGCGCCGGAGTTATTAGCTGATGAACTCATGATCTTTGAATAATAATATTCTAAGGCTCTTTGAAAAAAAACCGATCAGACAGAGAAGAAAATAATGAAATTAAGCTAGAGAAGTATTTGGGTTTTGGTTATTTGGGATGGATAGTTGATGAGGTGAAGCACAGTTTATATAGCAAGAAAAGCAGATGAGAATTGTTGGAGTGGTTGTTTCTTGGAAGCTCGATTGACACGGCGTAGCTTTGTTTATGTGGCGAAGAAAAATCACAGCACAAGATTGGCACACGGCAAAAGCCTACTATAAGGCTTCTAGAAGTATTCTGCGTTCATATTTGCCTTTTGGACAGGAAGGTCAAGGTATCTACGTAGGAAAGATGTGAATTTTATAATAAATATGGACGCGTGGCAACCGAAAATTTAATTCGAAAATTTAATCTGAAAATGTTATCTGAAATTTTATGTGAGAATTTTATAATAAATAGTGACACGTGGCAACCGAAAATATTATTTGAAAACCTTATCAAAATTAATGGTTTAAGTATAAAAAATAGAAAATAAATTAAAGCGAATAGTATTTTCCCTTGCCCTTAGAGCATCTCCACCCACAAGGGCTAAGTCTAAGGCAAGGGCTGTCACTATTCACGTGAATAGTGTCAGCCTTTGCATTTGTGGTTCCACCCACAAGGGCAAAGTCTAGGGCAAGTCTAAGGCAATTGCTATTCATTGTACTTTATTTCCTCTTTTTTTATACTTTAAACCATTAATTTTAATAATCTTTTGTAATTAAATTTTCGGATAAGATTTTCACCCTCTAAAATTGTGCCACGTGTCCCATATCAGATACGATTATCATATATTGAAAAAAAAAATTATAATATCAGATTTCAGATAAAATTTTCACCCTCTAAAATTGTGCCACGTGTCGAATGTCAGATAAGATTTTCAGATATTTTTAAAAAATTATAATCTCATATTTCAGATAAGATTTTCACCCTCTACAATTGTGCCACGTG
>NC_024126.1:15526264-15546428 GCF_000346735.1 Prunus mume | reverse complement strand
TATAGAGAAAAAATACAGAATTTTTGGGTATTTTTAAAAAAAAAATTCAGAATTTTTTCGATTTTTTTTGCAATTTTTTTAGCCAAAAAAACAAGGACCGTCTGATTTCTGGAAAAAATCCATCGGAGAGTCCCCGTCGCGCCACGTGGCACACGCCCGTTGGAGCTGTCAGGAGGTGACGTCATCGTTGGCGTCATGCTGACGCCAGTGCACGGAAGTCAAATTTTTTTTACCGTTGGCGCGTGTAATTCACGCGCCAACAGTAAAAAAAATTTGAATTACCGTGCGTTGGCGTCAGTGTGACGCCAGCGATGACGTCATCAAACTCGGGTTTCAGCCCGGGCAAGAATTGCCCTTGGGCTTCCTCGGGCTCGTGGGACCCACCACGAAACCGGGCTACGGGCTCTCTCTGGCAGCCTTTTACCCGAGTTGGGTTAGGCGCTGGAGATGCTCTTATCCTTTGGGGTGGAACTAAAAAAGGCAAGGCTGCCACTATTCACTTGAATAGTGTTAAACCTTGCCTTGCTTTTGCCTTGCCCTTGCCATTTGGGGTGGAGGTGCTCTTAAAGTGTAGTACTAGTCAATCCATATCCATGATGACCCACACAAAACTGAATAGGGACTATTTTTCAATCAAGGGAAGGAGATTCAAACTTAGGCCTTCTTTCAACTTTGAGAACATTGAAAAAATAGTGTTTGAATTAAATCCCTTCTTTTTGTGATTTAATTCATTTGTTCAATTTGAATTTTTGACTTTATTGTATGATCCATTAATTGCCACATAGGTGGTTGAAAATTTATCTATCATTTGACAAGTCTCAAGCTTTTCTCTTAGAATAATGCTACTCTTATCATATTTGTATATCACATTCTCATACCATCTTATGTCGTAAATGAGATGGACAACTATGTCAATTAAAATTAATTTAACATTTTTTTTCTTTTATGACTTATTGACACTTTTTAATTGATGTGGTTATACGCTTCATCTACCACTTAAGGTGGTATGGGAATGTGGTATACAAATATGGTAAGATTAGCATTATTCTTTCTCTTAAAAAAAGAATCTAAGAAATATCAAAATATATTTAAGGACATCTCCAACCTAGCATGTCAAACCTAAAATTCTAAATTTGAGCTCAATTCCTCTCCCAACCCAAGAAAAGTAAAGAGTTGAAATTTGGGAAAACTCAAAATCGAGGAGGAATACCAGTCTAGCTATTGCCTTGACTGGAATTTTTTTTTTGGTGGAGCCCATTGAGCCATGACGCAGCCCATGTGTAAGGAGGAAACAATGGGGCATGTCGCGGCAGTGCTGCAGAAGCTGTCACGCTACGTGTCTGAAGCTGGTGATATTGTTGTTGGGATCCAACGACACAATTCAAACATCTCCTTTATTTATTTATTTCAACAGTAACCCAAATCAACGATACATATTAAATCTAACTGTCAAAATAATATTTTTAATTAATATAAATCATATCCAACCCCAAAAACTCACTCCGAACTCTATAAATACCCACCCATTTCTCAAATATTCTACCAAAAATATTTGTTATATTTCTCAATTTATTTTTCCTTTCTCAATTTCATCTATCTCCTTTCATTCTTGTTGAAGATGTCCACAAAATCTATTTTGAAAGAGTACCATTGGTTTTCAAACACATCATCTTCTTCATTCTCATACTTTTCATCTCATTTCAAGCTTTCAATGGATAACCATGGCAAGGCCATCTTTTTCCTTATGTTTGATGATGATTTCAATGATGAGGAACATCATCACAGAGTGATACAAGCTATTGTCCACCATATTTCACTAGAGAATGAAGCCGATCACCTCCCTAAACATGGTAGGTCAGTAGTCAGTCATGAGTATAAGAACCGTGAGAGGGAAGATCACCATTCCAGTCTAATGTCCGACTACTTCATTGAAAGGCCACATTTTAATACTACGGACTTTCGTAGGCAATTCTGAATGCCAAAAGAGTTGTTTTATTGCATCTTGAATGATGTTGTCAACCACTAGCCATACTTTCACTAGAAAAAGACGGGCTCAGCAGACAAGAGCTATCCCCTGAACAGAAGTTAACCGCTCTCTTTTGTATGCTTGCATGAGGATGCTTGGCTGACGCGACCGATGAGTACTGGAAATTGGGTGAAAGCACAGCTCTTGAATCACTCCATAAGTTTTGTTTTGTTGCCATGTATGGTACCTCATGTCTCCAAATCTAGCTAACCTTTATAGACTCTTGCACAAGGCGAGCCGTCGAGGCTTCCTAGGCATGTTAGGAAGTCTTGCCTACATGCACTGGGAATGGAAGAATTGCGCATGATGCTTGGGCATGCTAGTTTACCAGTCACAAAAAAATGCCCTATGTTGTGCTAGAGGTTGTGGCCTTGTATGAAACATGGATACAACATGCCTTTTTCGAAGCTGCTGAATCCAACAATGATATCAACATTTTAGCTCGTTCCTCATTGTTCAACAATATGGTGCATGGAATGCTTTACAGGTTGAATATATTGTCAATAGAAATCAATACCATTAAGGCTACTATTTGGCATATGGGATCTACTATCGTTGGGCTACTTTGGTGAAGACTATTTCTTCTCCTGATAACCCAAATAAGAGACTTTTTGTACAAATGCAAGAAGCATACATGAAGGATGTTGAAAGAGCATTTGGAATACTACAGGCTCAATGGGCTATTGTTTGAGGCCCTGCACGTATGTGGTGCAAGGATAACCTCCACTCAATCATGACAATGTGTATAATTTTGCACAACATGATTGTGAATGATAAGTACAAATATATTGAAGAGGAATCTGATGATGGGGATACGTGTACCCAACGATCCAGGAGGGTCAAGGCAAGATAATATGAGCTGGAGGCAAGCATTACATATGAGTACGACCAAGATAGATACTCTTTCTTATTACAAGATTCATCATAATAGAGTTCGATCTTCATATGTGCACCTAAGTTTCCGACATGATTTGATCAATCACCTTTGGAGAAGGTTTGGAGATAGTGAATGAGGTCGACGGTTGTTTCAATCCTATTTTTTGTTTCAATTATGTTTGTGTGTTTTCTTTTGGAATAAAATTATATTTGTGAAATTTCAAATTTTTGTAGGTCAAATTGTTAAAAAAAAAAAATTAAATTATGAAGTTATTTAAAAAGATTAATTGAAAAAAAGTTATCCATGAAAAAATATATATATACATTTAAACTATTTTTAAACAATTTAATAAAATTACATACTTAAAATTTGAGTGTGGAGGGTTGGGGGAAAATACAGTTTGAGTGCGGGCAAAACCCAAATAGTTACTTTTTAAGGGGGGGAATTTGGGTTTAGGACCAAATGGGTTAGAGAAGGCCTAAGTTTGTTTTTCCCCCCTGTTTCATAAAGAAAGAAAAAAAGATATCTAAGTAATTGCACGGTAGATCTATGAGGGATGGCCCTGACTTTTGGGTGGCTCTGGGTGATAAATTAAATAGAAATTTAGTTATATACTCAATCTTAGACATAGTCTTATAAAGAAACCCTATACTATTTAAAAACTATAAACATACCAAAAAAAATAAATTGAAAAAATTGATTGTCAATTTTTTCAATTTAATAGCTGTTTTTTAGTTTATTTGTTTGTGTATATTGCCTTTGTATTATGGATTTGAGAGAGAAAAATCAGATCTGCCTAAAAAAACAGATCTGCACAGATCTGCCAAAAACCTAGATCTGCCAAAAAACCAAATCAGATTTATTTTCTCCCTTCTTGTTGGTGCTTTCTCTGGTGTTGGAGCAAGAGGAGCTTCCATTGAAGCCTAGTCTCAGGTCCAACTATATTCTTCATCTTAATCTACAATTTTCAATATTTCACCTTTGATTTCTTGTTCTAAAATCGCGCTTCTGTTCAAGACCTCGAACGAACCTTGATCAAATGCTCTTAGCTCTACTCCTTTTCGCCACGTCGTCGTCGTCATTGTCATCATCATTGTCATCGTTGTTGTTTGGTTTGGACTTGAGATTTTGATCTTTTGCTTCAATTATGTGTTTCTCTTTGGATTTTAGTTGATTTTCGAAATATATTTTAAGATTTGATGATTGATTTATCTTTTATTACTATTTCAGTTATCGATCTTATTTTTGTTTAACAATGTATTTCTATGACAGAGTATTAACAATGTACTTCTATTACAGAGTATTAACAACGTACTTCTATGACATCATGGTATTAGCAATTTGGGCTCAACTTGTTTTGAGTTGGTCTGGTTTGTTCTTTCATCATCTTTTCTTTGTTGGACATGTATTAGAAATAGCAACATGACAAGCATTAATCAACATGATAGTAAACTTGCAGTGTTATTACTCTAGATTGGAACATTACAGGGGTAGACATGCATTAGAAATAGAATGTCATATGAAACTAGCAGTGTTATTACCCTATACTGGAACATTACAGGGATAGACATGCATTAGAAATAGGATGAAATAGGAAACTAGCAGTGTTATTACCTTAGACGAGAACATTATAGGGGGTAGACATGCATTAGAAATAGAATTTCATAGGAAACTAGTAGTGTTATTACCCTAGACTGGAACATTACAGCCATTAATCAACATGATAGTAAACTAGTAATGTTATTACCCTAGACTGAAACATTATAAAGGTATACATGCATTAGAAATAGGATGTCATAGGAAACTAGAAGTGTTATTACCCTACACTGGAACATTATAGGAGTAGACTTGCATTAAAAATAAGATATCATAGGAAAATATCAGTGTTATTACACATTACAGTCATTAATCAATATGACAATAAAGGTTTGGAATATTACAGTCATTAATCAACATGACACATTAATGAAGTTATGGTTTTCAAGAGTTTTTTTGTAATGAATTGTTTAGTTTTTTTTTTTTTTTTTATTAATAAAATTGGGCTGGGTTTGTTTTGGGTGCTATTTAAACTTTTTGTGTTGGACTTCTTTTTTAAGTTGATCAGTGGCAATCACATAATTTATAGAAACTTAAACACAAATTTCTTATGTAGTAAATGAGTTTTGGATGTGTTTCTAAAGTGCATTTTATGTGAGAATTTTTTTATAATTTCAGCCCCTATTTTGGATATATTAGTGAAGCTCCCTAAATTAAATGAGGCCCCTTGCTTATTATACATTAAAGCTTAATATGAAAGGATGTTATTTTATTTTTGCTCATTCATTCTTTTTTATTTAAACATAGTAATGATCATTCTAATAAAGCAAAAGTACATGAATCATAAAAAAATAAAAATCATATTTAGGTCTATGTATAGTCAGATAGCTTCTAACATTCAACAAAACAACTTATTCTTTGACAATAAGTTCTCAAGTGTCTTTATTTTTTAGGGCCGAAAGGTTCTAATTACACCAATAAATAGAATTAACAAACCACCTAACAAAAGATAAAGGCCAAGCCACAACAACAAAAAGCAAGAACAAAATCCAACAGGGACCAGCATATAGGGTTTAGGGTGGGAAAAAATAGTTTACTGGATAGGAAAAAAATATAAAGAAAAATTGTAAGCTTTTCAATGAGAGATCGATTCTTAAGATTACAATATGAAAAAAGAGGGATGAGAGAAACTGAAAATAATGGATGGATTGAAGAGAGATTGGAACATGAAATAATATAGTGGTGGATTAAGAGCTCGGTGGATTAAATAGAGACTATGTTCTTCCATGGAGAAACTAGGAGTAGGCGCGTGGGAAAAGTGAAAGTGTGTTGGGATTTCTTCTCGGAAGAGGAATTGTGTTTCCTCATTTAATTTCACCGTGTGTGTGTGTTTTTTTAAGTTGGACACTTGTATAAAATATATACATACATATATAATATATATAAAAATTTGGGGCCCCCTTAATTGGACGCTGATTACAATGCTACTTTTGGCTACAATTATGTTTTGTTTTTATTATGTACTTCAAGCAAGATACAAAAGCTCATATTTAAGCAAGGCATAGAACTTCCTAGAACAATAATTAAATGCTAACCACCAGCTGCTATCTAACTCTTAAACAAACATTAACATAGCAGATGTCTTTTCTAGAAATTTTAAAACTAGTTATGGAATTTTCAAAATTAATTCTCAACACTCTGATGTTCTATTGTGTTTGTTTATCAATTGTGGTATCGGATGATTGTATGCTTCCACATAATCAACTCATGACAATGTATACGTATTCGCCATACAGCTAGCTTATACCAATTTGAACCATTCATAAACTGAACACAGGAATGCGCGGTGCTACATGTCAAGCTATTTAACACTTAATAAAACTTGAAGTATCTCTTTTTATTTGAACAAATGAAGGAATTTTACTATAAGAATAATTCACAAACGAATAAAGAAATATATGATTATTGGACTGAATTCAAGAAGAATCCCCTTGGGAAGATGATGTTCAAAAACAAGCATCCAAGAGACAACAACAACACAAGGCAGCACAGCATCCTTTCCAGAAGCCATCACCCTTGGACTTGGTTTCTACAGGTCCATGATGAGCAGCAGCAGGATTTGGAGCATCTCTTGTGGGATAACCAGCAGGTGGCGGAGCCTGCACGTAAGAAGGTCCCTGTGCCGGTGCTGTCGAATAAGGTTGGGGATGAGGGTATGCTGCTGCTGCTGCTGAATTAGTCGACGATCCCATCTTAGTTGAAAAATAAGCCAAATAATTGTAGTTTGGGTTTGGTTTTGTTGGATGGTTTAGTTTGATGAATGAAGCCCCATCTTATAGATGAAGAAAAGCATATGGGAATTGGTTTCGTTTCCTAGAAGGTTAATAAGTCTAGTGTGTCTTAACGCGGGAAGCCACCCGCGTCAAATCCTATATGCATATGGAAAAGAAAAATACAAAATGTTCTTTGTTTTCGTTACTTTTGGACTTGGGGTAGGGTCGAATGGAAGCTGCATAGGAAAGAGCACATTATATAGTCAATTCGTGAGACGATATCCAAGATATTATATAAAATTTATATTAATTTTTTAAGTTTTTTTTGCCGTCGCATTTTTATCAGTAATTAATTTTATTCATGTTTTATAATTATCTAAGGTTCAAGAGAGTGAAAAAAGCATCTTGACTTACCTTGTGTGTATTGATATTTTATTAGACGTATGTATACCTTATTAGGGTACCAAAATATCGAAGTGTGTATGAAGAACAAAAGCAAGACGTTCTGATAGAATATATTCTTTCTCAAATTAGGCCTTGTATATTTTGTAGGCAATTGAATATATCTAGGCCCATGTCTCCCCAGTTTCACATCAAACTAATCTGTACAACTTACATAAATACAAGTCCATTAGCTAGATCAATATACTTAGATTGGACCTAATTATTTATAGGACATCCAAATCACTTGCAACAGACAACCAGTAACTTCCAATCTCCCTTTAAACTGAAGAAAAAGAAAAAAGAAAATAATATCAGTGGTATCTGGACCTGACCTCCTCCATAATACTAATACTCAGAGCCCGCCCTGGCCCAGGGCCCAAAACTGTGGGGGGCACAAAAATATGGTTTTTTAGCCTATATATTTACATTTTTTTTTTAAAACAAAACAAAACAAAACCGTAAGTGTCCTAGAAGGAAGTAGATGTAATCATAAATCATGGCAGCACCAAACCTCTTTGAGATTCTCTAGGAAACTAAATATAAATTATATAATATAATATTTCAAAGAACAAAAATTAATGAAACTACATATGGAAACAAAGAGCTCTAAAAAAAACAAAAAAACCCAAACAAACGTTCTTATCTTAGACTAAAAAAAAAAAACCTGGCAGTGGCAGCAACACACATTGGAAAGCTTTAGCAATTTGAAGGTCTTTTCTTTGTGTCACTCTTTTTTATAAATAGATGTATAATAGGAATTTTGTAAGAGACATCTTTGTTAACTTATTTTTCTTTTTATTTGATTTAGCAAAAAACTGAACAGAGATTCTTGTTCTTCACAATTTGAAATTTGAAGTTTCGAGTTGAAGAAAAAAAATGCTCGAAATCCAAATTTTATTATTCTTTGTTCATTAGTTTTATTGTTATTGTTCGTGTTTTTATAAAAATTAAAAATTGTTACCTAATAAAATTAATTTATTTATAAATTTTTTTTTGTAATTTTAGTTTTTAATTTGTCTAAAAGGGCACTCTCTAGAAATTTGCCCTGGGCCTTAGAAAACCCAGGACCAGCTCTGCTAATACTACAAAACATGCCAGCAGTGGAGAAGAAATAAAGGCACCAGAGTGTCGTGGTTGGGGTGAGGGATGGAACATCTTGGCCTAAAAACAAAAATACCCCGAATGAAACTACCGAACAAGACATCTTCCAAATGAACCAGTCTCGTAGGGGATAAGGAGGATCTGGTCGATATCGCAGGAGATCCCAGCCCCTACGCAGTCTGCTGTACTCCACAACTAAGTGAGAAATAAAAGTTAGGAAAGCACAAGGGATAAATAATGACAAATGGGTTCGAGATTGAAGGATTGACTGTATATGACATGCATGCAAGCATCAGCAGCCCGAAAAGGGATGCGCAGCAAGTTGTCCAGAAGAACTCATCAGTACTAGGCGGTGGAGGCTCCAGTTCCAGTGCCGTGGAATGTAGAGGACTCTGTAACACATCTTTGAACAAGCTATGAATAGTAAAGCCTCTTCAGAAAGTACTGATCCGGAGTATATATGCAAAACCAGAAGTATGCGATGGAGAAGAAGAAGATGATGAAGATATTGGAAAGAATAACAAATCAAATACTTAAATAGCAGTTTTCGGTCATTGACTTTCATCGTACGTAGGTAACAAGAAATAGACGATCGATTAGCACAAAGCTGACCACGGTCTCTACTAGACTACTACACAAAGATTTTAAATTTTTTATAAGAGCATCTCCAACCCAAAAGGCTAAGGCTCAGGCAAGGACAAGGCAAGGGCTGCCACTATTCACGTGAATAGTGACAGCCTTGCCATTTGTGGTTTCACCCCAAAAGGCTAAGGCTAAGGCAATTACTATTCACTTAAATTTATTTTTTTATTTTTTATACTTAAACCATTGATTTTGATAAGCTTTTCGGATCAGATTTTCAATTCCCAAGTGTTAATATTTATCGTAAAATTCTCACCTAAAAATCAAGATAACATTTTCGGATAAAATTTTGAAATTGAATTTGGTGTGGAAAGTGAATAATATTGGTAGGTATGTATAGAAAAAATTTCCAGAATTTTTTGATATTTTTTTCAATTTTTTTTAGCCAAAAGTTGGACAACCGTTGGATTGTGCAAGATTTTTTGATCAGAGGCTCCAGGAGAAGCCACATGGTTTGTAACCATTGGGCAATGTGGGCTGGTGGGTTCAACAGTAAAAAAATATTTGAAAATCAGCTGCTGACGTCAGCAGCCCACGGGCGACAACCCAGTCAATTTCTGCCTGTGGGCTTGCCCGAGCTGGTGGGTCCCATGCCTTGCCCTGGCTGGATTTCCTACGCTAGAGTATGAAACTGGGCTTGAGAGGGCCTGTTGCCAGAGCAAAGCTCTAGCGCTGGAGATGCTCTAATACAAAACAAATTACCTACACTTCTCATACAATCATACGTTTCGTGTTGCACACACTCTTGCTAGCTTTGCTTTGAGGTGTAACGACATTACTATTTGGGAGGAGGAGGTTCGTTCTTGGTTGGAGACTCAACTTCATGATGATTTGGTGTGGAAACCCTTTCCTGATAAGTAATTGCTTCGTCTACCCCAAAAAAAACAAAATAGGTTGGCCGAGAACAAGAAAAATTACAAACCTATAAATTACATGCTTCCTAGTACAGTTATTTTTCCTTAGTCTCAAGGAACCCAACCCATCAGCTACCTTGTTGTGACCTAAAACCATAGAGAACAAATGGAACGTACACCTATAGAAAATCATTATTTCCCAATACCAAATCATGACAATAACCAAATTTTGGGATTTCTATAATTAATTTTTAGGCTTATTTGTTGAAATGTTCTATGTGATTTTCAAATAGTCTCAGTCTGTCTCTTGATGTTTTAAATGACTCAATCACCCCCTTGAACTTCCATTTTGTGACCAAGGTTGCCCCATTTATTTAGTTTTCAACTAAAAATCGTTAAATCAGCTGACATGACATGAGTATTTTGATAAATTTAACTATTAAAAATTAAAATTTCAAATTAAAAATTAAAATGCTTGAATTATTTAAAATAAAAATAAATTAAGAATAACTTTTTAACAATACCCAACAGTCCTTCCCAACCCCAAAACTCAATGGTCACGTTAAACCCCTCATATTCTCTCTCTTCCCACCAACTCTCTCTCTCTCTCTCTCTCTCTCTCTCTCTCTCTCCATTTCTCCCCTGTTATCTTTCTCATCTCTCCCTCTATTTCCCTGCAACTCAGATTTGGAGGATAGAGTGACGTAGGAGAAATATCTCCCCCAAAATGTACCATGTTCTTCCACATAACCGAAGCCAATCCAAAGCCCACCACTTCCAAAATTTACAGAACTCCCCAATAAATAACTCAATAAAATTAAAAATAAAAAGGGAGAGAAATAAATACCTAGTATGTGGGTGATGAATGATGAGTGATTGAAGAGGAAAAGAGGAAGGGGTGTGTGTGGGGAGAGGGAGAGAGAGAGAGAGAGAGAGATTTTATTTTTATTTAAATAATTAATTAAATCATGTTTATTTATTTAATAATATATGTGGACCATGTGGCATTATATGAGTGAGTCTACGTGGCACATTTGTTGCCACGTCAGCAGTTAACAGAAAGACTAACGACATGTATGAAAGTTAAAAGAAAATAAATGAAACGAAAAAAATTTGATGAATCGAACTCTAAAAGTCGGTAAACTTTACTGTAGTAAAGTGAAAATTACCCAACTATTTAATACTCACAAAAACTTCTTTCTTTTATTTGAACAAATTAAAGAATTTTACTATACGAATAATGCAACAACAAGAATTACATAATCGAATAATAACGTAAAAGTTACAAAAAGTGAGGAAAACATAATTCACAAACGAATAAAGAAATATATGATTACTGGGCTGAATTCAAGAATCACATAGGATGATGATGTTCAAAAACAAGCATCCAAGAGACAACAACAACACAAGGCAGCACAACATCCCTTCCAGAAGCCATCACCCTTGGACTTGGTTTCTACAGGCCCATGATAAGCAGAAGCAGGATTTGGAGCATCTCTTGTGGGATAACCAGCAGGTGGCGGAGCCTGCACGTAATAAGGTCCGGGCGCCATCGAATAAGGCTGGGGATGAGGAGGGTATGCTGCTGCGGAATTAGTCGACGAACTCATCTTAGTTGAAAAATAATACGCTGATTGTTTGTAGTTTGGGTTTGGTTTGTTGGATGGTTTGATTTGATGAATGAAGCCCCATTTTATATATACATGAAGAAAACCAGATGGGAATTGGAGTGATTGTTCATTTCCTAGAAGGTCAATAATTAGTGTCTTAACGCGGGTGGCAACACTACACCGCGTGCAAATCCAAAATGTATGTGGAGCAGAAAAATACAAAATGTTATTGTTCTTATTACTTTTGGACTAGCCAATGGAAGGTTCGTAGGAAGGAGCAAATCATATTTATCCAACTCGTTAGAGGATATCAAACATAGTTGACTTGGAAAAAAGCTTTGGCTGCTTCTAGGAATAAATGGGTTTTTGACACTTGTCATTTTCATTTCATTTTTATTATTTGTGAAATTCTTTTAACTTTTTTCATTTTGAAATTTGACAAGTGTCAAAATCCCATTTGTTTTGAGGATGAGCTCCTTCTTAGTTTTAAAGAGCCAAGCTTTGTGTGTCTCGCTTTCTAGAAGTATTCTTCAAGATGGTAACCTCCTTCGTTGTTTGTAGGTTAAAGCCAAAACAACTTAGCAGTTACTTGATATTTATCCTTTACAAATAACGTGGATAAAAACTTTTTATATTAAATTTTTTAGTTTCTTTTTTTGCCATCACATTTGCATCAATGATTTCATTCACGTTTTATAGTTATATAACACTAGTGCAAGCAGGGGCTTAGCCAAGTTGATTAGAGCAGATGTGCTCCCTACTCTGCACTCAAGTTCAAATCTCCTTTCTTATAATTTAGATTAGATTGAAATAGATTATCGCTTGTATCAAAAATAACAATAGTGCACACGTGGACACATGACTTTTATTATACCTTTTGCAATTGTATTTGTCCAAGAAATTTCCATATCTCTATAATGAAATTTTAATACTCTACCAAACTGAAGAGCTCATAGATGGCATCTCCAATGCAAATATGTAAAAATAAGGATGTAAGTGAACTTTTACATCTTCGGTGGTATCTTGATTGGAATATTCCAAGATGTAAAACCAATTTGCTCCAGAGGGAAATGTAAAATCTTGGGATGTTAAATATGCATTTTCAACCTGAAATTTACATTCTCCCACTAGAGAGGTAAAATGTCAAAAAGTGTATATTATATTTTTTGGACCGTCGGATTTTTTTTCCTATTGAATTTAATTAATGTTATGTTTAATTTTAATTTTCTAACGTCATAAAGCTTTTCTATTTACTTTTTGCATTGGAATTCATCGGACATATTAAGGAAATGAAACGTCTGTCATTGTTTTTTGTTTCGTATTATACGTTAAGATTGTTGGGTTAAGCGATATGTCCCACATTGGGAATGTAAGCCTCTATAAAATATCTTTTATACCATGATCAATGCCGCAGTTGGTTTTATACATGGACCCGCTATCAGGAAAAAAGAATTGCAATAACTAAATGATGGTGTGAGTCAGCCATGACCTCCAGAGTTACTGGATCTAATCCTCCACTAGAAGTAAAAAAATTCCACATATTTTGACCAATTCAAGGTGAAAAATGGAGTTGCTCCCTCAGTAGAACTGGGATAAAGTTGAGCCAAAAGATCCCGATTCAAGATAAATTTATGGATGGTTTCTTTATATTAGCTGCAAATGAAGAAATTTTATTATAAGAATCATTATACAGTAAAAAGAATTGGACAGTCGGTACATAGGATCACTAAATGGGAAATCGACATGGTCCCTTCCTCATGGAAGTATAACAACAGAAAAACTGAAATAAATGTGTGAAATAAAATTCACAAACGAAAGATATATGTGGATTATTGGGCTCTCAATTCAAGAATCTCCTGGATGATGTTCAAAAACATGCATCCAAAACGCAACAGCAGCACAAGGCAGCACAGCATCCCTTCCAGAAGCCATCACCTTTTGACTTTGTTTCTACAGCTCCATGTCCATGGGGATTCGGAGCATCTCTTGTTGGATAACCAGCAGGTGGTGGAGCCTGCACATGATAAGGACCCGGCGCTGTAGAACAAGGTGGGGGAGGGTATGCTGCTCCAGAGTTAGTTGATGAACTCATCTTTGAATAATATTTCGAAGGGCCTTCAAAGTATTCTATGGAGGTAGAAGAAGAAAATAATGAAAACTGTAAAGAGAAATGCTAAACTGGGTTTGGTTTATTGCAAAAGTATTGGATGTGAAACACTTAGCTGGGTTTGGTTTTGTTGGGTAGATGATAGATGAGGCGCAATTTATAGATCAAGAAAAGCAGATGACAATTGTTGGAGTGGTTGTTTCTGGGAAGATATGTATTTGATATCTTGTTAGTGTCTCTTACGCGGGTGGCTACAGTGTACACCGTGTACACCGTGTATGCGGGGCAGTTCAGACCCGAAAAAGAAGAAATAAGAAAGAAAGGGAAAAAAAAAGACTACTAAGCAAAACGCAATGGGCCCTATTCTGTGCTCATAATTACTTTTGGAGTGGACGACCTACGTAGGAAAGCCGAAAGAGCAATTATATTACGGAAAATACATCCCACCATTCTCCGTAAGAAGTTCTGATATTTATGTTAATGGCAATTTGATATGTGTGCAGAAGATTTTCTTTTTATGTTTTTTATGAATTATTTCCACACATATGTCAAACTGTGATTTACCAAAAAAAAAAAAAAATCTTCTCTCGGTTTCTAGAAGTAATCTTTTTAATATAATCCTGGTGGTAGAAATCAAATGATGCTCATGAGGTGGGAAGAAAAGCATTCCTCAAGAGTGTAAATCACTCACTAATCTCCTGATGAAGATTTTGATAAGCAAGCATTTAATATGTCACGACCCGATTCGAAAATAAAGAATATTCTAGAATAATGGGTATAATAATCTTACAAGTGTACGAAATATAAATAAAAGTTTATCACTCTAAACTAATCCAACTTCTTTGGTTTCGGCTTTGTCTTGCTCACTAATTGATCTGAAAAACAAAATATGTGAGAGATGAGCAAACCACCACTCTGAGTAAATTATGTAATATGTCAGTCAAGCAATGTCATTTTACACATTCTAGAAAAATTTAATAAAAATATACACAATCCAAATCATATCACATCATTACTTCATATATTGGTTATCCTTCACAAATTGTACCCAATACATGACCCTTATCGGCCTCACTGCCCTATGTCCCCGTCTGGTACATTTATCCTTTGGATACCCCGTCAATGAAGTTCTCATGTTCCATGAATAATACATACTTCACAAAAACTCCAAATAATATATATTGTGTGAAATATTGCACAAATTAAACATGCTTAACTTGAAAATAGAGAGAGATTTGTAAATATAATAAACCCATGTTTTTCACATTTATCACAAAATAAGAACTTTTAGAACATATTACATAACCCACTCACATGATAAGTATGAAATATTGCAAGACAAACACACACGCTCTTCATCTTGTTTCTTTTTCTTCCTTATCTCTCTCTCTCTCTCTCTCTAACACTGCTTCATGATAGAAATCTATCTTAAATGATTGGAATGAATTATTGAAGTAAGGAAGCATGATACTTATAGGAGAGGCTATGGATGCACCCAAATAATATTTATATATACAATATTTTAAACCACCAAAATATAAGATAAAAAAGTAAGGGAATAATGTGACTCATCTCCCTTTAGCCAATGATATCACAACACCACTACCAAAAGATAAGATAGAAAGGTAAGGAATAATATAACTCATCCCCCTTTGGCCAATGATATCACAACACCACCACCAAAATATAAGGTAGAAATTTAAGAAATAATGTAAGTCATCCACCTTTAACCAATGATATCACAACATCCCTTGTTAAAGATTCTCACCTTTAATATATATATTTTACAGGTTCTCACATAAAAATACCAAATTCTTGGCTTATGTTCATACGAAAAATTGAAGATGAATGATGCGTCAGATTGAAGCTCATGATGAGCACTGGGTGCTTTCCGTCTCATCAGACCTCATCTCAGAGGCTATTAGCACATCTCACATCAATTAAAGCTCTTGTGGTATTTTCAGTACCTTAACATACTCATTAGATAAGCACCTAATTGTCATCTATATACTACATTATGATAAGATAGGATATGCGCACATAACTTACAATTTATCTTCAAAGTAGTGTTTATCCCAAAATTCCCCTAGCAATAGGCCGAAAGGTTGCATTAGTTGCGAGCGTTCCACTATTAGTACGAAAGAAAGTATAATAGAAAGATAAATAAAAGGAACCAGAATTCAAAGGAATCAGACCTTATTAGAATCCAACCCGAGATTAGGTAGCAGATTAACTAAAAGAGAATATATGACAAAATAGGCCAGGACATGGAGATCAAATTAACATCATCAACTGAGGGAACTGATATGACAGCAAGGTGAATTAATTCGAAACCATTCATCATGTAAAAAAGAAAAACCAAGTAATAGTAAAATAGAAACTCAAATTACATATAGATGAAGTTCAAAAGCAAGCATCCAACAGACAGCAGCAACACAAGGCAGCAGCACATCCCTTCCAGAAGTCATCACCCTTGGACTTGGTTTCTACAGGTCCATGAGCTGCAGAAGGAGGATTTTGGTCTTCTCTTGTGGGATACCCAGCTGGTGGTGGTGGGGCCTGTACATAATAAGGTGCAGGGTGTGCTACTGTGGTCTGAGTAGTAGCTGAACTCATTATCACTAAAGTAGACGATGGAGAGAAGAAAATCAAAGTGATGAAGGGAATGAACAGGTCAATACTAATTAATTGAGAAGATGGCAGATGATGAATTTATATAGAGAGAAATTAAATAAAGCAGCTGAGAATCGGAGTGGTTTGCTACTTAGAACTCAGAAGGCCGGTAATATTTTTGGTTGCTTTTACCGGGCGGCAACAACGCTTACGTACGCAGGGAAGAAAAAATAATAGGACGATTACAAGAAGGCAAAGGACTGCCGCTTTGTTCAATGGGCTTCGATGTGTAACCAATCAAGGGCCACAACCCCCAAATTCCCTTTCTTTTCTGACTCCATCTGAATTATATTTATAGGTATAAAAAGAGATGGTGATGTATGAGAAATTCCGTGACACCACCCCACCCCCAAAGTTTTATAATCAAATTCACTCATGTTATAATGGATTGGCCTCTCAACTTGAACTCTCACAGAAAATACTTTAGCGCGAATGCATATCACCAGGTGCTACTAGTCATATTCGAACCACATAAAAAAAATACATATTAACAAGCTTTGTGCATCTAAACCGGATTATTTGTGTTTAACACTAGCTCGGCAAGTTTATTATCCTTATTAGTCAAGTACTGTATAGATCAACCCTAACATATACGTACCAACTTCATATTGATCAATTCGAGTTGTGTACTTACAACGTCATGTTAAAATTATCGCGACTTTCATGGCAACCTCTAAACTATGGTGGGTGTTCTAGCAGCCAAACCTTAAAAAATAAATAAAGACAATGATAACAATTGAACATTGCACCAAGGATGCGAAACAGTAGGGGAGCTGCCATGACAAACCTCCAATATACTTACTCAAACATTATCATGCACATCAACATTAATATTTTGAACAAACCCAAAAAATTGTTAATAATGCATTCCCCGTTATTAAAAATTAGAGCGTACTCAATGCACGCCTTAATATATAAAAAGAAAGTTTTAGATTTATGGCATATATCCAATCACGCCGTTGAAAAACATAGAAAGTACCTTTTTATTAAGGCATGCTTTCATATGTTGTCTATCAATTATTAACGACACTTTATATCTTTTTAAGGCATGCTTATATGCTGTAAATATCAGTTATTAACGACATACAAAAAGCGTGCCGTAAATATCAAAGTTGTAAAAGCTCCAATTTGGTATAGTACAGTGATAACAATTGAGCATTGCACCAAAGATCCGAAACAGTGGAGGAACTGCCATGAAAAACCTCCAGTATACTTACTCAAACATTATCATGCACATCAACATTAATATTGTTTGAACAACAACAACAACAACAACAAAAAATCATTGCATTCCCCGTTATTATGAAAATTTAACCGTAATTTTCAACGTCTAGTACCTAATTATTACTGAACTTTCACTAGAACTTAGAATTCTGAAGATACACATATTTTTTTTAATCAATGGTGAGTCTCATGTTCGTTAATAGTGTGTGGAGGATACCTTCCAATTTCATCATTCTTAGGAGGTTAGTCAAATAAAAAATTTTACAAATTCTATAACTCTAAATTTTCTTGGTATGTACTTTCAAATTTCTCATCCAAACCCCATATAACCATGAAGTCAAAATTCAAGCACTAGACATATATGCATTAGAAGAATCGAGTACTATGAGTGCAAGGTGCCGACAACTAGGTAAAGTACTTCTGTAACTATTTTTCGTGAAATAAAAAACAATCACACTAACGATAAAAAAGTTTGACAAGTAGTAGCATCTAATGAGCATCATCCCAAACCCTAAATCCGAAAACAAACAAAAAAGAAACAACGACGGATGTATATGATATTGGAGTGAACGATGGGGTTTAAAAACAGCAGCAGCAACAGAAGCCAGCAAACCAACGCTTCCAGAATCCGCCATCCTTCGTCTTGGTGTCGGTAGGTCGATGAGGAGGAGGGGGAGGAGGATTTGAGGCTGCTGTTTTGGGACAACGAGCAGGTTGTTTTTTTGAAGCCCACAAGTACACAGGCTTTGGTGGTGTAGCCCACTTGTAATAAGAAGGTTCCGGGTATGCTACTGTGGTCTGTGGACGCGGTACTTCAACTCATCTTTGAACAACAGGAAGAGGCTCTTCAAAACCCGATAGGTCTGATCTGATCAAAACAATGGAAAGAATATTGAGAAAATACTAATTAACGTGCTGGGTGATTGGGTTATTGGTGGGATGAATTTATAGACACAGACGAATTAAAGGAGGTGAGAATTGGTGCCTTTTAACGCTTCTACTTGCTTGGGGGAGAAGTAAGTCAAGATTTCAAGTACCACTAGGACAAGGAATTCTACTACTATAACTATATTGGTATTCTTTTTGTTTTGGTTTTGTGTGTGTGTGTGTGGATGTACTAGAATTACTCTTTTTTTTTTTTTTTTAAATACAATCGAGAATCTAAATTACTCTAAAGTATTTAATATACAAAAATTGAGGGTTCTAACTTTAGTACAAGGGGCGGACTTACTGTCCTGACCAACTGATCTAACCCACGTATACATGTACTAGAATTACTTTTGTACACATAAAACCAGTAAAAAGGCCACTATCCAGTAATTAATCTTTCTATTTTACTCTATCGTGTGAAAAAATGAGATGGTGTGATTAGTGAAGGGACTACTTCATCTAATTTCAAAATGTTTTTTAATTGATTTTTTTAATTATTCATATTAATAATTTTCTGAATTATTTATTAATAAAATTCTTAATTACAACTTTATCCTTGTATAAATTACTTAAAATGTTCGACCAAAAAAAAAAACTCAAAATGACTGACAAAAGAAATTGGCAACCCCCAAAACTTTTTTCACAGTTAAAAACATAAAAATAAAAGCTAAGGAAATGTATTTTTTATGATGATGAGTTTGAGTGAGAAGCTAAAACTCAACAAGGATGCCCTTATTGGTCTGTTGATGAGTAATAAAGGGTCTATCCCTCGGAACACTAGAAGAAGAAGATTGTTGAGTATTTTTCTTTCTGAGGCCTATGAACATTGCACCAAGGATGCGAAACAGTAGGGGAGCTGCCATGACAAACCTCCAATATACTTACTCAAACATTCTCATGCACATCAACATTAATATTTTGAACAAACCAAAATGTATCCAATCACGCCGTTGAAAAACATAGAAAGTACCTTTTTATTAAGGCATATGAAAGCATGCTTATATGCTGTAAATATCAGTTATTAACGGCACACAAAAAGCGTGCCGTAAATATCAAAGTTGTAAAAGCTCCAATTTGGTATAGTACAGTGATAACAATTGAGCATTGCACCAAAGATCCGAAACAGTGGAGGAACTGCCATGACAAACCTCCAGTATACTTACTCAAACATTATCATGCACATCAACATTAATATTGTTTGAACAACAACAACAACAAAAAATCATTGCATTCCCCGTTATTCTGAAAATTTAACCGTAATTTTCAACGTCTAGTACCTAATTATTGCTGAACTTTCACTAGAACTTAGAATTCTAAAGATACACATATTTTTTTTAATCAATTGTGAGTCTCATGTTCGTTAATAGTGTGTGGAGGATACTGTTACCCTCTTTTCGGCCGGGGCGGCCGACGGAAGGAGCTTTTGGTCCTTCTTCTTTTGGATGCGGGGCGTGCCACCACCAAGCCCCGAAATTGGGCTTGAATGGAATGAGAATAGATGGATGTGTTGCGCTTCTAACTTCTGAGCAAACGATTGATCGACCAAGCAAGGAACCTCTTCTTGGCCTAGATTCTTTCACTTTCTCGGGCTCGAGAATGGTTAGGTTTCGTACGGATGTTTTTGTGATTTTTATGGTTTATGTAAAAATAATGCAATTAAACTAAATATGTGTATAAACGTAAAGACAAGAATTGAAATGCAATAAAATAAATCAAAGCGATAAATAAAGCGAGAACGAAATAAAAGCAATAAGAACAATAAGAACGAAAAGGAAATAAACTTGAAATTAAATTTAATCGAAGTGCGATAACAATTAAATGTAAAGGAATTGAAATAAACTTGAATTGAAACGACAAGAAATATAAA
>NC_024126.1:15490534-15519191 GCF_000346735.1 Prunus mume | reverse complement strand
CATTTCTGCCCGGCCGCAGTCTTCCAATTCTGCCCGGCTACAGTCTTCCAATTCTGCCCGGCCGCAGTCTTCCAATTCTGCCCGGCTACAGTCTTCCAATTCTGCCTGGCCGCAGTCTTCCAATTCTGCCCGGATTAGGTGGGTTTCCACCACCCCCAAACAGATACCTTCCAATTTCATCATTCTTAGGAGGTTAGTCAAATAAGAAATTTTACAAATTCTATAACTCTAAATTTTCTTGTTACGTACTTTCAAATTTCTCATCCAAACCCTATATAACCATGAAGTCAAAATTCAAGCAGTAGACATATATGCATTAGAAGAATCGAGTACTATGAGTGCAAGGTGCTGACAACTAGGTTAAGTACTTCTGTAACTATTTTTCGTGAAATAAAGAACAATCACACTAACGATAAAAAAGTTTGACAAGTAGTAGCATCTAATGAGCATCATCCCAAACCCTAAATCCGAAAACAAACAAAAAAGAAACAACGACGGATGTATATGATATTGGAGTGAACGATGGGGTTTAAAAACAGCAGCAGCAACAGAAGCCAGCAAACCAACGCTTCCAGAATCCGCCATCCTTCGTCTTGGTGTCGGTAGGTCGATGAGGAGGAGGGGGAGGAGGATTTGAGGCTGCTGTTTTGGGACAACGAGCAGGTTGTTTTTTTGAAGCCCACAAGTACACAGGCTTTGGTGGTGTAGCCCACTTGTCATAAGAAGGTTCCGGGTATGCTACTGTGGACGCGGTACTTGAACTCATCTTTGAACAACAGGAAGAGGCTCTTCAAAACCCGATAGGTCTGATCTGATCAAAACAATGGAAAGAATATTGAGAAAATACTAATTAACGTGCTGGGTGAGTGGGTTATTGGTGGGATGAATTTATAGACAGAGACGAATTAAAGGAGGTGAGAATTGATGCCTTTTAACGCGTCAACTTGCTTGGGGGAGAAGTAAGTCAAGATTTCAAGTACCACTAGGACAAGGAATTCTACTACTATAACTATATTGGTACTTTTTGTTTTGGTTTTGTGTGTGTGTGGATGTTCTAGAATTACTCTTCTTCTTTTTTAATATAATCGAGAATCTAAATTACTTTAAAGTATTTAATATATAGAAATTGAGGGTTCTAACTTTAGTACAAGGGGCGGATTTACTGTCCTGACCAACTGACCTAACCCACGTATACATGTACTGAAATTACTTTTGTACACATAAAACCAGTAAAAAGGCCACTATCCAATAATTAATCTTCCTATTTTACTCTATCGTGTGAAAAAACGAGATGGTGTGATTAGTGAAGGGACTACTTCATCTAATTTCAAAATGTTTTTTAATTGATTTTTTTAATTATTCATATTAATAATTTTCTGAATTATTTATTAATAAAATTCTTAATTACAACTTTATCCTTGTATAAATTACTTAAAATGTTCGACCAAAAAAAAAATACTTAAAATGACTGACAAAAGAAATTGGCAACCCCAAAAACTTTTTTCACAGTTAAAAAACCTAAAAATAAAAGCTAAGGAAATGTATTTTTATGATGATGAGTTTGAGTGAGAAGCTAAAACTCAACAAGGATGCCCTTATTGGTCTGTTGATGAGTAATAAAGGGTCTATCCCTCGGGTTGCAGAAGTCTCGGAACACTAGAAGAAGAAGATTGTTGAGTATTTTTCTTTCTGAGGCCTATGATCTTCTTGTTCAAATGTTTCCTCGTTCCTAGAGTTGAAAGTTCAGACTCCCACTTCCATAATGCAGATGACACCAATAAGTCTCTGTAATACCTCACACAAAGTTGTTTCTGTGCTTCTTGTTGCAAAGCTCCAACGTATCACTCGTAATATTTTCCCTGGAATAGATGCATATGGAGACCAACATGAAAATACACCCAAAAAAAATAAGGTTTTGAACATTTGATTAACTCAAAAATGGTGTAGGATAAAGAGGTAGCAGAAGAAAATCACAATTGCCATTCAAATGCTGATGGATGGTAGTTCAAAAGTCAAAACAAAAACCCCTGAAGTTTTATATACACAACCCTCTTAAATCACTCAAAGCTCCACACTTTCTAAACTCAACTCTCTCTAGACTTTAAAACCTTATCATTTCTACACTTGAAATTTTACACCCAAAAAAAAAATTGAGAGTAACAATTAAAATAAGCACATAACAACCTTAAATATTTGACACAAATTGACCAGAATATGTTTCCTTTTTCGGCATTCTTTCCAGACAGATGATGAAAATTGCGGTTGAAACCTCTGTAAGGCTAGGTGATCCTGAAAATGAAATCACTTCAATCAAAGCTTCGTCCAAGTTTCCATTCTGTTGCTGTCGCTGCATTGTGCTCACGTTTGATTGGTGATCACCACATCCAAATTCATGGCTCATCTTCCGCAAGCTGCACATTGTATCCATGCTTTAGGTCTGTAACAAGTCAAGGTTTCCATGTAAAATGTTTAGACATTCAAAGATCCAATATGCCGCATTAAAATACAAGATGGTTTTGCACATGTTAACTAAAGCTTAAGAAGGAAAATATAAAAGGTTGACAAAAGAGTATATGACAGTCACAATAGGGAGTCAAGATCAGCTAACAATGGAAAGTTGAAAACAACTCAATACCATCAGGAATTGACTGAACTTTATGACTCCAAGGTGAACTCTCTCACAGCGTAAAATTTTAAGTAACAGGTTTAAGTTTGACCAATTAATGGATATGGAAATACAAATTCTGATAAGTTTACAACTATTTATACATAATATTCTATCATGACATAATCTCAAAGACTAAACTTTATCAAATATCTATCCAGTATTACATAGATATGAACAAACTATTATCAACTAGAACTACTCGCAAGTTCCCATTCACCTACAAGCAAGATTACAAGAAATTTGTCCTCCTTCGATTTTCTTTAATCTAAGAGAGAAATCATGATTTACTTGTACTTCAGAAATAATATGAAAAAATTGAGGTTCCTACTGTTAGACAACCTGTAGCTCCAAAAGCTTAAGCTGTCAAAGAATGGGCCAACAATATATATCAAGCTCACAACTACAAGATCCAAAAGTATAGATAGATAGAGATATACATATCCCCTCAATAGAAGGGGACTATATATACAGAGAGAGAGAGAGAGAGAGAGAGAGAGAGAGAGGGACAATTCACAGGAGAAATTGGAGAGAGAATTAAGCCCTGGCTTTTATCTCCTCACAAGATCAGCAAGAGAGGTAGAATGAGGGAGAGAATGTGTGTGTGTATGCTGACCCCTTGTGGACATAAGTTTGTGTGTGTGCGTGTGGCATAGTACAGCTTAATTATTTTTCTTCTTTATTTTCAAAGGGGGGCTTCGTGGTAAAATCAATGTGGGTATGAGTTGGATACGATATACACATGTATAGTTTACTAACCAATTTGGCTGGCCAATTACACCATCTACACAAAAATCACTGAATGCGTAAAGGAAGCTTCATTGAAGAGATGGTCTAGGCACTAGAAGGGATAAAGCAAGAATGCAACTCATATATTACCAGGACCAGGGAAATGAAGGAACTAATAAAATAAAGGGGTTAGGCGGTGGAATATTTACTCCAACGTGATGATTGTATTCCACCAATACTATACAAAAACAGATTAAATGTTTTATACCAAGTATTGAATATGTTTAATGATACCTTTCATTGAAGACTTATCATATTTCTCTTTCCTCTCATCATCATTCTTCCATTTACTATCATCATCATTCTTCCATTCACTATCATCATCATCCTCATCATCATCATCATCATTGCCCATTTCATCTCTTCCATCATTTCCTATATCGCTCTCACTTGCTGTCTCCCATTCGGAATCATCGGTCTCTCGGCCATAGATGTCACCAGCATCACCCTCACAGTGGACACCCCCATGTTTGATAGCTGCCTCTCTAAATAACCAAGCTGCACGCATCTGCTTTTTAACCAATCGTTCCGCATAGTCAGGAACTTTATTTTGCCTCAATGAGAGATCAGGATCATTTGACTGAGAGCACTCGTTTATGAACAGAATGGCATCTAACAAACTCTCTTTTGCAAGCCCAAGCATGTCATAAGCCTGTGCTCTTCTCCAAAGACTTTTGGCATGACGGTTCAGTGGGTTGTGAAGACAAAGTGCACGAGTAGCATCACTAATAGCTGCCAAGGGCTGTTGCAACAGAAGATGACACTGTGCTCGATTACTGTAAAGAACAACTCTCTCCTTTTTGGATCTCATTGGACACAATGCCAACGCTTCTGAGTACTTTGATGCAGCTCCAGATATATTTCCTGATGAAAATAATGAATTTCCTTCGAGCTTGACCACTAGAGCTGCTGCCTGTTTAATATGGAGATCCTCTTTAGGCATATTCTTTTCCCATTTCAATCTCTGTCTGGAATTCAACAGTTCCTCAATCAATTCCTTCGTTCTGTTACTGAAAGAGTTGCGTCCTGTCCCTTGTGACTGGACACATTCCTCAAGAACATTAACAATGGAATCTCCAAGCTTCTTATGATCACCCAGAGTTGTAATCTCCGCAAGGTCAACAAGTGCAGGTACAGCCTTATCAATCACCTATATAATGGTTCCAGTAGCATTAGGTATGTTATACATTATGATGTCATACCAGATATACATGCTACAATAATAGGTTAGTTTATGAAGTGAAGTATTCTGAACTCGTGCATACAAAATGTAATAGGGCAATATTTACAAAGTCTTTTCAAAGAAGATGATCATAATTACTCAAATTGGAGAGAAACTCAGTGGACATCTCTTCCACCAATGAGATTTACAAAAACTTAAACAGGACAATGCAGATCTACATAAATTCCGCTCCGAACCGGGTGGTAATATATATGATGCATCAAAGCATTCGTGAAGGAAAAAAAAAAACACTTGATATGATATGACAAATAAAACAGTTAAATTACTGGATAACATTAAGGAATATCAATCAGAGAAGTTGGATTTTCCATTACAAAAAGGGCTCATCAAAGGCATACCAGTATCATGACGTGCATGTAATAAGAAAACTAAAAGAAACAGTAGTGTATGCACTATGCAGGACCAGATGAAGAACCACTAATGTGGAAGATACCTTATGACATGTACTAGGGTCTTGAAGCAACCAAAGAAGACAATCAATAGTCATATACTGCCAATCATCTGATGACCGAGCAATATTACACAATGATTCGATAATACCAGGACAGCTAGCAACAGGTCCTCTACCCAACTTATGATGGCAGACTGTTCTTAATAAACCAATACCAGCTGGTGAGTTTTCATTAACAAGCCCACCCCACATGCCAGGTAGTTTTGTTAAGAATTCAGGCTTGCATATGGTAGGAAGAAACTCCGGTTTAAAGGCAAAGCAGTTAATAAGCTGGAGGGACCAGCATTGTAACTGACTTGCCCATTCTTCTGCCTTTCTGGACTCCATTTCAACACCTCCCATACCGCGGGTGAGCAGATCACAATGATAGCTTAACCTTCTGTCAACATACTGGTAAAAATGAGAATAAACGATTTCTAGTGAGCTCATTGCTAGTTGAATGGAAAGCTCAAGTATTTCACCATGACTTGCTACAGCAGGAAAAGTGCTGGCATAGGTAGCCAAGTGCCCTAAAGCTCGAACTGCAACTCTCTGTTCAACCCAAGTTAACCTTCCTCTCAAAAGTTCAACTAAAGGAGGGATTACCCCAGCATGCACAGCACTTTCTGCAAATTCTTCCATGTTCATGGTGTATGACCCAATAATATGGGCTGCATAATAAGGAATGTATATATTCTGGTCATGAGAAAGCCAGCGACGATTCTTTAGACCCTTCCATATTAGTGCAGCCATACATTCAAAGATGCCAAGCTCGATGAACTCAGGATCATTTGGATGTGCCATGGCAGTGTTCCAAAGGCCACTGATAGGGAGAACTTGTCCATCGTCATCCTGTGCAGGAAGCTCTCTAAAGAATTTCAGAATGCTTGCTCTTCGCTTGCTTGGATTCCCTTCCTTCATGACACAAAAGAAGCATCCTGGGTATGGACAGTCAGAAGACACTTTATCCATGTTTGGATTACAACTTAATATCATACAAAGCAGGGCAGGTCAACCCTTCATCTCTTAGCTGAATCAAATTAACTACACGAACAGAGAACATAATTAACATGTTAGCTTGGCATCGATCGGAAAACATATAGCAAGCATAATATTAAATCATAAAATAATTACTGCAGCAGCGAGGAGAGGTTATGTCAGTCAAATAACTCACTTGTTCAGGTTGGTGCATTTTAAGTCTTCGTTAAACATGACCAAACTATCTGAAACAACTTTTCCTCATCTCATTTCAATTGGAATAGTATCTCGATTCCTAATTCCTAAGTCTATCTTTCTCCATATTGTTGTTCATTAAAATTTGCATCTTGGTTAAACTTTTCCAAACCATTTACCACCCCACATTTAATTCTAAACCCTAAAGCATAACCACAAGACTATCGCACTTCAACTCCAAGGAATTCCACTGTACCATTAACCATTCCACTCACTCTTCTGTTCCACCCATCCTGTTAACCATTCACCGCCCTTATTCTTATTAACTCACAATACCAAGCCAGCAAAAAAAAAAAAATATATATATATATATATATAATAAAATAAAATCCAACAACAATCTGAGATGGCAAAAGCAATCAATCTTTAGCAATGAGTAGTGAGTATTGATTCTGAGAACACCCTGGTCACATTTCTCAATGTTTCCAACCTGACATTTAAATATTTGATATATACTCAGTCTTGATCCTACTAAACCTAAAACCCCTTAGCCCTGTAGGCCTCTCTGAAAACCAATAATTAACATACTACTAAAGCCTATATAGCCTTTGCTTGTTGTACTTGAAAAGTAAATGTAAACCACTTTATGCCTTGTTAAAGTAATGAATTTCGAAGTCCAAATTCAGAATCAAGTTACAGAGTGACAATTCCAGCACAAACAATCAGCAAAGGTACAGCCTTTTGGTAAACAAATAGATCTAAAACGAAAAACAAATGGCAATTTCAAATTGTTTAATGAGATCCCAACTCTAGAAATGCCCCAATCATAAGGAAAACAACATACGGAAGCAAAAACAAAGGAGGAGGAGGAAAATAGATACCTCTGAGAAAACCTGTTCGGTAGAGATGAGTGAACACCTTAAAAATGAAGTAGTGATCCTGAGCTACAATGAGAAAATGGGTAAGAAAAAGAATCCCAAAATGATCTTTGGGTTTCGAAAAAGCCGATTGCTTTTGCTCTTCTTTTTCTACTTCCGCTGTAGGCTAGCCGAAACACGAAGAGAAGAAGAAGAAGAAAGGGAGAGAGAGTGGAGAAGAGTGGAGCTGGGAAATGAAAACGACGCTGTTTTGGAAAGGGGTTTTGATTCGGACAGCGAAGAAGACTGATTGCACTGTTTCAAACTTCTACTCCATTAATAAATCCAATTCACCCGAAAATATTTTGACTTCCAAATTGAAATGGAATGAAAACGTATCGGCTTCGACCACGCGCGCTGTTTGTGGAGGGTAGGGCCAGTTGAGAGGCTTTAGAAAGAGCGCGTGAAGATGGCAACCACATTTCGCTCGAGTGTTAATAGTGCGGCAAGAAGACAGAAGTGGAGGCAAAAGACTGAAAGAGTAACAGAGTAAACGTGGAGGTGGGACGGTACATTAGATTTTTGCTTTCATTTTATTTGGTGGGGTGTGCTGCTGGTCCCATCTCCTTCCACGCCTGTCCTTTTTGCCATTGTTTTTTTTCATTCTTAAGGATTCAAACATTGACGACACCCGAATTTATCAAAATACATGTATCATGTTTACTTATCTAGAATGGAAGAAGTCGTATGAATGATGAAAGTTAAAAAGGGTAATTAAGAAATGAGAATGGGATCAAATACTCTCTAGTTAATCTTATTCCTGATTTTGAGGATATTTAATTATGGATTTTAACATAAAACTCACATAAGTTTTAATTTCATATGCGTTTGCATACGCATGAGAAGTAAGGAATCGAAATCATTTCAAGACCCATGTTAACGTAAACATATGAGAAGCAGGAATTAGAACCATTCTAATACATATTCATAATAAGTAAACAAGTGTGAGAGTGTGATTGTATTAGGGTGGGCAAAAAGTGCACTATATAACTCTGGAATTGCACATCCCACCAACCTCAACAATGTGTTGTTTTTTTATCGACACAAAACTTACGAATGTCGATTCATTGGGAAATTGGTTCGGTTTGTTCAGTTTGGACGAGCAGTGACGACAGAGAAATGAGGCAGAGAGGAGAGCAAGCAAGATTCGATTAAATTAGGAGTCTCCTCTCCAATTCTAACACACAGAGAGAGAGAGAAAGAGGAAGAAGAATACGAGAAGGCCAATCGACAGAGAAACATGAAGATAAGGCGTAGAGTATGAGAGAGATACGGTGGGATGTTATAGTGTTGAAGGTGTATGGTTTGTGATCTAGGAATGCAAATAGGGAGATGCAACGTTGAGAAGGTAGGTTTTTTTGGAAAAAAGTGAGGTGTGGTTCGGTTCAATTATACCACTGAATTTGAATCGAAATTGAACCGATTTATAGACATATTTAAAACAAAAAATCACACTAAATCAAATCAGCCAATTCAATTCTATGAGTTTTCTCAATTTATCAGTCTCAGCGCCGAGCTCTAATCTAAACCATCAAATTTAACTGTCATATGTTTCTTAAAATTTCTTAATGTTTTACTATAATAAGTTTTTCAACTATTAATTTACGATAAAATGTTCCATTTGATGTGTACACACACCCACACACAAAATGTGTTGGGGAAATTACAATCAAGAAAGTTTTGAAAAACTTATTTTCTCTTCCAAGAAGCGCTTAGATATATAATTAGGTTAAAGCACATATATCTCACTCTCTTTAAGGAGATTCAAGCTCATTGCGGTTTGGCAAAGACCAAGAACTGGTGTGTCAGTATATGGAAAAGATTAGGCAAAGATTCTCAATGGTGATTTTAGTTGTAAGAGCATCTCCAACCGATATGTCAAACGTGCCACATAGACATTTAACAGTTAAAAATGACATCTCACATCACTCCAACTGATATGTCAAAGCTGATGTGGAATGAAGGCTAGAGGTTGAGATGTTATTTTTGACACCCCAAAAGCAAGATGTCAAATGAATATTTTATTATTTTTTCTTTTCTTTTCTTTTTAATTAAAAATGAATCAACACTAAAATGTAATAAAATAATAATTTAATTTGACATATTGGGTGGAGTGTAGAGCTTTGTAAGATGTCAAAATGCCACATCAGCCATCAAATTTAAATTTGATATTTGGTATTTGACATCTCATTTGGAGATGCTCTAAGGTGAAGATGGTCTTACCATTACAACACCGAGCAACAACACGGTTACATCAAATGAATAACATAATTTAACACGCCCCGTCCTTTATTTAGAGTCTTCTACGAAGGAACTGCTCATCGAGATGTGTTGACCGATTTGATTGGAATTAAATTACTCCATCTTAGGAAAAGCAATAATGATGAAAGATAGAACACGTGATGCATAACTTTACAATTTTTGGTGTAAGACTCCTTTATGTTCACGAGAGCGGGCATTTATAAAATTCAGATAATTGGCCAGCAAAGTAACCTAGGTCTGCATAAGTTAACTTCCTATTCAGAATTGATTACTTCACAAGATAAAACTTTTCTTATGCTCCAAAACATCCAATTTTCCTTCTCTCATACAAATCTTGAAAGAAAAAAAAAAATTAGACAAATTGAAAACCATTTCGATATCAAGTTGTGACCAAAAAAACAAAAAACACGGTGCTTTTACTGAAGTTGCCAATGGGATCTAGCCCAGTGAAAAATGCAAAATATGGGTCTCCAGTTGGAATCACCACGGCATTATAGTTATGTGTGTGTGAGAATTCTCCCCTGTAATTTAGACTATCACTTGTACTAAAAAAAAACACTTAAGTTACAACAATTAATCGAGTTGTCAAATATTCAAAGTCAAGTGATTTTTTACATAAATAATTTTTGAAGAAATATCTAAAAAATAAATAGTTTGAATTTTTGAAATACAATGTGGATTGAGTCCACGAAGCTGTCCCTCCCTCAACTAAAGCTTTACGTTTAATGATTGCAGCAAAAAACCAAATCTCAAATACTCCAAATCTCCATTAATTCAACTGTGTCTAATGGAGATTTGGAGTTATCCTCATGATTATCACCCAGGCACTGGGCTGAAGAAAGATTTGGGCCAAACTAAAAACCTCAGTGAATGGGCTTTTCATATTCCACCTTTGTCCTTTAAGACTAGTCAACAATCTTAAAAACCTTTTTTTTCCCAAAAATAGCATATAAGAACATGCACAATAAGCTCTCTAAAATGCATCTTTAGACAAATTTTAGGGAGAAATTGAAAAAATACAACTCCAACCATGTTCCTTATCCATCTCCAAAAATATGGAGATTTCTAGGAGCTCCTAAATTTGAGGAGAGATTTCAAACTTTTAATTAATGCTAACTATTTTTTATATTATTTTTTAATAGAGATTGACCAATTAAAAAAGAGTTATAGCATTTATGACTCCCTAAACTAGAGAGCATAATTGGAGTTTAAATTTTATAGAGAGCTCCTAAAATGGGTGCATTTTTGCTCACCACTTTAACCTTAGGTGTATCCTCACCACCCCTGCCAAAAGTTGACACATGTCCATTGGTTTAACTATAGTTAATTCTTTATTTTTTATTTATTTGATAACATTACTATGAGAGAGAAACAATACTTCAATAAGATTTTTCCTGATTTACCCTTATTAACCTAGCAAACTTTCCACCTTTCTAAATTAATTAACAACTACCCAAATAAATAATTGGCAACTGGCTTTATATCCCGTGCTTTAATATGAATATCAATTCACAGGCTTCAATACTTTGAAGAACACACCCAGATACTTTGAATCTCAATTGGCTTTAGTTAACTCTTTTTATACACGCCCAAAAGTTACACTGTTCTTCAATATATTATTACGTTGCAATTTCTCAATATCCTTGAACCTGTTTTCTTTCTTCAACCGATGAGTTAATTATGATGTTGCAAGTTTTGGACTAATTAATTCTGGTTTTATTATTCTAAATAAAGCTTACTCCATAGGAGCAAAATATATTGGAGTTGCAGAAATTCCAAAAACGATGAAGGAACCAAGCTCTGCAATAATACCCTTCATTGTCTCATTACTCTGGCTCTGCAGTATGGTTCATTCTATCATTCCTTTCTGTGCTAGTCTTGATCCACCAGACATACCAACATCATGGACTAAAAAAACTAAATAACGCAGAGCAATCACGAAAGTATAAAAAATAATCAAGCAATACAAAGTACTATAAAAAAAAAAAAAAAAAGCAGGATAGATTATTACCTATCTTTCACTGAACAAATGGAGGAAGCTTGCAATTGAAGATCAGCATAGATTATTATTTGGGGAGTTGTTAATTAATTTTAAAAAAGTGGAAAGTTTGCTAGGTTAATAAGGGTAAATCAGGAAAAATCTTATTGAAGTATTGTTTCTCTCTCATAATAATGTTATCAAATAAATAAAAAATAAGAATTAACTATAGTTAAACTCATGGACATGTGTCAACTTTTGGGAGGGGTGGTGAGGGTACACCTAGGGTTAAGGTGGTGAGCAAAAATGCACCCTCCTAAAATAACTTTTACATGTTTTTAGCAAAAATTCAACCTAAAAAATAAAGAGCATGATTGTGGATGCTCTAAACTTGTTACCCAAATAGTGACAGGAAATATAAAAACAATGGATGCTAGCTCTCAACAAACAATCTCTTAATTATATGCATTTAAAGTCAACGGGGTTTAGCCCAATGAAAAAGAGCTTTAATTTGCAGATTATAAGTCTCATATTCAAATTCTCACAGCATCATAATTGTGTGTGTGTGTGAGAAAAATCTCTCTCCTTTATAATTTAAACTATCGATTATACTATTTGGCCTTGAATGATATCATGTTGTGCTTCTGATGATAACAAACAAACAAACAAAAAGTATGTGACAAATGAAATAAATAAAAGGGCTCTTAGGAAGGTGCAAGGTGAAAATGACCAGGAGCTTTTGCCACATGATGTCAATGGAATTTAGGTATGTGGTGGAAAATAGTAGTTGGCAGGCAGTCGCTAGCTTTCAAATACTCCAAATCTCCATCAATTGAATTTCAGGCAACTCCACCCTTGACTTGACGAGGATACAACGGAGACTTATTACCTATAAATGTACAGGACAAAATATTAGGATAAAATTACAGCAGCAAAAATGTCGGTTGTCCACTAGGCCATGCAGCCACCGACACCTACCTCAATCCAGTCGGTGCAGGAATTCATTGTGCCTAATAAATATCGGGGAAATTACGAATCAGAACAAATGTATATTAACAGGTATTGGGAAAGTCAAAAATGGGAATAATTTCAATACCATTTTAGTTAAAGAAACACGTCCCCTGACCTAAAAAAACAAAAAGAAACACTTCATTGAGCATTCCTCAATTTTTGAGGAGATGTGACAAGAAACCTCCCATGGAAAATTCACATGTTCCCAAATTAAGTACACATGGAGATGTGTATCAATTAGAATTGAAAAAACAAACTTCCAACAAATTTTGTTTATGGTAATTGGTCAAAATAGTAAGTCCGTCTTTTTATATTCATATTCAAATCCTCTCTTTATAAATAGGTTAATTTACAATAATTTAGACTATTGCGGCACAATTATATAACATCATAACTAAATTAGTTGAATTTAACTTAGGGCAATGCTACTACCACTTTTCGAATGCAGAATTACATGTAAATAGCAACAACATTAAAAAAAGAAGAAGCAATATGACAAGTTTGTCCCAATTGCATAATTTATTTCATAACACCATGGTTGCACTTGCTTGGCCAATGGTATTAAATGCCACCAGAGCTTATGGCAGGATAAATAATAAATTCTTCCTAAATCTAAAAAAATAAAAACAAAAACTACTATAATAAAAGAGAGGTGAAAATAGGAGGTGATTTTTCAATTTGTATACCAAGAATTTGATTGGTTTTTAACCCACTCATTTTTATTCCACAAAATTAGCTCTTCTTGCCCTCTTCACCCCCCTCTTCCAAGTAAGCCTTCTTCCTCCTCTCAACTGTAGCAAACAGGCAAATCACAAGATAACACGTGGCGTAAATCCCATGCACCTTCCAGTTGGTTTTGGGCGGCTGCCTCAGCACGGCTCTATGAAATACCGACATGTAGTAATGAAGCCCAACAGACAAGCCCACGAAGGTCTGGCCCAGGCCCAACATTTTCGAGCCCAGCCCAGAATCCGTTGAGAAAACCAGGATCAAATACATCAAAAGTAGCAACAGATACAGCACGTAGCCGAGCGTCTGCAGCACCTGAAGGCAAACGTAGGTGGACTGCGAAGTAGCGTAGAAAAACTTGAGGGGCTCGAGCCCAGTGACGAGGGAGGAGAGGCAGAGGATGGAGAAGTAGATGGAGAGGTAGACTTGGATGAAGATCAAGAGCTTCTGGAGAGAGAAATAGGCTTTGATGCGGTTGAAGAGGAGAGAGACTAAGAGCAGAGGGATCAAGAGGAAGGCACAGGAGACTATGGAGGCAATTGTGGCAGCATATTTGTTGCCAACAATGGGCTTGAACTGGTTTGTCATTTGCTTGTTGGCTTTGTTGAGATAAATCTTTGAAGTGGTTGAGATTCTCTCTAAATCTGGAATCAAGGTTTGCTGGAATTTTCCAGGCAAATCAGTGAAATCTGAGACAAAATCAGTGTCATCTTCTTGATCAATCCAGCTGGGCTCAATTGGCTTTTTGGGTTTTTGTTGGGTGGGTTTCTTCTCTGTTTTTGGTGGGTTTTGGGATTGTTTTGTGGTGGTGGTGGGTTTGGTTGTTTTGTTCTTGGGAGTGCTTGGCTTGGTTAGATCTGAGATTTTCTTACTAGAAATTGAATTGGGTTTGACAGAGTTTGAGGATTTTGATGTGGAATTGAGCTTTTTGAGCTCAATATTCTTGGTGGGGGATGATGAGGATGTCTTGGTGGAATTGGAACTGGATTTGATAAGCTTGGTTTGGTTCTTGAAGGAGAGGTTGGGTTTGAGGAGCTTGGTTTGGTTTTTAGAGGATAGGCTAGATTTGATCAGCTTGGTCTGGTTCTTGGAGGAAGACAAGGTGGGCTTGATAAGCTTGGTTTGGTTTTTGGAGGAAAGGGAATTGGTAGGCTTGATTTTCTTAGGCTGGTTTTGAACTTTTTCTACCTCTAACATTTTCCTTGTACCAAGAGACTCTGATGAGCTCTCAAATTGAGGCTCTGAGCACGCAGAAAGGAGAAGAGTAGAAAAGAGGAACATAATAACAAGAGAAAGCAAAAGTACCTTTCTGAAACTCAAGTACATGAGTGGAGCCATTTCTGAAACCAAGATCTCTGATGAGGGCTTCAAAGATCTAGAACTATATATATATACAAGACAGAGTGAGAGAGAGAGAGAGTGAAAGATTAGCAAGGATTGGATTTATATATATGGCTTGGTGGGTGTACTGTACATAGAGAGAAGTGAAGAGAGGAAGAGGGAGACTTTAATGGGAAGGCAGCAAGTAATGAGATCGGTCACATGGTGTAAGCAGGCAGTGGAGAGTGGAGGAGAGAGCTCTCTCTCTACAACAACACGCGGTTTTACCGGGGGTCCCTCTGCTGGATTACTGGGTGTGAGAGCAATTTTGTTATAAATTAAACCACTATATATATTCTTTGCTTGGTGGATTTATTATTTTAGTGTCATCCATTTATGATATTTTGAGTTAATGACAAATTTTTTTAGACAATGACTTCAATTTCAATGGTCAATAATTACAATTAAAGTCTGCCCACTTTTGTTTTGTCAGTTTTTTAATTGGCCATTAGAAAGACGAAAAGGGTTATCAGAAACCTCATCCTACTTTTGAGTTTACATGTTTTTTGACTTTTTTCACCCCATCAACTTTTAAATCACAAGTCTTTTAAGTTTGATTTCCCATCGTTGATTTTTTAGGCTCAAGTGATTAATAATATTTATTTTTGCACATGAGGTTCTAGGTTCGGTTTTTTCTCTTCAATATCGCTTGTATTCAACAAAAAAACAAAACATTGCTTCAAAGAAGACCACAAGCTTAAGGAGTTCGTATATATCTTAAACAATAGAGTTTGGCGCAGATTATGCTTGTTTGTTGAACTTTTTGAAAGAAAACAACAAAAACATGTTATATGGTGTGACACTAGTCTAGTGTCGACCAAAGTAGGTGAGTTTATTGTCGTCATAAATAGAACCCAAGCCCCAAGTAGGCGAGTTTATTATTATCGTAATAGGCTTAATATCACAAAACATCTTTAAGGTTTATGAAACTATCAGATAGTATATTTATTTATTTTTTTTATGTCATTTGGGGTCATCAAGGTTATTATATGTGCTCACAAATGGTCTATGCCGTCAAGTTTCGTCAAAAATTCTGTTAGTTTATTGACGTGGTATATATATATATATATATATCACAAAACATTCTTGAGGTTCACGGAAAAAACCATAGCTCCAATAATATAGTGCCATGTGTATTTAAAATACCATATATATATATATATATTTCTTAAAATAATTTAAAATTCATAAAATGTTGGTTTTTCCATTTTTAAATTTTATGAATTTTAAATTGTTAAAAAAAACTTTATTAGTTTGTTGATGTGACATATATGTGGAGCCTACATCTTCAATAAATAATTTAAAAAAGAAAACCAAAATTTTATGAATTTTAAATGAAAAAATCAAAATTTTCGCATGATAGGTACGTGAACCTCAGGGATGTTTTGTGATATATATATATATATACGTCAGCAAACTACCGAAGTTTTTGACGGAATCTGACGGTACCGTAGGGACCATTTGTGAGCACACATCTAACCTTGAGGACCATGAATGACAAAAAAAAAACAACAATAATGATGCAATATGATAGTTTCGTAAACCTTAAGGACGTTTTGTGATATTAAGCTTATCATAATATTGTGTTTGACCATTAGAGCTACAAGCTTCACAAAAAGCATAATCCCTAATACATAAAAATAAAATAAAATAAAAGTGACATTGATCCACAAAGTAGGTTTAATATAACCCTTTATTATACCTCACTTAATCAGATGATAATAGAAGTTTGTAAAAGGTTTGTAGCGGTTACTAAAACTATTCTAATACTATGGAAAAATCTAAAACTAATATAAAGAAAAACTTCATTATTTTTTATGTCCCGTTAATTAGCTGATGTGATATACATACATGTAGTTTTAAGAACACACATATTTAGAATTTTGTTATATCTAAATTAGTTGATTCCAATGCAAAGTTCCAATAGAGAAAATCCATCACATAGTGGGAAAAGAAAAAAGAGAAACATAGTGGGGTTCGATCTTCTTCAGATAGGTTGTCGGTAACAAGTCCGGTTCTTTGCAATAGTTACAATTATTTTAATGGAGCCCAAAAATTCCCCATAATTATGCCTTGGGAAATTCAATGCTGGGATTTTGACTTCAATCAGTTGTCCAAGTCCTAACCCTAATAAATAATAAATTTAAAAAAACAGTTCCACGTCCTTGTACAGTATGGGGGCATTTGACTTGGTGCTCCACCTTAGTCTTCACAGCCGTCAGATCTGCGATCTGGGAAAGCATGGCGTGAGACCGAGGGTTGAAATAGTTGACTTCCGTGCTCCCTCCTTCTTCAAGTTGTAGTCAGTTTATTTAGCTTCTCTTGCGTTAATGCTGTCCCATCTGCGACTGAGACTGGGAGAGACTGGGGGAATCAAGAATATAATTAACACTGTAGGGTAGGGCCATGACACGTATGTCCCTGCATGAGGCCACGTTGTGAGCACAAGGATTGATGGGACCCAGATGTGAGTATCCTAAGCAATAGCTCCCATTGCTTAGCCTACCATAGTGAAATCAATTTAAACAGTTTATATGCATCAGAGCATCTTTAATTGATGTGTCATAAATATTTAATAGCTAAAAATAATATCTTACATCTTTCCAACTAATGTGTCAAAGATGATATAGAATGAAGGATGGAGGTTGAGATATTATTTTTGACATTTCAAAAGCAAAATGTCAAATGAATATTTTATTATTTTTAAAAGATAACTGGCTGTTACTTTCATTTATTATTTTCCTTTTTATTTATTATTTTCATCTTTATCTTAAATGATTTGATTGTTACAATAATTATTTATTTGACATATCGGATGGAGTGTAAAACGGTCTAAATGTCAAATTGCGACATCAACAATCAAATTTAAATTTGATGTTTGGTATTTGACTCAGACGGTAAAACATTAAAAAAATATGCTACTTGCCTCTTTATCAATAAGAAAATACTCCTCATTTCTACAAATAACAGTTTGACATATACATAAAACATAATTAAGCAAAAACATAAAAGAAATTTTTTTTGCACACATATCACACTGTTATTAACAAAAATGTATGATTTCCTACTTACCTAATAAAGAGGGAAGTATTTTCCTTAAAATCCTGAAAATACATCACACTCTAATATAAAACGAACGCGTTAAAGTAAAATATTTTTAATACTGAACATAAGAATTCATAAATCAGTACGAAGTTAAAGCCCTAGTCCTAATATTTTTTTTAAAATCAATTGGTGTTGAATTTATGACATGAAATTCCTTTGATATAGACAAGATAATATAATATATTTGTTTCTTTTTTGGGTCTGGAAAATTCTTGTTTCGTCCTCTGGATTCCATTCTAGGTTTAAAACTGACCTGTGTGGGAACATTAAATATTAATGAATATTGACGCACAAAGTAGTCGGTGACTATGTAATTCCTCAACTGACCCCAAGTGAATATGATAAGAGAGGGAAGGGACCCATGAAACAAGGGCAGGTGACTATTGTAATCATCTTGTGATTCCGAGCCAGTCTTAAGGTGAGCACATCAATCATTGGCAACGTCCCATTCCTTTTTAACTAATTTCTCAAGAGATTTTTTCTTCTTTTATGTGGCTGTCCCTTAGGGATGAATAGTAGTGACTTTTTATGCATTTTCATGAAAGTTTCTCCTAAATTCTCTCCGACCACTACTACTATAACAATCGAGGGCAAAGCTAGAAATTTACTCAGGATTAGGTTAGAATTTTTTTCTTCCGTCTATTATGCGTGAGTGATGACTGAGTGCTTTTGTACAAGGAGTTATTCGGATGCGGTCGAGCTAATTCTTGTTGGAATGAGGTTGAATAATTTTCAATTCATAGAATGAATTTTCTAAAAAATTAACACAAGATTGCTATATTTCGAAAACTTGCACTCGATTGGAGCCTAGCCCAATTTAAAAGTGACTCTGTTTTTGATTGAAATCACGATTGTATATCACATTAAGAACTATATTCTGTCGTATTTTTTACATCAATTAATAACTTACACATCACTTTCACATAATGTGATTACAAATATAGTATCAAATAGAGTCCCTTTTGACGTTATTGCAATCTTCAAAAGTTTCAATGTGCCTAACCTCTTGACCACAAAAACTTCGGTCCTTGAGCAGCATATATTAATGGTAGCGCCTAACCTCTTGAAAACAACAGGAAAAACTTCGGTCCACAACCATATATATGTATATGCCACATGAAAAAGGGAAGTCGGTATAGGAGTGATCGGTATCATTTGTATATTCTTAGAGTGCTTCTATATTATGAATAAATCATATTTCCTAATAAAACAAAAGAAAAAAGTATGATACTTCGCGCCCTATGTACACATGACTTTTTATCTTTTGACATGGGAGGGGTAATGCTTCTATTTTGAATTCATGATTCAAATATGAGATTCGGCTAAGACAAGAGGGTCAGTTATCCACTACAAGAAAAAATAATTAATAGTCACTTGGCACAAGAGGATGGCTTACGAGTATTTGTGTTCATTATTTTTAGTCACCTTATCATGTGTCACGGATGTCAGTGACTATATATAATGTTGTTTTCTTCTACTGTCACGTGAATCTTTTAAGGTTGATGATTAGTGGATTAGGTATCTACAATTTGGCATAATCCCATTCTAAGAAATTTGAATTTCACCTTCTTTTAAATATAGGAGCCTGTTGAAAATAAAGTAGAAATTCAATGGTGTAGGGTTTATTTATAATATTAGTGCTAAGAATGGGTATATCACTAAATGTCTCTAAAAATTATTAATATTTGAATAAGAGACAATATTTTCCATAGTATATAAACAAAAAGTAAGCCCACAATAATATTTGATTGGATTTCAAGTGCATGATATGAAGGTCCAGTTTGAGATTGTTGTCACTTTTTAAAAATGTTGCTTCTATTGTACTTTGAAAATAATCAGCTCCGAACCCTCACGGGTTGGCCCAGTGGTAAGGGCGTTTCCCAGGCCCTATGTAAACGGGAGATCCTGGGTTCGATTCCTGCCGTTGGTGAATCAAGCGATGAGGGCCAAGGACGGGGTGAAATTCCCTATAGCCTCTCCGGGTCCCGGAAGGGGTGGATGGCCGTGGCTTGCCACCAGCTGTCCCCCTTTTAAAAAATAAAGAAAATAATCAGCTCCGAAGTAAAACTGTTTCACATATGGTAAACAATATTTTAAAGTGCAGTTAGTATGAAAAACAATGTCAAAACTATTTAGTAAGTTTTAATATAGAATTGTTGTAATTGGACATAATGTTGAAAGTGTTATGTGTGGAGGGGGGTGGTGGAGGAAGATGTGGAGGTGGTGGTGATGGTGGGTGGTGGCGTATTGTGTTGGTGGAGGTGGATATAGTGGTGACACTTTGGCAGCACGCGTGTGAGAAAACTCCCTTCTCCCTTCCCAACTCTGGGCCCATTTGTGCTTCCACTCCTCGCTTCATACCATTTCAATCCCACTGCATGGCCTTTTCACATGACTTTCTGCATGGCCTTCCCACTGGATGCTTTCGAGGGAACATTTCTTGGATTGATCACATGAAGAAAGTCATGTGAAAAGGCCATGCAAAAGCAAAGCAACTAAAGGAACAAAAGGAAAAAAAAGTGAAAGGCCACTACTTTTTTTGTTCCCTTCTTTTTTCATCTTTTTGTACATGGATCGAAACATGGCTCTCTGTTCATGTGCTATAAGTGGGTCATATGCCTTCTCACTATTTAGTTGTCTATGCAAGCCCATGTGATATTACATAACAGAAGGTTACAAAGGACTGGAGGGGCTTCCTGTGTTCCTGGACTTCTGGAATCCCAAAATGCCCACAAATTCTCCTTTCCCATTTCTCATGCCATGTCCAAAATGGTAAAAGCAAACTACTTTGGGTAATTGGTTGGGTGAAAAATTTAAAGGTTTTTTAGGTTTTAGACATAAAAAAAATTCCACTTTTGGAAAAAGCCAAAACTTTTTCAAAAAAGACAAAAAAACCGCTCAACTTTCAAATCAAAGACATGCAAATGTATTGGATTCCTTAGGAAATCTAAAAATAAATAATGGCATTTTTGTCCATTTTTGCTTCTTTTAAAATTTTTCTCTCTCCTTTTGCTTTTTCTAAAATATCCCAAAATTTAATTTAAAATTGTAAAAAATTGTTGGGGTGAGAGAGGCTCGAACTCTCGACCTCAGGATAACTCAGAAGCTATGAGACCTACGCGCTAGCCAACTGCGCCACCACCCCGATGTTGATAACATCCTTGACTTTTTTTATATTAACATAGACAGTCTACACCAATAAAATAAAATAATGACTTTTCATATAGGGTCTCTGATATGTACTTGTTAGTTGCTGGACTGTTCCAGGAAGTGAAGCATCCCATAATGAACAAGACCAGCCCATGCCCCAGCCTGAATGATGACTTTTTAGTTGCTGGTATGTTCCAGGAAGTGAAGCATCCCACAATGAACAAGACCAGCCCATGCCTCAGCCTGAATGATGACTCATCAGCCAACACCAGCAACAAAACAGCTGCTAAAGGAATGGTGGAACGGGAGCTCATCAGCAATGTTATTCTATATGCATGAATCATCAAAAACAGGATATTCATTATACAGAATTGTCATAAAAATATAATAAATTACACTCTGGTTTGATTCACATTGATCCAGATCCTGAAAATCAACAGACTTGGATAATTTTCTCCACAAATCAACAGACTTGGATCGATCTTCAACCACTAGCGAGGATGTGGTTCAGTAAAAGTCTCATAGTCCAGTACTTTGGCAGAGTTACTCTTGGAATGATCAGACCTCGTTACCCCTGAATTATATTCAAATCGTAATGACATGTCCGATCCAATGCTTCTATGCAGATAAAATGCAGGTTGGGAGGGCTCTGGGAGAGTGAAGGAGTGGCTATTCATCATGAGAATAACAGAAGCCATGGTTGGCCTATCAGCTACATTTTCTTGCACACATAATAATCCAATGTGGATGCATCTCATTATTTCATTTCTTGAACCAGTCTCCAATGTGGCATCTATTAGATTTGAAGCTGTCCCTTCCCTCCAACTTCTCCAGGCCTGCAATGATTTGTGAATTTGATCAGAGATAAGTTTTCTTTCTTTGATTCGTTGCACTAAATTGTATTGAGATACCAAAACTATATTATATTTTCACTTACGAAGCTTAGAAGATTCTCCGCATTTTCTCCATGCTGGAAGCCACTATTTTTTTGTCCACTGACTGTCTCTAGAACTAACACACCAAAACTGTAGACATTGGACTTAACAGAAAAGTGTCCATGAAATGCATACTCTGGAGCCATATACCCCTGCATATCAACAAAAAGAATGTCAGCGTTCACCAACACATATGGAAAGGAAATTGTTGACATAACAAACATAAGCCCACTTGCAGTTAAAGTGCATATTCTTACTAGGTCCCGACAATTCGACTAGTATTGCCTTGCGTTTGATCAGGCACGAGCAACCTTGCCATGCCAAAATCTGAAATTTTGGGGTTCATTTCTGCATCTATCAAGATGTTACTAGCTTTGAGATCACGATGAATAATTCTAAGGCGAGCGTCTTCGTGGAGGTAAAGGAGGCCTTGAGCAGTGCCTACTATGATTTTGTAGCGCCTCACCCAATCTAGTTGTGCACGCTTTGTTGGGTCTGCAAATATGTTAATGCAAAATCAAGACTTCAATTACAATGTTTGCTTGCATACACGTCACACAATTGGAATTTTATAATAAACATTCGAAGTTAAACGAAAACAATGCATAATTCCAGACATACCAAATATGATGTGATCGAGATTTGCATTAGGGACAATTCATAGACAAGAAGCCTTTGACTTCCTTCTAAGCAGAAACCCAAGAGTCTAACTAAATTCCGGTGTTGAAGTTTAGCCACTAACAAGACCTCATTTTTGAATTCTAAATCTCCTTGCCCAGAATTTGTAGAGAGCCTTTTTACAGCTATATCTTTTCCATTGAGAAATAGATGACACAAGAGAAGATATACAAAATGAGAGAGGAAATGGAGCACTTGAATTTCTGTGTTATCAGTCAACAAGTTCCCCTGCAGAGCCGAACCTCTACCAACCTGAACCCAGTTTTGCAGTGTCACTGACCTCTGGTCCCGCAACCACACATGCACACATCAGACACTTGACCCAAGTGAAATTGCAAGGATTCTGCAGATCGAATTTCATCTGTATCGTTGCTCCCTGAGGAACAATTGAAATTCCAAAAATGCCTATAAAAGTGGTAGTACTTGGCTTCCTCCCTATCAAATGGAATAATATGATTAATTAATGTTCACTAGAGTTGCGTTCTTACCTGGAATTAACTTCCCAGTTTCAAGTTTTTTCTTTGTCCTCCTTACTCTTAAACAAATGCAGAAGAATATAACTATTAGTACCACAGAAACAACAATTGGCACAACGATAATGATGACAGTTCGAGATTTGTTACTCTTCGATCCTGCAAAAATCAGAAATCTCATTTGCGTTAATTGGAATACATACATATATCTGTATATGATGAACCTAACAAAATATGCATAGAAATCTATTCGACCCAAAATTGTTGTAGTGTCAATGGTAGCAATGGTCCATGAACTTGTACATGAGACAACTACATTAACTAAAAATTGAATTGAGATACTGAAATGTAACTCGTCTACAAATTCCTGGACAATTGCTCTAGTTAAGCCAACTTTATTTCTTCAAAGCATAATATATTGGGATATAAAATATATATATATATATATATATATATGTACCTGCTGTACTGGTTGACGGCGGACCAGGACTAGACTGTGGCGGTGGAGGAGGACTAGACAGTGGCGGCGGAGAAGACGGCAATGGTCGGACAGTTGTAGGGTCAAAGTAGCGATAGATCTCATACCTAACATCACAACTGGTTTACTAATTCTAGCCCCTTGCTTCCCCGGACAACATTCTGGGATATCTACCAAAGAACTACCCAAGCAATCACTGCAGTCCTGCTCGGTCAAATCCGGCGTACACTGCGCAAGTCCATAGATTGTTTGGGAGTTGGGAGCGGTTGCGGTCCCTACCTCAAATTTTCGAAGTGAACCGTTCCCTGCAGCTTGACCACTTAGGTCCTCCAGTAGCGTCCTCAGCTGTTGAGAAAACTCGACGACGACCTCGGAGGACACGTTCTGTACGTTAGACGGCCAGAAACCAGGGCGAGTTTCCATGGCTCCGTATATGGAGCGGTTTGCGTAGCGAAGGATGCACAGGTCCAATACGCCGAAAGCTTCCTTTTGATTGGGACAGGACTCTGTGAGCAATTGTGTGGCGTAGCTGAGGCAGTAACGGCAAGTGTTCCCCGTGACATCCCCTCGACAAAGCCCGATTGAGTAAACCTGGTCGGGGTTTTCCCCGTAGGCTGAGTTGTAGAAGCCGTAGCCATTGCCGTTGTTGGAGGGGGAAGAAAGAGAAGAGAGAAGGGTGTTGAGGTTTGTCTGGTAGGTACTGTTGGTGGTGTAGTTGCCCTTATCGTTGAAACACCAAATGCCTCGAAAATCAGGGGGCTGAGCAAGGGATTGAGTGCTGATGAGGAACAAAACGGGAGAAAGGAAGAACAGAAATCTTAAAGAGAACATTATTGGCGCCATTCTGTTTTGTACATTATTGTTGGTAAAATCAAAACTGCGTTTATATACTTTTTATTCTCTTTTAGTACGGCAAAATGTTGGACTTTCAAAGAAAGGCTCTATAGTTTGTTCAACCCGGCTACAAGCAAATTCAAATTGAATAGGACGTTTTATTTAGTCCTTGTGTTATTAAAAAGACTAGAGACTGGACAAGGTAAGAATTCCGCAACTAAATTGTTGAAAATAATGCACATTTGTGCTTAAGTCGGTGAGACTTGGAGTCTAACAAAGAACTCCCAAACTATTAGGGAGCTACAAGCTACCCAAACCAAGTCATATGGGGAGTGAGTCAATCAACTCCCAATCTTTGTGGGAGCAAAAAAGCTACCCAAATAAACTATGTTGTGGAGCCAATAAGCTCACCAATTTAAGTGAAGGGCCAAATAGCCCAAACTAATCTAAGTGAAGGCCAAATAGCCCAAACTAATTAAATCAAGTGTTGTGGCTAATAAGCCAGTATGCTAAGTGTACAAGGCCAATTAGCCTACACCATGCTATGTACTATTCACCTCCTCAATTAATAAAAGGGAGCATTTTTGCTCACCACTTTAACTCAATGCGTACCATCACCACCCATCTTAAATGTTGACACATGTACAAAGATGTAACCATAGTTAACTTTTTTTTTTTTTTTTTCTAATGACATTATTATGAGAGAGGAAAAAATAAAAATCCTTTTAATAAAATTTAATTAGAGAAAAACCAAAAACCCAACAGCCACCAGCACCCAACCAATCTGGTAAACTCCACCGGCAGCAACCTTCTGTCCTCCTTGCCGCCAGAAATACCTCGGCAACCACAACCACCGTTTCCCTGCAGCAATACAAATCTGCCGAAGATGGCGAGGTAAGAAGACTCAAAACCGAGCCCAAGAGACCCCAAAATCCGAGCGAGAGAGTCGTCCGATCCTATTAAAGTTGAAAACAATGGCATAAGTAGAGACTCATATTTAGCCCCAGATTTCAATCCATTGCTGCCATGGCCGATTGGAAAGAAGAGAGCCTTCTAATCGCAAGCCTTGTGGTCGATGCCTTAGTGACAAGTCAAAGACAAGAAACGTTCTGATTTGCACTTGAAGGCCCCACCAACCAATTCAACAAGATACTAAATCTTCTTCAGTTTTTATTTCTTAAAAATTGATAATCGTTTTAGTTTCTTGTTTTGTAAAAGATATGTTGACTAGGGCGTGGTGGAGGGTGACGATGGTGGCTGGGGATGGTGGCTAGGGTTGTTGGGTTTTTTTTTCTTAAATGTTATTATTATTATTATTTGGTTTTAAATACTTTAATAAATTTAAATTTTAAAAGTTAACTATGGTTATAACTATGGACATATGTCAACTTCTAAGAAGGGTGGTGAGGGTACACTTAAGGTTAAAGTGGTGAGCAAAAATGCTCCCTAGTATGGGGCTTAGTCGTTGGAACACCATAGCTGAGCAAGGGATTGAGTGCTGATCATGAGGAACAAAACGGGAGAAAGGAAGAACAGAAATCTTAAGGAGAACATTAATGGCACCATTCTGTTTTGTGACACTAATATATCTCCAATGAAAACTCTTACATCTACAACAATTAGTGAAAAGTGGAAGAATAGTTGTCTGTCTGATGATTACATCTACAACAATATTAGAAGAAGTCTCAAATTTAAATTCTCTTGTCGTGTTGATAAAAAAGAAAATGTAATTTATTTCTCAAATGATATATGTCATATAATAATACTCAGACCAAATCCTGCCAATTCCAATTCATCAAAATACTTCTTTTGAGGATTGATTGTGACTGGACTGGTATTGATTTTGAATTTTGAGGATTGTTTGAAACGGGTTAACTACCTCTAACGTGTAATCTGGGTCAAGGGAAAGGAAAATTCCACTAAAGAAACAGTTATATACTTTTGGTAGAATTTTCCATGAGACAAGTGCTTTATGCATGGGAAGTTGATGAGGGAGTAGGGAGGGCAAAGACATGTCGAATGGCTGTGAGGGCATAGGGAGACTGAGGGAGTGGCTATTCAGCATCACAATAACAGAAGCCATGGTTGGCTTATCAGCCACATTTTCTTGCACACATAATAATCCAATGTGGATGCATCTCATTATTCCACTTCTTGAACCAGTCCTCAAGGTGGGATCTATTAGATTTGAAGCTGTCCCTTCCCTCCAATTTTTCCATGCCTACAATAATTTATGAATTAGAATAAATTAATTCAAGATAAAAATTTATTTCTTCCATTGCATTCAATTTCACTAATATATAAACACTCACATAACTTAAAAGATCCTCCACATTCTCTCCACAACGAAAACAACTATTTTTCTGCCCTCTTACAATCTCTATAATCAACACACTAAAACTATAGACATCGGACTTAATAGAAAACTATCCATGCATTACATACTCTGGAGCCATATATCCATTGTTTATAACCAATAAGAAGGTCAACATTGAATAGCATGGACGAAGATTTTGGAAATCATTGATATATCATGATATGAGTAAAATAAAAGCCACATATATAGCATGGTTAAGTTCTTACTAGGTCCCCACAATTCGACTGGTAATGTCATGTGTTTGGTCAAGCATGAACGATCTTGCCATGCCAAAATCAGAAATTTTGGAGTTTATTTCGGTATCTATCAAGATATTACTAGCTTTCATGTCACGGTGAATAATTTTAAGGCGAAAATCTTCATGGAGATAAACCATTTTTAATGATGGCGTTTAGGAGTAAAGGACACTGATTATAGTGCTACTATGCACCCACTATTTCCTTGTCACTTGTCTAAAAAAACTGATCAACACACACCATTTTTTTCAAAGAAAGGCTAAAAGCAAATTCAAATTGAATAGGACGTCAAGTTATTTAGTCCTTGTGTTATTAAAAAGACTAGAGACTGGAATGTGGACCAACTTTCTTCTCTCTATTGCTTTTTCTTTCGGCAACCAAATTAAATGTTGGTTGACCACATCCATCAGCATTTGCATTTGGGTCAAGGGAAAGGAAAATTCCACAAAAGCCACACACATATTGACAGAGACGGGATTGGCTCTTCTTGTGATTTTTGATAAGGACTAATTGGAGATTTCAAATAAATAAAACAATTGAATATTGGAAGGGGGAGTGCATGGTTGACGTCAAGGCAAGGAGATATTGCAAGGGATTTTCTGATGAGGACAGACTGCTTTTTTCTTTACCAACCGTAATTAAGTGGGTATCTTGGTCAAAGGAATGAAAACTTCTAAAAATGAAAAAAAAGATAAAAATGTTCCATAAAGCATATGTATTCATGAAATAAACATCTAAGCTGACGTTGGTGTTGCATTAGTAAAAAATTACCCTTGCACGACGAAAAATTATTCGCCGCTCAAAGTCACTTTGCACGACAAAACACAAAACTTCGTCGCGACAAACCTTGCGCGACAAAATTTTGCGCGACAAATTGCTTTTCATAGCGCAAAATCACTTTGCAAGACAAACTTTTGCGCGACGACAATACATCGTCGCGCAAAATCTTGAGTGACCAAACTTTGTGCGACGAAAAACTATTCGTCGTGCAAAGTCACTTTGCGTGACAAAACAATAAACTTTGTCGCGCAAAGTCCTTATTAAAATAAATAAATAAAAAAATTCTTTTTAAAATTCTTTTTGTTAGAAAATATATATTTTTAAATTGACGATTGAATTAGTTCATTGTATTCATATAGGGTCAAAGAGTGTAGCTGTAAAAAATCATCAAAATCGGAGTTAAAATAATCGTTAAATCGTGATTTTTTATTTATAACCGTCGAAAAGTTTTGTCTCATTACTTGATCTCTGAATGTTTATTTTTTTCTGATTTTTGGCGTATATGATCTCGAAGTATAAACAAACAAGTTTGACGGTTGGATCGTTGAAACTAGTTTCGTAGAATGCGTATGCCATCAAAACAATATATTCACTAACAATTAAGATTTTGTGGTATCCACTGGTGTAAATATTTTAAATTGACGATCAAATTAGTTCATTGTATTCATATAGGGTCAAGGAGTGTAGCTGTAAAAAATCATCAAAATCGGAGTTTAAATAACCGTTAAATCGTGATTTTTTATTTATAACCGTTGAAAAGTTTTGTCATGTTACTTGATCTCTGAATGTTTATTTTTTCCGATTTTTGGCGTATATGATCTCAAAATATAAACAAACAAGTTTGACGGTTGGATCGTTGAAACTAGTTTCGTAGAATGCGTATGCCATCAAAACAATATATTCACTAACAATTAAGAGTTTATTTATACTTTTGTTAAATATAACATAAGATTTTGTGGTATCCACTAGTGTAAATATTTTAAATTGAAGATCAAATTCAGTCATTGTATTCATATAGGGTAAAGGAGTGTAGC
>NC_024126.1:15465802-15490035 GCF_000346735.1 Prunus mume | reverse complement strand
GTGGGAATTTGATTTTCTAGTATTTTTATTTGAATCCAAATGGAGGGTACTTCCTTATTTACATTGTAAACTTAAGTAAATGGAGTAATATAAAAATAAATAAAAGTAAAATGACAAAGACATTTACTTAAATGTTGAAAATGGAAATAAGGTAATCTGTACAGCGCCACTGACTGGGCTAATACTGAAAATAAGTTAAATATATATATAAGTTTTATATTTTTTTCCTTAAAAAACCACACTGGGCTACAGCCCACTGTAGCCCTTAGTGTGGTTCCGCCCCTGTGTGTGTATATATATATTTATTTACTTATTAAGTAGCTTTAAATTTATTTATTTTGTACGTATGACAATTAAGAAATTGAATAGCATATACATTTATTAAGTAGCTTTAACCTTATTTATATTTTAAATCGTAAAATAAAATAATTTTATTTTTTATTATTCATACAAAATATCGTGCTACGAACCAATTTTTCGCCTCTCAAAAGTTTGCGCGACCAACAGTTCGTCGTGCAAAACTCTAAAAATTTGGGCGGGTACAAAAAATGGGATGTGGGATTTAAATTTTTTTTTTTTAAGACTTTGCGCGACCAATATTTTGTGTCGCTCAAAACTTTTCGTGACCAATATATATTTTTCGTAGCGCAAAAATTTGAGCGGGTATCAAAAATGGGACGCGGGAATTTTTTTATATAATTTTTTAGACTTTGCATGACGAATATGTATTTTTCGTTGCGCAAAAATTTCAAAATTTGGGCGGGTACCAAAAATGGGACGCGGGGATTTTTTTTTTTTGACTTTGTGCGACCAATATGTTTCGTCGAGCAAAACTTTGTGCGACCAATATTCCAATATTTTTCGTCACGTAAAAAATTTCAAAATTTGGGCGGGTACCAAAAATGGGATACGGGAATTTTTTTATTTTATTTTTGACTTTGTGACACCAATATTCCAGTATTTGTCGCGCAAAACTTTGAGCAACCAATATTTTTCGTCACGCAAAACTTTGCGCGACCAACAATATTGTTCGTCGCGTTAAGTGATACAGTTTTTAAAACGAAAATAACTTCTCCACCATTTTCTCAATGTCTTTCTCTACACTCCTCTCTCACTTCTCTCTCTCATTCTCACTCACTCTCAATCTTGCCAAAAGGTATATTCTCTCCAAATTTTAATTTTTTTTTCATTAATATGTGTTTTTGGAGTTAGTTTTGAGTTTGTGTGGGAGGGATTGGAGTTTGGGTTGGATTTGTGGTATAACAATTTTAGGGAAGATTATCCCCCTTTTTTTTTTGGTTGTTATTTGACCTTTTTTGTGTGTGCAGGGAATCATCAAGACTTTGACGGCTAAAGTTGAGGATTAGGAAGCTATCAAAACATATCCTCTGCCACTACCACCACAATACGCTTGTATTAGGATTTTATTATTGTACTTTGTTAATTTATGTGTACATTTTGAATATTATATATATATTTATTGGATAATTTGATCACTATTTTTCATATGTAATTTTATTTTGAATATGTCAATTTAAATTAAAGTAATTAAAAAATATCATACAATTAAATTATATTTAAAAAGTAAAAATTCGAAAAAATTAATATAATTAAATTAATATCAATTTAAATTAAAGTAACGAAAAAAATCATACAATTAAATTAAATTTAAGAAGTAAAAATTAGAAATAATTAATATAATTAACTTAATATTAAAGAAATAATAAAACAAAAGTAAAAAACCAAAATATTTCGTCGTGCAAATATTTGCGTCACATTAGTATTCGTCGAGCAAAACTCTAAAAATTTAGGCGGATACAAAAAATGGGATGCGGGAAATTGTTTTTTTAATTTTTTTATAAAAATGTTTCAGTCGCGCAAAACTTTGCTCGACCAATGTTTTTCGTTGTGCAAAACTTTGCGCGACCAGTATTTTTTCGTTAGCAGATCCGAAACATCTTGTAACATAACATCGATTTCGATTCCCATCACCCATCTAAATTTATAGAGTTTACAAGCTAAATTTACATAGAAAATTAACTAGGTTATTACTTGTAGACTACTCCAAATCAATTACAATCAATATAAACAAGGAAACTAAAACTAACTTTCCTAATTCTTAACACCCATGTTCTTATGAGAACTAGGTGCAATTGTCAGTTACAAGAACCGACATGCCTTCTGCAAAAGGGAATCCAGCAACTGAAGGCTTTAACAACTGTTGAGGCCAAAAAATCCAAGGCTAGGCCCAAATATATTCCCGACCTAATACGATACCTTATCGAGAAGAAACTCAATTTGGGCATGCAAAAGTTCGTCATACAGGCTCGCACGAGTCACAATCCATGTGCCACGCTAAGCAAATATGTAACCTGTCATGCTAAGAGTTGTAGCAAGCTTATAAAATGCATTGGCTCTATGAACCCATGCTAATTATCCCGCCAAGCGCTGTTTTGACTTGACCAACACCCTTTACAATACGATGAAATTCAAGCATGAGCATGCCAATCGACATGCCATGTTAAGCGAAAAACCTTTTATTTTACACCTAGTCATGCTACAAGCTTAAGTGGACCCAAGCCATACAAATGCCTGGGGCTTGCTGAGTGGGTTGTGGTATGGATGGTTACGAGCATTCATTGGCCCATTGATGAGCCAAGAAGTGGAAGTTTTGGGCTGCTTGGGGGCCTTAAAATTCGAGCCCATTTCTTGAGCTCAAATATATGGGTAAGCAGGAAAGAAAGAAAAGATGACCCATCACTTTAATAACAATAGTCCATCACTTTAAGAGGTTGACCCATTCCCGTAGTAGACAAACCCATCACCTTAGGAAGGCCCAAATGACCAACAAAATATCTGAAAGTCTCCAGCACATGGCTTGAGACAAAACCACGAAAAAAGCCAAGGGTTACTCATGTATACAGGTTGTTAGGAGTCTCCAGCACATGGCCAGGAAACAAACCCAAGGTAGACCACCAGAAAAACCAAAGGATATTAGCGCGCGCAAGTTGCTAGGATAAAAAACATCCTTCAGACCAACGCTATTACCCATCTCTTTCTCTTACTAGCTCTTGCCATGAATATGGAAGGAAAGAAGGAGAGATGGTAACCAAAGATAGGAGATTGCCACTAGAACAACTGCGGGAAGGCTCTAGACCCTCCAAAAATCTTGTCTTTGTGCGTTTGAAGCAAGGAGGATTTCACAAAATGGGGATGAATCAAAGGAAGAGAAGAGAGAGGAAGGGGGGAGACTTTGTAGATTAGGGAGGAACCATCTAAGGTTCCTTGGGAAGAAGGAGCTTCCAACACCTATAAAAAGAGGCATTTCCTACCTATCATCTCAAACCACATCTAGAGAGAGCAAGCATCACCTCTCATCCATGGAACATTTTAATTTAGAGCCATATTCCTCCATATCTTCCTATTTTCTCCTATGGCAAGCCATTCCAGAGCCTGACGAAGCCTTCGTCAAGTTTCCGAAAAATTGCTTAAAGCACCCACTCTTCCACCCTAATCTCAGTCTCTCTCTCTCTCTCTCTCTCCCCTCAATAAATTCTCTTGAAATTCCTTGCTTTGAACCTCTGTTTCTCATAGAAAATCTACTCTCTCTCTCTCTCTCTCTCTCTCTCTCTCTCTCATGCTAAACTCATGAATGCTTAGCTTCCATGCCACAAGCTTCTCAAGCCAAGCCAAGAATTTATCTGTAAGCAACTGTTGGTTTCTTTGGTGAAGAAGACTAAGGTGTTTCCTAAGACTCAGCTATCTTTTCGAAGCACCCTTAGGGTATGATTCTTGAACTTAGACCCATGGGCAATTTCACACATTTGGCTTTTTATAGTAGCCCAGGTCCGTCAGTAGCTGCCGGAACCAAAAAGCCCATACAACAACATATATAATATTATAGCCTGGTTATTGATTGAAATGGTCCCCTAATTTTTGTTCCAGTCTTATTTTAGTCCACCAACTAAAAATTTCCTTTCCAATAGTCCTCCAACTCTCTATTTAGTATCAAAATCGTCCTACTATCAAAGTTTGTCAATTTTGCCATTAAATTCAGAGATAAAAGTGTCTCTATGAATTAAAATAGCAATATATAATTAAAAATTAAAGGAAACTATTATAAAACTTAGAAAATTTTAAAACATTGAATATCACCAACCACATGGTTTTCCTCGTGAGATTGACCTAAAATTAATAAATTTTTTATTATCTATTATTCAAATTAATTAAAAAATTTAAAATTCGATAAATACAAAAAATAGAATAACAAATTTTTTAAATGAGTAAACAAACCCAGATTTTTACAAAAACACTGCCTCGCATCCCAACTCCGCAACCTCCCCCCTCTCAGCCTCCCCCTACACATCCCTCTGCTTTTTCTCCTTCACGACCTGACCATCCCATCCCTACCGGCAACCCACAGCCCCAGCCCCAAGCTCTAAGATTCTAATTCGGTCAAAAAATGGAGGAAATGATATCGCCCAAAACTCAAGAGCGAGGGAAGCTGTACACACTCTATTTCTTTGATTTGGTTTTCATCCAATCTATCCCCAAAGCACATCAAAACCAGCAAGCAAAACATGGTATATTGCAAATGTTCGACCACTCTGATGCCTTTGGGTTAGGATTGAGAATTTGTTTCAAGCCAATCCCCTAGGATGTTGAGAACCCATTTGCAGGCCCCACCATGTGAGGTTGCAGCTAAGAAGGCGCCACGTGGGACCGTAGACAGTGGAGTCATGTTGTGTTGGTTGTTGCTTATGTTCTCATAGAGGAGAAAAAAAACAAAGGGGAGGTGGGGGAAGCAGAGAGCTGAGATGGGGTTTACTGTAAGAACCAGGTCCTAAATAAAATTTTAATTATTAATTTATTCAGGTAAAAGACTATTTTGCCCTTGAAATATTTTATTAGTATCAAAGTTGAATTTTTGATCGGGAACGAATTTGGAAATTTCAATTGGACCGTTGTGTAGATCACATTGAAACGAGTCTGTAGACACGTAGTGGACTCAAATCCGAGTTGTATTAAGTAAGATACGAAAAAGGGCAAAACCGTAATTTTCCCAAAAATCATATTTTTATCCTTCTCCCAATCTCTCCCGAAGATCGTGCGAACCCCCCCTCTTGACAGCTTCCTCCAGCTGCCACCCCCAACCTCCATAACCACCACATCCGGTTAACACACGAGAGTGGTGCCAAAAGGACCGACCCAACTCCGCCATTACACCTCGACCTTCCTCTGCCGCCAATAGTTAGCCAATTTGCCGGAAAAACCTCGAACCCGACTAGTTTGTGTTTGAATTTTCCAGTGTTTATTCTCCTTCCTCCTACCACCATTTCCGACAAACGAGGTATGGTTTCTCACCTATTTTTCGTGCTCTAGCTGATGGTTGGGTAGAGATTGAATGATTGTAGCATTTTGGAATGATTTTGAACCTAGGTTTTGGCCGGATTTCAAAGTGAAATTTCGGTCGGTTGCCGTCCAAATTGGACCTCACCGTAGTTGAATAAATTGCTCCACTCGTTGAGTAGTAGCTATAGCCGGAAGGGTAGCCCTCGGTTTTGAAGTTTTCTGGTCACCGGTATCGCTTAGGACACCCACTCGCTATCGGCGCGTGCGCACTCTAGCGGAGGTACATTGTGTTCCAATGCAATTTCCTGGTTGTCAGAAGCGCTAAGATTTCAATTTGGATGTCGTTTGGCTATCGAACGGGTTTACGCCTATTGTGCGTTATCCAGGTTCGATATGCTTGGACTGTTGGATCGGGTCCAAATTAAGATATGTTGATCTAGCCACTTCTATGATTGTGTAGGATTTTGTGGATCAAGAATCGGGGCCCCGGATGCTCTGATTCAATGACTTAAAATTTGGGTTTCACGATAACTATCTGATCGTGCAATCATGAGTGATCCGACCGTCTGAGTTGGACCAGACTTGCGGGATGTGTTTCCTAAACCTTATTGAATCCGTAGGAACTCTTGAATCGGAAATGAGAGGTCGTGGGCCCCTCGGGCACGGTTGACCAAGTTTAGGAAGTTTGACCTCTTGGTTGACCATGAGTCTTCCGAGGTAGTTTATCCTTCGAAATGGGTTAGAACGACCAGGTAAACGAGTTTTGACTGGAAGTTGGGTGATTCTGACCCTGTCAGATTGGAGAATTGTTTTATAGTATCTTATAGAAATTCTTGGATAGTACATCAATAATTAAAGTTATGGAAGTGTGTTATAGTATGTGATGGTAAACCTAAAGGGTATTGTCGATAATTGGAGATTATGCAATATAGAGAACTGATTTCTGGAAAATTGAGAAGGTGAAACAAGAGGAACTTTGAAATAAGTTCAGAATATGGTTTTCAAACCCACCTCAGGAGTACCCCTAGTTGCCTTTGGAAACGGAATTGTCATTTATGACAATGCCCCAAGAGTTTCATGGACGCCTGAACCTTGTGGTGCGAGGAATGCAGTTCAGGTTGACTAATGATCCCCTGAGGCCCGCGAGGAATGCGGCTCAGGTTGACTTGGTGTCTCTGAGGCCTGTGAGGAATGCGGCTCGGTTAACTTTGTGTTTTCGAGGCTTGCAAGGATGGAATTGACGGATATATGGAATTGATGGAATATGGATGGGGGTACGTCTGGGTGGAGGGTTTTCAAAGATAAAGAATTTTATATAAAGTACAACCAATTTCTTAAGCTATGAGTTTGTCTTATAAGTTAAAGAGTTGAAAGAACTACTTGTGGCTTGATCTCTTGTTAAGCGTACGTAGGCAATCTAGAGTTACCAGGTGCAACTGCGAGACCAAGTGATTGAAAAGCTGTTCAGTTAAGTTATTTTGAAATCTATAAATGTATTCGTGTTGTTTCTTTGGATCCGTTTATGTTGGCAGAACATTTTATTTGTTTTCGAGAGGCCTGAGGCCATAAAGATTAGATGTTTGTTGCTTGAATTGTGTATTGAGCATGCTGAGCGATTGTGGATATATGTATATTGCTTTTTGTACAGGTGGAAATAGTTGGGAATAGACTATTTACAAGGGAGACTCTGCCGAATTTTCAGTAGAAGTCAAACTTGAAGAAAATTTGGTTTTTAGTTAGAAGGGCAATTCGGTCATTTGTGCCCGACATTCGCCAGGTGTTGGACATGCATAGGGGTCGGCTCATATTCCAAAGTAAAATTTGGGTCAGGTCATATCATTTACTTTATTAATATTTTAGTTTATATGGAAGGTTTTATCCCTCAATTGAACAATAAAATTGACAGACTTTGTCGGTAGGACCAATTTGATACTAATAGGTTTGCTTGGTGACTACACAAAGAATCTCCTATATCTTTTAGGTAAGAAACCAATTCCTTGATGGACAAGGAAATACTTTCATACAATCAGGAAACTAAATCCCACAACTTGGATTTTGTGTGCTAGGTCAATAGAATAAAATCTACCATCAAAGAAAAACACCCCTTTTATTTGCAATCCCAATATGAGTGGTTCACAAAACAATCAATACTATCCATCCCAATACTACATATTGTGAGCACCATAAATATTGTTGGCTTTCTATCTTATTAATTGAGTCTCATGATCAACTAAATCAACATTTTGACTACTGCTCAGGGAGCTCTACATGAGGTCCATCTTGCTCATGATTTAGAATATCAGCAAGACCAAGTGCTATATATGAAAGTTTCAATTCCCTAGCCAGAGTTTATATATAATGTTTACAAAATCCTTTATCCACAATGGCATATGCATTCTCCAACAATCCACATTTGACCAAGTGCGATGCTGCTTTTTTAATTTTTTTAATTTTTAATTTTTAATTTTTATGGATACAAGTTGATATACTACCTCAACATGTCATGCCTAACAAAACTAGGAAACTTAGTTTTAGATTCTTGTTTATATTGATTGTAATTGATTTGGAGTAGTCTACAAGTAATAATCTAGTTAATTTCTTTGTAAATTTAGCTTGTAAATTCTGTATATATATTAGGGATGACAATTTTCCCCTCGGGTATGGGTCTTCACGGGGATTCGACCCTAGTGGGTCGGGTATGAAGGACATAAAACGGGCATGGGGAATTTTTTGAGTATGGTGTTTGGGGAGAGCGTGGGATGGTATTAATCCCCAACTTGAATCCTCCCTGTTTTGAATATATATATATATTTTTTTTGATGAGGTATATATATATCAGAGAGCTTCCATTGAGGGATCCCTCAAATAAGCTTTTTTGAGGGACACCCCTTATCGGCCCCACTCCGGATTGTATTTCACTAATCCAAACCGTCAATTTTGTAGATACTCATTCAAAGATCATCTCTACAAAAAATCACTTGAATCCGATATCATTTGACCACTCAATTGGGTTATTGAAATTTTAGTACTTTCTTGAAGCACCGTGTTCATTGATTTTGTAAGACACAATTGGATGTCTATGAATGATAAAAAACAGGTATGGAGACGGGTACGGGGAATTTTTTGGTTATGGTGTTTGGGGAGGGGCGGGGATGATATTTTAATTCCCAACCCGAATCCTCCCCGTTTAAAAAAAAATATATATATATATATTGATGAGGTATATAAATATATATTATAGTATATATAAATATGCTATTAAAGTGATTATACTCAACTAAGTTTATATTTTTCATTATTATATTATATACTTATATAATTTATACAAATCTTAAGATATTATATATATATATATATATTCATTATCTTGCCTTAGTACTTTTTTTTGCTTCAACAAAGTAGTTATATATTGGTTTTTTCTTTTGTAATGGGGTGGGTCGGGGAACCTATTCCCCAACGAAGGTGGGGATGGGGAATCCCCGATATGAATATTGCGGGTATGAAGGTGGGGATGGGGGAAAGGTAAGTAACCAAAATCTTAACTATATAAGGAACCAAAATCCTAACTAAATAAGGACTCGCCAATATTATAAACCAACCTAAATCTAGACAACTTATAAATTGTAGCATGTATTCTTAGGATTTCATTGACAATGAATAGGACGTTAAGCCACTACAGATTTAATACAAAACTAATTTCAGGATGTCTTTGACTACATAATTGAAAAATTATTTCAACTTTAAATAAATCATGACATTAAAATTAACCATTCTCAATATTTTTTTCTACTTTGTTTTGGCCAAATATAAAGTAAGTCTTAAGGAGAGTGTATTTTGAGATTTTAAAAGACTATTTAAGGATAAAAAAATCCAGTGGATTTAATCAGAATGTAACGACTTATAGGATTTTATTGATGAATTTGTATAATCAGGATTTTTAACTTTTGAATTTTAAAGATTATATCATAAGATTTTATAAGATTTCACATGGATTTATATCATAGGATTTATATCTGGGCCTGACTAAATAGGGCTATAGCCCAAACCAAAATTTGAAACTTTTTTAAATATCTAGCCTGATAGATATAATGAACCCAGAATTTCATACCCTTGAAAGAAAAGAAAAATGGTAGCCCATGCATTATCCACAAGTACAGCAGACGACCTTGACAAAAAGGTGTTTGCTCCCAAGTTGTGGCTTGATATTGATGTGTCATTTTATGGGGTTAGAAGAATGCGTTTCCTTCAAAGATGAAAATAGGAATGACAACATTCAAGCTTACAACAGTGCATTCCCATGGATGACAACCAACATAAATAAAAGCAAATATTCAAAGGTAGAAGTCAATGAAATAAGCTAGTCTATAATTGTTCTTGAGGTTCCCCCGCCCCCCATTTTATAAATAATAATAATAATAATAATAATAAACTAGTCTATAATACCAAACAAATGATAATCTTGATAAAGAAAAGTAAAACCCAACACAATCTTCCCTATTTTTTAATATCCGATTTGATGTAGCTTCATATCCTCCTAGGTAGTATCTCTCCACATATCTAAAGTTATGCTAGCCCTCCATGCATTAGCATATTCTTCTTGTTGTTCTTGGGTTTGAAGAATAGGTTCAAAAGTATCATCTTCATTAATTGGTAATGTTGCAGATGAAGATGATGAAGATTTGTGTGTTGGCTCAATTGGAAATTCATCAGAACAACACTTTTTGCGAAGAAAGTTATGTAGCAACACATGCCAACACAAGCTCTGCTTGTGTCTGTAGGAGCAAATATTTTCGTCTCCAATCACAGCGCGCCACGTGGAAAAAAAAATTATCTCTTAAATTAATTAATTGAACCAGTTTATCTGGTAAATTAATTAATTAGGATAAATATCTTAATTAATATGATATTATATTTATTTAATAAGATAATATCATTAATTATTATCCTAATAAAGAGAAGATAATATCATTAATTCAGATATTATCTTCATAAAAAGAGATATTATCTAAGTCCGACTCGATCCTTACGAATTTGGGTAGAGAATAAACTCAGCATATTCTCTACGAAACCCTACCCTGAGGCTCCTATAAATAGATGACTTCGTTCATCATTCAAGGTACATCAAAACCTACTCCTAATACCCGAGAAAAATACCGAAGCTCTCTCTCCCTCTCCACTCTCCACTCTCCATATTTTCTCCACATGGCTTCGGCCACCACACACGGCTCTAGCTGCCCCGTTCACACCATACATACAACTCCGTACCCTTTACTTAGCTATTGTTTTCCTACAAACACTCGAACTAACTTAGGCATCGGAGGGCCTTTGGCCAACACCCCCCGGGTGTGGTCTATTTATTCCAATATTTTTTATAGGAATCGAGGAAGAGAGAGAAGGAAGATCGAAGGTTGACGAATCTAGAAGCGAATATTCTCCCGTGAATTTGCACAAACAGTGTCTTAAATGGAAATGGACGTGCTCACTTAAAATTGTGAATTGCGATTTAAAAAATACCAAATATCCTCTCAATCACATTCCGCAAGAACGCATGACAAAGATTGAACAATTCATTTTCACTTTGAGGGTCATTACCATGACCTGCAAAATCTTGGAGATGATATCACACACCTCGAAATGAAGCTAAAAATTGGCGCTGATTAGGAAATCCACAATCCACCAAGACATATTTACCTAATTATTTATTTAATACATATAAAATTAGTATGAAAAGTAAAAAAAATAAAAATAAAAATGCATATTTATCATTTAAAAAATAAGTACTTACCTTGGGGCACTTTAAGTCCGTTCCTCCTTAATAAAGCATCACTTAGTAGCTTTGAATCATTTAAAAAATAAATATTTACCTTGGGGCACTTACAAGCTGCTAATAAATTTTGTGATATCTTTCTATGATGATCACGATAGCTGCTTACATCTCGTCCCCTCACCATCGTCGGAATATGTGTACCATCAATAGCTCCGATGCAATCCTACAATTATTCATATGTAAATATAACCATATTATGAAACATACATATTATAATAATGAAAATTATAATTACAATATTAATATAATTACATAATCATCACATACCTTAAGAAAAGGGTTACTGGTCCTGGTTTAGCCATCAAATCAGATGATATTGAATTCAAGGCCTTCAAATTCTTGTGAAAATTTTCACTTGCAATGAATTGTGGTCGGCCAAATGTATTACGAATTACACAATATCTAGTATTTTGGCTGACGATTTGTAGGAACGCTGCAAGCATTTCTTCAACACAAATAAATCTTGTATCCTCCAAAAGTGTTTTTTCTATAAGAATAGTGCATAACTTCCGGAATACATCTGGATACATCCAACATACTTGCCAGAAGATTGCAGGATCATTATTCAATGCTTGATGTATATAGTCATATCTAATGCTAATAATTCATCGTTGAGCTAGTGGACTTTCAATTTGTTCACCATGCATCATAATCAGAAACTGATTTAGCACATGTATTACTGCATAAATTGCCATCACTAAAATATTATTGGCTTCATAAAATTCTTCATCCAATTCTTTTTCATCTATTTCTTCATCATCAATTTTTTTTTTCTTCTATGTCATTACCTTCATACATGCTTGATTGTGACGTTACCTGCCAGTCAACCAAAACTCATGAGACAAGTTTCAGGAGAAAATTCCTATAACGCCTATAATATTCGGAATTGAGAACTATTGAACATCTTCATTCAATATGAACAAACAGGACTTGCACCACGATTGCCGCTACATTACAGAATCAACGGTAAACAAACAATATTTTGAGCACTTTATGACCATGAACTGTGTCTCTGGCAGCCTAAGGATTTTTCCATTGACACTTGGGATTGACACATATCCCTGAATAACAAAGGAAAGCTCTGTGTCTGTGATGGTACTTTATGTTAAGCAAAGCATAGTCCAAAATAGACAAAAGCATTGCACAGCCCAGAAATTAGTTCACAGAGCTCAACTGATAGATTTACGAAGCAAGTAAAATCCAATCAAATTGCAAATGAACCAAAAGCATATAACCACAAGCATTCAATTAGTTTAATCAAATTACAACCAAAATAGTTCAACCAAATTAGAACTAAAATAGTTCAACCGAAGTACAACCAAAATAGCACAAACAAAAATATAATTACAAAATTCAAGATGATCAAAATACATTAATCATCCTAAACTTGAAGAGTATCCAAAATGAGCGCTCTTCAAGTGACATCTTTGGAGATTGATATCAACTTATCTAGTATCAAATCTAGAACGTGGCTTGGGAGCCATGCCCAACCGGAATCAAAGGTTGATGATAATGCGCTCTTCGAGTGACATATAGTGCTCGTTAATTTCCTCACACTCAAAAAATCAATAGTTGCACAACTTGTATGTATTTGCAGCCCTAGGCTTTGCCATTTTATACAGAAGTAGTCCCAATAATCCTAAACAGCGTAGAAAACTATCACATAAAGCGTCTCAATCCTAGTTTAATTTGAAATCTCAATCCGAAACCCATAGTATATCAATATCCAAAAGGTTTGCTTTTATCCATTTGGAAATCAAAGAGTTCAAACCCCACTAATAGTGTTTTTTCTTTTAATTGATGGGGGTTGAGATTCGCATTTGGAACCTTGTGAAGATAAGCATCACTAAACTAATTGCTAGTTGTTAAGACTTTAAACTTTTCCTTCCTTTTCTAAGTCAAATTGATATTGTTAATTACATGTTGTGATTTGTTTTTAATAGGATTTTGTCTCATGGGATGGCCTCTTTATTTTAGACCAACGTAGGAAACTAGCATTTGTGAAAATTTTAATTGGGAAATTTGTATAAATATCATCTACACTTTTAGGCATGTGCGCTAATTATAATGGTTGAACAACTAATGAATGGCATGTATCCAGAAGATTGCATTACTTGGTACTTTTGGTTCTCTTTCCTTGTATAAAAACAGGTGGCACTGAATTTCTATCTCCCATGATGCAACTAAGCCCCTATATAAATGATGAGCATCCAAAAGTTTGCATTGATCTGTTCTGTGTAAAAAAAGCCTCTAGTATTAATCGTTAATTAAATATAAATATTCAATTGATATACATGATTGTAACTAAGCAAATCGGTAATTAACACAGTCATGATAAGTTAAAAAAAAGTAGTACAATCCTCTCCAAACACTAATACATACAAAAACCTAACAAGACCTACATCCGATTAGAGTTAGAGAGGAATTAGTTGCAACTATTGCGATCCACCCGACATCTCGAAAATCAGGGAACACAGTCATGCTAGGGACTTTCGAAAGTTGGATGGTTGGACAGATCAGTTCTTGGGTTAGGTTGGATCTCCGGTCGGAGACCCATTGATTAAGCCAACACCATTGTTTGAGGGTCACTTCAATATGCAGGGTTCGGTTCGTATACTTTTGAATGCATCCCTTCCTAGTTGTAAAGTTGCATTATTTCATAAACCAACTTGCCTCATTTGTGGAAAAGAAGGCCATTCACTTTTTGTTTGGTGACGAATTTCATCAACAGAAATGGATTGGTATTGAAATTTGCCAACTAAAATGGGTCAAGCCCTGTTAAGACTTATGTGGGAATTTCCGAATGACAAGTTGCTTAGGAACGTGACCAGCATGCCCTATTTCACAGGGCACATGAACCACTTGTCCAGACGACATGTTGAATGGCCCAAAAGCAACCAGATCACTATATCTCACAAAAGTCACAACTTATAATCTCAGTACCATACTCACTCAACAAGATGAAGAAAAACAAAAACTCAGTAAGACTGCTGAGGTTGCAATGCATATATGTCTGAGAGTTCTGAATCGAAGAATCGCTTATGTTTCACCTAACCACCCAAGAAAAGCAAATGATTTAAACAGAGTAATTAACAAATAACAAACAGTAAAAGTAACATTAAGCTGATGATCAAAAAGAAAATTAAGCTAATAAGTGATATGATGGGTTAAATTCAAAGTAAGAGGGGCAACCTCATAGCTGGAAAAGATAATTGGCTGGAGCTGCTTTATATCAAATGCGGGAATGACAACGTTAGTTAATGTCTGGTCTGGTGTAGTTTTTTGTCACCAAGTTTCTGCCCAACCAAGTCATCATGCAGGTACGTTCCATTGTATTTTGGTCCTGCTCTAGAGCTTTGATAATCTTTGTAGTACGAAAAAAAATACTGGACAGGTGTTGTTTAAAAAATTAATAATGCTTATATCAGAATCTATTTTTACAACAATGTTCTGTATCAATAATTAACAAAAAGTTGACATTTAACTTGTAAACATTACTGTTTCTGGGGGAAGATTTTGGGGCAGTGAGTAAGCAGGACCAGCAGTGCTTGTTCCTGCAATCACATCGAAATAGTTGGCGATTCTTGCATCTTCACTATCCAGTTTCTGCAACATGATCAAATATTTTGGATAATTTAGCACTTGATGATATATTGACATAGAATTATTGCAGACATTTTAAGTGAGCATATGCACAGGACCCAAAGATTGATATTCTACCTGAGCCTCAGGTTGAATATCAATCTTTAGGTGATGAGGTTTCCATAGGTTGGGCCCTGCAAAGGTATACTATTGGTTCTGTCCATGAGACTTGAGAGTTTGATATGCGCTATATGTGTGTGTGTGTGTGTGTGAGAGAGAGAGAGAGAGAGAGAGAGAGAGAGAGAGTCTGAATTCTAGAAAAGGGTTTAGAGAAATATATAGCTAGAGTTCTTTGGTGAGGTTTCCTTTGACAGAAGTTCAGGAGGATTTATAGACTCCTACATTTATTTTCCAAGAATCAACCAACAAGTCAATGGATATAAATGTGATTCAAATTTTTGAATCAGTTCTCAAAAAGCTGGCAGCCTAGCATACAACATAGTAAATTCAGTAGCAAAATGGCACTATGCTATCTCAAAAAGTCATATATCAAATGTCAGAAGTTTTGTTTTCTCTGTAGTGGTAAGCCAAAATAAAGAACCCCACTGTTTAGCAGCAACCCAGTTAGCCAACTTCTCTGTAAATGTGGCCATCCACCACTTTCCTACATATCATTCAAATTGCTTTCTTTCTTTACTATTATAAATAGTGAGTATGGTTTTCCCGACAGACTTGGTGAAAATTAGACTACTGCCATATAAACTTTGCGTCTCTTGTAATTCAATTCACATTACACTTCCATTATCCATCTCAAGAGCTGTTCATTATAATTTATATTAGTTCTTCCCCTAAAATGCGTTGTGGTGTAAGAACATGTTGCTGTGTTAGTTTTATTACCATCTTCAAGGGTTATACTTATTCAGAGTTGGAAAAGAGATGTTTGGAGCTTACATTTAGAATGACAAACAAATGAAAATAGAGCTTGAAAGAACAAAACTGGAACCGTCTTTTCACACCATAGAGGGCAAGATCCAAATTGCTGGTGGCATGTGCTTCTGCAAACTATCCAAGCAGTAATGTGTTCCCATGCTTCTGTTTTCCAAGTTGAAGGTACCCATGTCATGAGGCCCTTTAGGTTTATGGCATTCTACATCCACACAATCATCAGTGAAGTATATGGAATTTGGCTGACAACCTGGAAAGTCCAGCGCAGAGACACACATGGATTGATTGGTACCCAAAAACAGAGCTTCATTTCCAATACTTTCAATCTCAACCCATTGGGGTCTCTCCCCATGTGCACAGAACAGCTTGAAAACCTTGAAGCTCAGAGTCTCCGTAAAACGACCATAACCATTTACTCGTTCAAACTTTAACCTTTCAAACTTGAAAAACTTGAAGTTGAGAGACTTCATAAACCGCTTACAATAATTTACTCGTTTGAACTTCCTAACTAGCAAAAGTTCTCCCTGGGATGATTGCACAAGGTATGTTTTATTGTCAGTGCCTGGATCCATTGGCAAAAGTAAGCTTACATGGGGTTTAATAGTTGGATCCCTGCTAACATTCATCGAAAAAACACTACCACCCAAACTAACACCTAGAAACTGGCCTTTATAATAAATCACATCATCGAATCCGATCACTTGATCTATGCTAGTCCAAGCATCATCCCCTGATTTAAAATGGGCTATTTGTTTCCCAAAGCCATCATAGATGACCAATACTTCATAGTCATTAGGAAGAAAAGAAGGGTCTGCAGACAATACAACTTTATTAATGTAGTAATCACATCTATAAGCTAACGTCGATCTCCATGTGGATTTGGGGACTGGTGGAAGGCTAATGGTATGCCCGGTAAAAGGGTTTAAGAGGGTTACTACCAGATTCTCATCCACGCAGGCCAACCAACCATGGGAAGAACCACAGAACCTCTTACTGTAATACACATTCAACTCAAAGCTACAAGTCTTACCTTGTGTCACACAATACAAGCCACGCCTTTCGCTGCTACCGTCTATGGTGGGAATTATGAGCATAGGAATCTGCTTGTGACATGATTTGATGGGCTGCTTCTTGCGATGTATAGCGACTGATTGCCAATGCTTGCAAACCGCACTAAATCGGATATAGTCAGAGATTGGGATCAACTTTTCTAGAATCAAATCCAGAATGTTGCTTGGAAGCCATGCCCAGCCTGAAACTAAGGTTGGAGCATCTTCCATTGTGCTACATTTGACTTATTTAGGTGGCTAGCTTGGAATTGGTTTTCATTGACAATTTATGAGGAATCAAGAGGCTTTCCTTAGGCTACAGTTCCTCAGGCATGAACATTGGTGAGCTGTCCTCCCCAGTTACAGCATTGGAATATTCCCCCTTTCCTGCAAAACCGATGAAATTGTGATTGTTTTTCCTTGTATATATGGTTCAACATGGCCATGTCTAATTTAGAATTTTCGAAGGTTCCAAAAGTAGCAAGCTGGCCTGTGACATAATAATAAATTAACCAATAACTAGCTTCACTGCATAAGGTTGGAGACGGCATCATAAGCCGATGGAAAAGATCCCTCTACCCCGTCTGTGTAGAGTTCCATCAAAGACAAGAAGAACCAACTAACCGACTAGGCCAAATCTTTTATCCCCAAATCTCCATCCATTCACCCCACCCCTAATCACACCAATCCCAACTCTACATCTGTCAGACAATTGCATACCAGGTCCCACATTCAACGTGGGTCATCATTTCCAAAGTAACCCTTCAGTCTCCATCCAGCCTTTAGTCAACGAAAACTTCTTCCCCTTCTAACCTCTGATTTGTCTTTCTCCCCTTGGTCCGAGAACCGAGCAGAGTGCTCTGTTTTCAGTCCAAACAGAGATTGGAAAATGAAAGCAGAGGTTGTGACATTGTTGTTGGTGAACCTAGCAAGTATTTATTATGCAGAGAGCTGACGAGTCGTTGTTGCCAAGGGTGTACAAAGAGGTGGGGGCCAGTCTGCACACCGACCCAACTGGGTTGGGCTCACTCACTCTGTTCAGATCCATTGTCCAGTCTGCCTGCTACCCACTTGCGGCTTACCTTGCTATGCGCAACAACCGAGCCCATGTCATTGCTCTTGGTGTCTTTCTCTGGGCTGCTGCCACCTTCCTCTCGCTCACTGGTTTCTTATTTTCTATGGTGCTTTATATACTGTAATATGGAATAATTATTTTGGTCATCTTGGAGGATCTAAGAGAACCCATGATTTGGATTGGTTAGTTTAGTTAGGCAAGTGATATTGTTAGTGTTTTATGTTGAGTTGTTTCTCAAATGGGCAATACAAAATGCTGTTTCATGTCTTATCCAATTATGTTTTTGGGCAACTGTGGAGTTCAATCTTTATTGGTATCATTGAACTCGGCAAACTTTCAAATCCCAAAATGCCCACGAAGTCACCTTTCCCATTTCTGCAAGTGCCATGTCCAAAATGGTAAAAGCAAACCACTTCTCTGGGTAATTGGGTGGGTGAAAATTTTAATTTAAAATTGTAAAAGAAGTTGGGGTGAGAGAGGCTCGAACTCTCGACCTCAGGATAACTCAGAAGCTATGAGACCTACGCGCTAGCCAACTGCGCCACCACCCCGATGTTGATAGTTGCCTTGACTTTTTACTGATTAGTAACATGCTATTAGTATATTAACTGATTTTCCAAAAAACAATCCTTTGATTTTGAAAAAATCTGAAGTTGGTTTTGATTTTGAGTTCAGCTCCTTTGTTAATTTGAACTGATTTTCTCTGTTGGCAGCTCCTTCATTAATTTCTCTCAGATTGCCAAGGAGATTGCCAAGACAATGAGAGCATCACCATCCTTTTCATATCTGAGTTGTGTTTACAGAGGAAGGTGCAATCAGCAAAGTCCAGCTTCTGCTTTTGGCAGGTCCCCTATTAATTTCTCTCAGATTTGAGAACCATGCAGTTATAATTCCCCATACAACTGATTTTGTTCCGCTGCGTCACCACGAAAGAGGGACACTTTTCATTTATTTATTGGGAAAATGAAGACTAGAGTAGATCAAGGATACGTACCTGTTAGTTGCTGGACTGCTCCAGGAAGTGAAGCATCCCATAATGAACAAGACCAGCCCATGCCTGAATGCTGTGGATGGATCATCCGGCAACACCAGCAACAAAACAGCTGCTAATGGAATTGCTGAAACGGAGCTTATTTACTTAAAACGTTTTTAGTCATATTATCACAGATCAAAAGCTATGAGCTTCATGTTAATCAATACACCTATCCGAACCACTTTCGTCTAAGTGTGGAATCATCTCCAAACTTAGAAACCCATTTCACTTTTTTCCCAGATGTAGGAGCAGCACTATTAGCAATCATGTTTCATGAAAGATAAAAATCAATTCATCCCTCATCTAATGGTTTTACTTCTTCTATAGCATTGCCTTTCTGTTGACAAGTTTCTTTGACTTAGTTTCAGTGTTCTACTTCTGTTTGCTCTTGTTCAGCTACCCTGTTATGGTTTGATATAGCCCTTCCTCTGTTATTGTATCAAGAATGTGCTGCATTGATTTGATACCAATGTGCTCATAAAAATTGACTCCTTGTTTTGCTTTAGGTCTTGAATGTCTAGGCTTAGCTATTTACTTTTGAAATATGATTACTTTTTATCAATTTACTTACGTTGGAATATCTTTTGCTGCGCAAAATACAGAGGACCTAAGTTAATATGAACAAGAAAAGTTGATAAACAAATTAAAATACTAATTTGAAGTAACAGAATATTAGCAGACTCTTGCACTGTTCTTTGATTATGTCCTACTTGAACAATTAGTGAATGAATCAAAAGGGATGCTAATAAATTACATTACAATTTCAGAAAGCCAGTTTGATTTGATCTTCAACCACTAGCGAGGATGTAGTTTAGTAATTTCTGAAATCTCATATTCCAGTACTTTGGCAGAGTTACTCTTGGAATGATCAGACCTCGTTACCCCTGAATTATATTCCGATCCTAACTACATGTCCGATCCAATGCTATGCAAATAAAAGGCTGGTGGGGAGGGCACTGGGAGAGTGAGAGAGTAGCTATTCAGCATGAGAATAACAGAAGCCATGGTTGGCCTATCAACCACATTTTCTTGCACACATAATAATCCAATGTGGATGCATCTCATTATTTCTGTTCTTGAACCAGTCTTCAATGTGGGATCTATTAGATTTGAAGCTGTCTCTTCCCTCCAACTTCTCCAGGCCTGCAATGATTTGTGAATTTGCAGAAATGATCAGAGATAAGTTTTCTTTCTTTAATGCGTTGCAATAAAGTGTATTGAGATACCAAAACTATATTATATTTTCACTTACGAAGCTTAGAAGATCCTCCACATTTTCTCCATGCCGGAAGCCACTATTTTTTTGTCCACTGACTATCTCTAGAACTAACACACCAAAACTGTAGACATCAGACTTAACAGAAAAGTGTCCATGCATTGCATATTCTGGAGCCATATACCCACTGCATATCAACAAAAAGAATGTCAGCGTTCACCAACACATATGGAAAGGAAATTGTTGACATAACAAACATAAGCCCACATGCGGTTAAGTGCATATTCTTACTAGGTCCCAACAATCCGACTAGTATTGCCTTGCGTTTGATCAGGCACGAGCAACCTTGCCATGCCAAAATCTGAAATTTTGGGGTTCATTTCTGCATCTATCAAGATGTTACTAGCTTTGAGATCACGATGAATAATTCTAAGGCGAGAGTCTTCGTGGAGGTAAAGGAGGCCTCGAGCAGTGCCTACTATGATTTTGTAGCGCCTCACCCAATCTAGTTGTGCACGCTTTGTTGGGTCTGCAAATATGTTAATGCAAAATCAAGACTTCAATTACAATGTTTGCTTGCATACACGTCACACAATTGGAATTTTATAATAAACATTCGAAGTTAAACGAAAACAATGCATAATTCCAGACATACCAAATATGATGTGATCGAGATTTGCATTAGGGACAATTCATAGACAAGAAGCCTTTGACTTCCTTCTAAGCAGAAACCCAAGAGTCTAACTAAATTCCGGTGTTGAAGTTTAGCCACTAACAAGACCTCATTTTTGAATTCTAAATCTCCTTGCCCAGAATTTGTAGAGAGCCTTTTTACAGCTATATCTTTTCCATTGAGAAGCCTACCCTGGAAAAATATATAGGTACGGAATGAAAAAAACATATATAAGTGGCATTCAAGAAATATGAAAGATATAAGTTCTTGTTATTAACTTGTCATTACCCTGTAAACAGATCCAAATCCTCCCTGTCCAAGTTTATTTGCTTCAGAAAAGTCATCTGTAGAAACTCTAATGGTGGCAAAGTCAAATTGCAGGGATTCTGCAGATCCAATTTCATCTGTATCATCGCCGCCTGAGGAACAATTTAACAAAAACTAAATTAAGCAGTTGTAGCATTATAATCTCTAAAAATGCCTACTTGGCTTCCCCATGTCAAATGGAATAATATGATTAATGTTCACTAGAGTTGCCTCCTTACCTGGAAGTAACTTCCTAGTTTCAAGTTTTTTCTCTGTCCTCTTTACTCTTAAACAAATGCAGAAGAATATAACTATTAGTACCACAGAAACAACAATACTATTCATGTATTTTTAGGACTCAAACTGTTTTTTCCTCCAACCTTGCGGACTCATAATTTGAGTCTGCAACTTTATTAAATTATTAAAGAATAATATAATCCTATTTTGTTTTTGTGGTTAATTTTTTTAAAATTAATTTTTGCATATTACTTCATGATTTATTTTTTTGAACATTTTGACATAAATTTTTTGAAATTTCACAAACATAATTTTATTAACAAATTGATGGGTATTTATAGAGTTTAGGATATGTTTTGAGGTTGCATCCAACTTATAATAATATATTTACTTATTTTGACCTTTGGATTTAAATTTCAGCTGTTGGATTAATTTTTTTCCCTTTGATCCAGCCAAAATTTAATATCAGCCGTTGATTTCTAGCCTTTAATTTTAAAAAAAAAATTTGAAAGGAGCCCATTTTATATGCAGCCATAGAAGTCCAATTTTTAAGTTGCCTAGGCTTTGACAAGTGGCCAGCAACTTGGGGTAGTGGGCAACAGCCCATCATTTGCTTCAAATGTGGCCTCATGTGTCTCTTGTCTTTTGCGAAATGGGCCCCACAAAAATTCTGCCTGGACTGGAATCTGAGGTGAAATTCCACCCCATTTTTCAGTCCACTCAAATTACCCCCCCTCCAAATACATGGGTTGGAGAAGGTTTTGGGCTAAAAATATCAAATTTTAGGTTTGACCTCCCATGGTTGGAGATGGTCTAACAAAATATGCATTAGAAATCTCTTTGACCAAAATTTTTGTAGTGTGAATTATGTCAATGGTGCCTGAACTTGTAGACGAGACGAATACATCAACAAAAACTTGAATTGAGAGAATCAAATGTAACTCGTATACAAATTCATGGACAATTGCTCTAATTAAGCCAACTTTATTTCTTCAAAAGCATATATACCTCCTGTACTGGTTGATGGTGGAAGATGACTAGACAGTGGCGGCGGGGATGACGGCACCGGCACCACAGTTGTAGGGTCATAGAAGCGATTGACTTCATACCTAACAGTACAGCTGGGGTTTGAAACTCTACAACCTTGCTTCCTCTCACAATATGTTGGGATATTTCCCATAGCAGAATCCAAGCATTCACTGCAGGCCTGCTCGGCCAAATCCGGCGTGCACTGCGCAAGTCCATATATTGGTTGCAAATTGGGAGCGGTTGTTTTCCCTACCGCGAACTTCCGAAGAGAACCGTTCGCCGCAGCTTGACCAATTAGGTCTTTCAGCAGCTTCCTCATCTCTTGAACAAACCCGTCGACGTCGGAGGACGACAGGTTGTTTATGTTCCACCACAGCGGGAAAAGAGGGGCAGTTTCCATGGCGCCGTAGATGGAGCGGTTTGCGTAGCGCAGCATGCACTCGTCATAAAAGCCGATAGCTTCCTTCTGATTGGGACAGACCTGTGTGAGCTTTTTTGTGGAGTTACTGAGGCAGCCACGGCAAGTGTCCGTCCTGACATCACCTCGACATAGAGCGATTGCGTGGACCTCGTCCGCGTTTTCTCCAAAGGAGGAGTTGTAGAAGCCGTAGCCATTCCCGTTGTTGGAAGGGGAAGAAAGAGAAGAGAGAAGGGTGTTAAGGTTTGTTCGGTAGGTGCTGCCTGTGGTATAGTTGCCTTTCTCGTAGAAACAGCTATGGCTTGGAAACTCAGGCTGAGCAAGGGATTGAGAACTTATTAGTAACAGAATGGGAGAAAGGAAGAAAACAAATCTTGAAGAGGCCATTAATGGCTCCATTCTGTATTGTATATTATTGTTGGTTAAGATCAAAACCGTGTTTATATACTTTTTATTGTAGCAACGGTCAAGAAAAGATTTGTAGACCTTTGTGTGTGAAAATTTTCCAAGATGCATTTTTCCAAGACGTTGGGCATAAGTCCGTGCCTTTTGACCCCCCCCCCAAAAAAAAGTCCGTGCCTATAGAACAGTTTTCTACTAGTGGGACAATGTAAGAATTCCCTGCTTGACCAAATCCTGCCAATTCCAATTCATCAAAATACTTCTTTCACCGTTCCACACTGTTTTAATTAAAATGTAGATGAAGACAGGACTGGTAATGATTTTGACTATTGAGGATTGATTGAATATTAAACCCTTGATTGAAAGAGGAGTGGTTCAGGAAAGGAAAATTCTTACACGTTGCCAACTTTCTTTTCTCTCTATTGCTTTTTCTTTCTCAACCAAATTAAACGTTGCCCACATCCATTAGCATTTGTGTTAACTAGTAGTAATTTGTGTCAATAATTGAGGTTACAATAATATATATGGTGACAAGTAATTTTTTTGACGTGGTTCAGAAAATATATTTAACTCAGAGTGACATCAATATTATTTATAAAATTTGAATTAGAATAAAGTAATTTGAGATAAAAATTTGTTTCTTTCATTGCATTCAATTTCACTAATAGATAAATACTCACAGCTTAAAAGCCCCTCCACATTCTCTCCACGACGAAACAACTATTTTTCTACCCACTTACAATCTCTAAAATCAACATGCCAAAACTATAGATATCGGACTTAACTAGAAAACTACCCATGCATTACATACTCTAGAGCCATATATCCGCTGTATACTCCAATAAGAAGGTAAACATTAACTAGCATGGATGAAGATTTTGGAAATCGTTGATATATCATGATATGAGTAAAATAAAAGGAGATTCACTATAATATTCAATATAGGAACCCAAATTATAAAACACCATATATGAAATGGATTTTAGAAATACACCCAAAACCCATTTACAACATAACATAAAGATTTTTAACTTCTTTTAAATTACAAAACTGCCATTGATTTCTTAAAACAAACTTAACCCAAAAACC
>NC_024126.1:15432360-15465070 GCF_000346735.1 Prunus mume | reverse complement strand
TAAAAGCCGATAGCTTCCTTCTGATTGGGACAGACCTGTGTGAGCTTTTTTGTGGAGTTACTGAGGCAGCCACGGCAAGTGTCCGTCCTGACATCACCTCGACATAGAGCGATTGCGTGGACCTCGTCCGCGTTTTCTCCAAAGGAGGAGTTGTAGAAGCCGTAGCCATTCCCGTTGTTGGAAGGGGAAGAAAGAGAAGAGAGAAGGGTGTTAAGGTTTGTTCGGTAGGTGCTGCCTGTGGTATAGTTGCCTTTCTCGTAGAAACAGCTATGGCTTGGAAACTCAGGCTGAGCAAGGGATTGAGAACTTATTAGTAACAGAATGGGAGAAAGGAAGAAAACAAATCTTGAAGAGGCCATTAATGGCTCCATTCTGTATTGTATATTATTGTTGGTTAAGATCAAAACCGTGTTTATATACTTTTTATTGTAGCAACGGTCAAGAAAAGATTTGTAGACCTTTGTGTGTGAAAATTTTCCAAGATGCATTTTTCCAAGACGTTGGGCATAAGTCCGTGCCTTTTGACCCCCCCCCCAAAAAAAAGTCCGTGCCTATAGAACAGTTTTCTACTAGTGGGACAATGTAAGAATTCCCTGCTTGACCAAATCCTGCCAATTCCAATTCATCAAAATACTTCTTTCACCGTTCCACACTGTTTTAATTAAAATGTAGATGAAGACAGGACTGGTAATGATTTTGACTATTGAGGATTGATTGAATATTAAACCCTTGATTGAAAGAGGAGTGGTTCAGGAAAGGAAAATTCTTACACGTTGCCAACTTTCTTTTCTCTCTATTGCTTTTTCTTTCTCAACCAAATTAAACGTTGCCCACATCCATTAGCATTTGTGTTAACTAGTAGTAATTTGTGTCAATAATTGAGGTTACAATAATATATATGGTGACAAGTAATTTTTTTGACGTGGTTCAGAAAATATATTTAACTCAGAGTGACATCAATATTATTTATAAAATTTGAATTAGAATAAAGTAATTTGAGATAAAAATTTGTTTCTTTCATTGCATTCAATTTCACTAATAGATAAATACTCACAGCTTAAAAGCCCCTCCACATTCTCTCCACGACGAAACAACTATTTTTCTACCCACTTACAATCTCTAAAATCAACATGCCAAAACTATAGATATCGGACTTAACTAGAAAACTACCCATGCATTACATACTCTAGAGCCATATATCCGCTGTATACTCCAATAAGAAGGTAAACATTAACTAGCATGGATGAAGATTTTGGAAATCGTTGATATATCATGATATGAGTAAAATAAAAGGAGATTCACTATAATATTCAATATAGGAACCCAAATTATAAAACACCATATATGAAATGGATTTTAGAAATACACCCAAAACCCATTTACAACATAACATAAAGATTTTTAACTTCTTTTAAATTACAAAACTGCCATTGATTTCTTAAAACAAACTTAACCCAAAAACCTCATAAAAAAGCCCAAAACACTCAATGGGGGCATTAAAGTAATTTAATAATTAAAATTAAATTCAATGGGCCAGCTGTCATTTTTGGGTTTTTTTTTGGGTTTGTTTACAGAAATTAAATGATGTAGAATTTATTTATAATTTTAGTGGTAAGAAATAAATCTAAAATAAAAGCCACACACACATATTGACATATGATTACTTTTTATCAATTTACTTACGTTGGATTATCTTTCGCTGCGCAAAATACAGAGGACCTAAGTTAGTATGAACAAGAAAAGTTGATAAACAAATTAAAATACTAATTTGAAGTAACAGAATATTAGCAGACTCTTGCACTGTTCTTTGATTATGTCCTACTTGAACAATTAGTGAATGAATCAAAAGGATGCTAATAAATTACATTACAATTTTAGAAAGCCAGTTTGATCTTCAACCACTAGCGAGGATGTAGTTCAGTAATTTCTGAAATCTTATATTCCAGTACTTTGGCAGAGTTACTCTTGGAATGATCAGACCTCGTTATCCCTGAATTATATTCCGATCCTAACGACCTGTCCGATCCAATGCTATGCAAATAAAATGCTGGTTGGGAGGGCACTGGGAGAGTGAGAGAGTAGCTATTCAGCATGAGAATAACAGAAGCCATGGTTGGCCTATCAGCCACATTTTCTTGCACACATAATAATCCAATGTGGATGCATCTCATTATTTCTGTTCTTGAACCAGTCTTGAATGTGGGATCTATTAGATTTGAAGCTGTCCCTTCCCTCCAACTTCTCCAGGCCTGCAATGATTTGTGAATTTGATCAAAGATAAGTTTTCTTTCTTTGATTCGTTGCACTAAATTGTATTGAGATACCAAAACTATATTATATTTTCACTTACGAAGCTTAGAAGATCCTCCGCATTTTCTCCATGCCGGAAGCCACTATTTTTTTGTCCACTGACTATCTCTAGAACTAACTGTAAAATTGGTATTTGATATATTTTCTGTATATGTTTACAACTCTAATGGTACAAGGATATAAAGAGGAAGCGGTAGGCTACATATGGTAAACTTCTATTAGTCCTAAATTAAAGCAGTTGACTATCTAGACAAGGAAACAAATATTTACAGCTATTACATATCTTAACACTCCCCTTCAAGTTGGAGAGTGTATATTGTAGACTCCCAACTTGCCTAAGAGAGTGCCAAAAGAAGCCTTGCCTAAGGGCTTGGTGAAAATATCTGCAACTTGTAGAGCGGTAGGCGTATAGGTAGTGGACACTAAGCCAGATTGAATATTTTGTCGAACCAGGTGACAATCAAGATCAATATGTTTGGTTCGTTCGTGAAACACAGGATTCTTAGCAATATATAGGGCTGATTGATTATCACAATGCAAGGTTGCTAGTTCCAGATGCTCAATGCCAAGATCTTGCAGTATAAATCGTAACCATTTGAGCTCACAACACGCATCTGCCATGGACCAATATTCTACTTTTGTGGATGAGTTTGCCACGGTGTTCTATTTTTTGGTCTTCCAGGAAATCAAGGAATTACCTAGAAAAGTACAATAGCCTGTTACTAATCTTCTGGTAACGAGACAACTCGCCCAATCTGAATCACAAAAGGCCCGTAGCTTGAGATTATTTTGTGCAAGGAATAGAACGCCTTGTCCTAGAGCTCCCTTTAGATAACTTAATACACGAAGGGCTGCATCAAGATGAGGTTGACGCGGCTCATGCATAAATCGACTAAGGACGTGCACAGCAAAAGTAATATCAGGTCATGTTACTGTGAGGTAAATGAGGCGCGGCCTACGAGTCTTCGATATCTAGAAGGATCCTGTAAAAGCTTTCCATCAGTGGGCTTGAGTTTCAAAGTCTGCTCCCGTCACCCCAAGAGCCCAGCATCATCATGTATGTCTAGCGCGTACTTGCATTGTGAAATAAAAATTCCCTCCTTTGATCGTGCAACCTCAATGCCTAAAAAATATTTAAGATTTCCAAGGTCTTTAATGCGGAAGCGTGTGTGGAGAAAATCCTTGAGTGATTGAATGGCCTTTGGATCATTTCCTATAATAACAATGCCATCCACATAAATCAATATAATTGTAAAAGAGTTATTAGCAGACCTGGTAAAGAGTGAGTAATCTGCCATAGACTGAGTGAATTCGGCATCTTTAAGAGCACCAGTAAATTTGGCAAACCAATTTCATGACGTTTGCTTCAACCCATAAAGGGATTTGTTTAGCTGACATACCAACTTCTCCCCCTGCCAGCGAAGACCGGGTGGAGGAAGCATGTAAACTTCTTCATCTAAATCACCATGGAGAAATGCATTTTATACATCGAGTTGGTGAAGTGGCCAATTGCGTGCAGAAGCAATGGCAAGCAAACATCGGAAAGTGACCAACTTAGCGGTGGGAGAGAATGTCTCTGTATAGTCCAAGCCTTCTTGTTGTGTGTATCCTTTGGCCACGAGACGAGCCTTATAACGCCCAATGGAGCCATCAAAGTTATACTTGATTTTGTACACCCATTTGCAACCAATTGGGTGTTTTCCTGCAGGTAAAGTTGTGAGAGACCAAGTATTATTTTGTTCAAGCGCCTGAATTTCCATGTTCATGGCTTCTCGCCATCTAGGATATGTTGAAGCTTGGGCAAATGTAGTGGGCTCAACATCACGTGAGATAGTTGCTACAAAACAACGGTGAGTAGGAGATAAACGATTATAGGTAAGAAAATTCGAAATGGGGTAACGAGAGCCTGTACCTTGTGCAGTAGGTGGATCCGAAGTTGACAACGAATTGGAGTGAGGAGACATGGCGTTGTAGCAATGAAAATCACGAAGTAAAACAGAAGGTTGTCTTATTCGTTCTGAGCGTCTAGGAGGAAGTGTTGGGGTTGAGTTATGTAGCAGTACGTTAGGTGGCGACTGTGAGCTAGATTCTGAGATTGTGAGTGATTGTGGGGTAGGTTCTGAGATTGTGCTTGACTGTGGGGTAGGTTCTGAGATTGATTGTGGGCTAGTTTCTGAGTTCATGCTTGATTGTGGGCATGTGCTGATTAGTGTTGGAGTTGAACTTGAATGGGATTGGATGGTTGGTGAGTTAGGTGGCTGAGTTGTTGTGTGCAGCATTGGTATGGTCACATAATCAGGTTGAGATAAAGGGAGAACATGGGCATTCGGGACTGGAGTAGTGCCAGTATCAGCAAAAGGAAAAATATCCTCACGGAAGACAACATCACGGCTGCTAAAAAAAAATTTAGTTGCTAAATCATAAACATGATAAGCTTTTTGACCAAAAGGATAGCCCATAAAAATGCATTTACGTGTTTGTTGATCAAATTTATGAGAGGGATGAATATTAGTGGCATAGCATAGACAACCAAAAACACGAAGATGTTTATAGATGTGTGGACGATTAAACAAAAGTTCATATGGAGATTTACTAGATAAAAGTGGTGTGGGAATGCGATTAATTAAATAGGCAGCAGTGAGAACACATTCGCCCCCAAAATTAAGAGGAAGATGTGCATGAAACCGAAGGGCTCGAGCCATTTCAAAAATGTGACGGTGTATACGTTTGACAACCCCATTTTGTTGAGGAGTAGAAATGCATGAATGTTGATAAATGACTCCAAGATCTGCAAAAAAATCTCGCATGGAATAAAATTCACCACCATTGTCTACACGTATTGCTTTGATTTTACAATTAAATTGGGTGGAGACAAAGACCAAAAAGGATTTAAGCAGACCTTGAGTATCAGATTTGTAATGCATCAAATAAACCCAAGTGCAACACGTAAAATCATCAACAATAGTTAAAAAATATTTTGCTCCAGAATGTGAAGAAACTTTGTGCGGACCCCAAATGTCACAATGAATTAAATCAACTGGTGCAATGCTAGTAATCGAACTCAAAGTAAATGGGAGTCTCGTTTGTTTAGCCAAGGGACAAAAATCACATGGTTTATTAGAAAATGAAATATCAGAAATATTTTTAGCTAGGAGGCGGAGACGAGCATCAGAGGGATGTCCCAGCCGCATATGCCAAAGATTTGGTAGAGTGGACACATGATGTGAGGTTGGTGATGGTGGTGGGTAAAGTAATAGAGATTGCCATGTCGCCTACCCAATCCAATCGTCCTCTTCGTGTCCAAATCCTACATAATGCAATGTTGAGGAAAAAAAACAATACAACAGTTAAGTGGGTTTCCGAGTTTGCTAATAGACATCAAGTTAACATTAAATGATGGAACACAAAGAACATCAGTAAGATGTAAATGAGAATCAAAAGTGATTGTGCCTGTTGATTGTATAGGGGCCTTAGCACTAGTGGGCAATCCTACAGGAGGCATGGATGGTAATGATATATTGGTCAAAAGACAGACTGGAAGAATTAACTTGGGGTTTTGATACACCTTCGTTACCTACAGTTGCAATAATCTGTTTGCATTGCTCGAGTGTAAGGTGTGGTGCTATGGTCTGCAATTGATGGATTTGAGAAGTCTGAGGGCTTTGCTCCAGACGGATTCATACACTGTTGACGTCTGTGGCCATGGTAGGCTAGGATGAGATGGGCGTAGATGCAGAGCCAGGGTACGGCTCTGATACCATGTAAAATTGGTATTTGATATATTCTGTATATGTTTACAACTCTAATGGTACAAGGATATAAAGAGGAAGCGGTAGGCTACATATGGTAAACTTCTATTAGTCCTAAATTAAAGCAGTTGACTATCTAGACAAGGAAACAAATATTTACAGCTATTTCATATCTTAACACTAACACACCAAAACTGTAGACATCGGACTTAACAGAAAAGTACCCATGCATTGCATATTCTGGAGTCATATACCCACTGCATATCGACAAAAAGAATGTCAGCGTTCACCAACACATATGGAAAGGAAATTGTTGACATAACAAACATAAGCCGACAGGCAGTTAAAGTGCGTATTCTTTCTAGGTCCCAACAATCCGACTAGTATTTCCTTGCGTTTGATCAACCATGAACAATCTCGCCATGCCAAAATCTGAAATTTTGGGGTTTATTTCTGCTTCTATCAAGATGTTACTAGCTTTGAGATCACGATGAATAATTCTAAGGCGAGAGTCTTCATGGAGGTAAAGGAGGCCTCAAGCAGTGCCTACTATGATTTTGTATTGCCTCCCCCAATCTAGTTGTGCATGCTTTGTTGGGTCTGCAAATATATTAATGCAAAATCAAGACTTCAATTACAATGTTGGCACATGTTTCACAATTGGAATTTTATAATAAACATTCAAAATCAAACGAAAACAATGCATAATTCCAGACATACCAAATATGATGTGATCGAGACTTGCATTAGGGACAAATTCATAGACAAGAAGCCTTTCACTCCCTTCTAAGCAGAAACCTAGGAGTCTAACTAAATTCCGGTGTTGAAGTTTAGCCACTAATAAGACCTCATTTTTGAATTCTAAATCTCCTTGCCCCGAATTTGTAGAGAGCCTTTTTACAGCTATATCTTCTCCATTGAGAAGCCTACCCTGAAAAAATATATAGGTATGGAATAAAAAAAAAACAGAAATGAGATAAGTGGCATTCAAGAAATATCAAAGTTATAAGTTCTTGTTATCTTGTCATTACCCTGTAAACAAATCCAAATCCGCCTTGTCCAAGTTTATTTGCTTCAGAAAAGTCATCTGTAGAAACTCTAATGGTGGCCAAGTCAAATTGCAAGAATTCTGCAGATCCAATTTCATCTGTATCGTCGCTGCCTGAGGAACAATTGAAATTCTAAAAATGCCTATAAAAGTAATAGTACTTGGCTTCCCCTATCAAATGGAATAATATGATTAATTAATGTTCACAAGAGTTGCGTCCTTACCTGGAATTAACTTCCTACTTTCAAGTTTTTTTTTTGTCCTCCTTACTCTTAAACAAATGCAGAAGAATATAACTATTAGTACCACATAAACAACAATTTGCACAACAATAATGATGACAGTTCGAGATCTGTTACTCTTTGACCCTTCAAAAATCAGAAATCTCATTTGCATTAATTTGAATACATACATACATCTGTATATGAACCTAACAAAATATGCATTAGAAATCCCTTCGACCCAAAATTGTTGTAGTGTCAATGGTAGCAATGGTCCTTGAACTTGTACATGAGACAACTACATCAACTTAAAATTGAATTGAGGGACTAAAATGTAACTCGTCCACAAATTCCTGGACAATTGCTATAATTAAGCCAACTTTATTTCTTCAAAGCATATTGTGATATACATAATATATATATGTACCTCCTGTACTGGTTGACGGTGGAGGAGGACTGGACAGTGGCGGTGACAAAGCCGGCAATGGTTGTACAGTTTGTAGGGTCATAGAAGCGAGAGATCTCTTACCTAACATTACAGCTGGGTTTAATAACTCTACCAACCAAGCAATCACTGCAGACCTGCTCGGTCAAATCCGGAATACACTGCGCAAGTCCATAGATTTTTTGGAAATTGGGAGCTATTGCGGTCCCTACCGCAAATTTTCGAAGCGAACCGTTTGCCGCAACTTGATTACTTAGATCCTCCAGTAGCGTCCTTAGCTCTTGAAAAAACTCGCTGACGTCGAAGGACACGTTCTGTAGGTTCCACAGCCAAAAAGCAGGGAGTGTTTCCATGGCGCCGTAAATGGAGCGTTTGGCGTAGCGAAGCATGCACTCGTCATATACGCCGAAACCTTCCTTTTGATTGGGACAGAGCTGTGTGAGCATGGGAATGGAGAGGCAACTAACCATTGCCTACTCTCCTCAGCAAAATGGAGTTGCTAAGAGAAGAAATAGAACAATTGGAGAAATGGCAAGATCCATGATGATTGAGAAAGGTATCCCTGTGATTTTTTGGGCAGAAGTTGTAAGTACAGCTGTGTATCTCCAAAACAGGTGTTTTACAATATCTGTGTCAAGCAAAACACCATTTGAAGCGTTCACAAGAAGAAAGCCAGGAATCAAGCACCTGAAAGTGTTTGGTTGCATCTGTTACACCCATGTCCCAGCACCTTTGAGGCAGAAATTTGATGACAAGGCTAGAGAGGGAGTGTTTATGGGGTATGGAAGCTGTGAAAATGGTTATAGGGTGTATGACCTGCAATCTAAGAAGATTGTACTCTCAAGGAGTGTAATTTTCAGTGAGGACAAGACATGGAATTGGAAGAGTGATCAAGAGGAAGTTGTTCCAATACCATTCAACCTTGAAGGAAATGAAGTAGAAGGTGAAAACAATGAAGAACAACCTGATGCACCTCAGTTTGATAATGGTGGAAGTTCTCATCTAAACTCCACAACTGGTGAGTTAGTTGAGAATGCTAGAGGTAATAGCAGTCAAAATTCCACACCTAGTTCCACTCCAGTCAAATTAAAATCTCTGGAAGATATATATGCAAGATGTCACATGTGCATTATAGAACCAGAGAATTACCAAGAAGCAGCTGGTGATTTAGCTTGGCAAGAAGCTATGAATGCTGAGTTGGAAATGATAGAGAAAAACAATACTTGGGAATTGGTTGAGAGACCAGCATATCAACCTGTTATAGGTGTGAAGTGGGTGTTTAAAACCAAGCTTAATCTGGATGGAACAGTTCAAAAACATAAGGCCAAACTTGTAGCAAAAGGGTATGCACAGAAACCTGGAGTTGACTACAATGAAACCTTTGCACCAGTTGCAAGGTTAGACCCAATTCAAACTCTCATTGCTCTTGCAGCACAAAAGGGATGGAAGTTGTTTCAGTTAGATGTCAAGTCAGCATTCCTAAATGGCGTGCTTGATGAGGAAGTATATGTAGAACAGCTTGAAGGTTTTGAACTGAAAAATGTAGGCCACAAGGTTTACAAGCTGAGAAAAGCCTTGTATGGACTTAAGCAGGCTCCTAGAGCCTGGTACAGTGAGATTGATGCATACTTATCTATGTGCAAGTTCAAAAGAAGCATCAGTGAAGCTACTTTGTACACTAGATCTGATAATGAAGGAGGTTTGATCATTGTCTCAATCTATGTTGATGACATTGTTTATACTGGAAACAGTGAGAGGATGCTTACTGAGTTTAGAAGGGAGATGATGCAGAGATATGAAATGTCAGATCTTGGACTCCTTCATCACTTCTTGGGCATGGGAACACTTCAAACTGATCAAGGGGTTTTCATTCATCAAAGCAAGTATGCCAAATCCTTGCTTCTGAAGTTTAGGCTTGAAGACTGCAAACCAGTATCCATTCCATTGCCTACTGGTGAGAGACTCAAGAAAGTGGATGGGAGTGACTTAGCTGATGAAGGACTTTACAGGAAAATAGTAGGAAGCCTACTATACTTAACAACAACTAGACCAGATTTGATGTATGTTGCCAGTTTGCTGTCAAGGTTTATGACTAGTCCTACAAAGAAGCATATGGGAGTTGCAAGAAGGGTTCTAAGATATGTGCAAGGAACTCTCAACTATGGCATTGAGTATGTGAAGGATAAGTCTGCAATTCTCATTGGATTCTGTGATGCAGATTGGGCAGGCAGTGAGGATGATAGCAGGAGCACTTCTGGCTATGCATTCAGCTTTGGAAGTGGAGCATTCTCTTGGGCCTCTGTGAAACAAAATACAATGGCACTATCAACAGCTGAAGCTGAGTATGTCTCAGCAGCTGAGGCAACAACACAGACTATTTGGTTAAGGTTTGTTCTTGATGATTTTGGTGAAATGCAAACTGAGGCAACACCTCTGTTCTGTGACAATATGTCAGCAATTTCTATGGCTAAGAATCCAGTTTTTCATCAAAGGACTAGACACATAAACAGGAGGTATCATTTCATAAGGGAGGCTCTACAAGAAGGGGTGATTGACATGAAATTCTGCAGAAGTGAAGAACAACTTGCATATATTTTTACGAAGGCACTGCCTAAAGAGGGATTTAATCAACTAAGGTTGAAGCTTGGAGTTAAGCCAGTACGCAGCTTAGGAGAGGCTGTTGAGAATTAAGCTGCATACCAAGCTTAAATCAAGCTGCAGATGACAATCCTGCAGATTGATAATGAAAAGAATGATGAAATCAAAGAACTTGGGAACTTTCTATGTTTAGCCTCAGCTGTCTAACGGCTAGTTTTGTTTCCTTTTTGGGAAAATTCCTACAGCTGTAATTCCTATCCTTTTCAGCTGTACCTTGATAACCAATTCTAGCCTAGGTGTAAGGATCGTAGCCCCCAATGATTGTGTATGGCTGCAGATGTGTCCTTGCTACCTAAAATTTAGGATTTGAGCTATTTTGGCAGCACATGTCATGTATTTGAGTGTACGTTTTTGCTCATTTGCATTAAGAGAAAATGCTGAACTTTCTTCACTGCTCTCTGCTCTTTCTCTTCACTATATACAGATTTTACAAACGAGTCTATCCTAGCTCATATAACAAAACCTAAAATCCTCAAACATTCCTCACAGATTCAACTGTAGAAGCCGTAGCCATTGCTGTTGTTGGAGGGGGAAGAAAGAGAAGAGAGAAGGGTGTTGAGGTTTGTCTGGTAGGTACTGTTGGTGTTGTAGTTGCCTTTATCGTTGAAACACCAAAGGCTTAGAAAATCAGGCGGTTGAGCAAGGGATTGAGTGCTGATGATGAGGACCAAAACGGGAGAAAGGAAGAACAGAAATCTGAAGAACATTAATGGCGCCATTCTGCTTTGTACATTATTGTTGGTCAAATCAAAACTGTGCTTATATACTTTGTATTCTCTTGTCGTGTTGATAAAAAAGAAAGCAATAAAAGAGAGCAAAATACATAAAAAATAAAATGTAATTTAATTCTCAAATGATATATGTCATATAATAATACTCAGACCAAATCCTGCCAATTCCAATTCATCAAAATACTTCTTTTGACCATTTCACACTGTTTTAATTAAAATGTAGTTGAATATTAAACCATTGATTGAAATGGGAGTGGCTGTGGACCACATCCATTTGCATTTGATTGAAAAGTCCGTGCCTTTGACCAGATTTTGGAAATTATTGATATATCATGATATGAGTAAAATAAAAGCCACATATATAGCGTGGTTAAGTTCTTACTAGGTCCCCACAATACGACTGGTAATGTCATGTGTTTGGTCAAGCATGAACGATCTTGCCATGCCAAAATCAGAAATTTTGGAGTTTATTTCGGTATCTATTAAGATATTACTAGCTTTCATGTCACGGTGAATAATTTTAAGGCGAGAATCTTCATGGAGATAAAGAAGCCCATGCATAATGCCTACTATGACTTTGTAGCGCATATCCAAATCCAGTTGTGTGCGCTTGATTCAATGGGTTATGATGTTTGTTTAATGTCATAATGTTATGATTAGTGCCTACGTTCACAACTATTCACACGGATAGAAATACGTTGGGCATAGGTCTGTGCCTTTTGACAAAAAAAAAAAAAAAAAGTCCGTGCCTTTAGAACAGTTTTCTACTAGTGGGACAATGTAAGAATTCCCTGCTTGACCAAATCCTGCCAATTCCAATTCATCAAAATACTTCTTTGACCATTTCACACTATTTTAATTAAAATGTAGATGGAGATTGGACTGGTACTGATTTTGACTTTTGAGGATTGATTGAATATTGTTGAGGCCCAAAAATTCAGAGTTGGGCCCAAATAAATTCCTGGCTCAGTGCGACACCTTATCACCGCAAAAACAGGATATTCATTATACAGAGTTGTCATAAAAATATAATAAATTACACTCTGGTTTGATTCACATTGATCCAGATCCTGAAAATCAACACACTTGGGTAATTTTCTCCACAAATCCATCAGAAGTAAATGCTTTGCTATATAGCACTTCCTCTGTTATTGTATCAAGAATGTGAAGCCTTATTCAGAACCCTACTTGAACAATTAATGAATGAGCCACACCATATAGAATTAGATAAGAAAGAATTAAAATGAACCAAAGGGATCGATCCTCAACCACTAGCGAGGATGTGGTTCAGTAAAAGTCTCATATTCCATTACTATGACAGAGTTACTCTTGGATCGATCTGACCTTGTTGCCCCTGAATTATATTCAGATCGTAACGACATGTCCGATCCAATGCTTCTATGCAGATAAAATGCAGGTTGGGAGGGCACTGGGAGAGTGAAGGAGTGGCTATTCATCATGAGAATAACAGAAGCCATGGTTGGCCTATCAGCTACATTTTCTTGCACACATAATAATCCAATGTGGATGCATCTCATTATTTCATTTCTTGAACCAGTCTCCATTGTGGGATCTATTAGATTTGAAGCTGTCCCTTCCCTCCAACTTCTCCAGGCCTGCAATGATTTGTGAATTTGATCAGAGATAAGTTTTCTTTCTTTGATTCGTTGCACTAAATTGTATTGAGATACCAAAACTATATTATATTTTCACTTACGAAGCTTAGAAGATTCTCCGCATTTTCTCCATGCTGGAAGCCACTATTTTTTTGTCCACTGACTATCTCTAGAACTAACACACCAAAACTGTAGACATTGGACTTAACAGAAAAGTGTCCATGAAATGCATACTCTGGAGCCATATACCCACTGCATATCAACAAAAAGAATGTGAGCTTTCCCCAACACATATGGAAAGGAAATTGTTGACATAACAAACATAAGCCCACTTGCAGTTAAAGTGCATATTCTTACTAGGTCCCGACAATTCGACTAGTATTGCCTTGCGTTTGATCAAGCACGAACAACTTTGCCATGCCAAAATCTGAAATTTTGGGGTTCATTTCTGCATCTATCAAGATGTTACTAGCTTTGAGATCACGATGAATAATTCTAAGGCGAGCGTCTTCGTGGAGGTAAAGGAGGCCTTGAGCAGTGCCTACTATGATTTTGTAGCGCCTCACCCAATCTAGTTGTGCACGCTTTGTTGGGTCTGCAAATATGTTAATGCAAAATCAAGACTTCAATTACAATGTTTGCTTGCATACACGTCACACAATTGGAATTTTATAATAAACATTCGAAGTTAAACGAAAACAATGCATAATTCCAGACATACCAAATATGATGTGATCGAGATTTGCATTAGGGACAATTCATAGACAAGAAGCCTTTGACTTCCTTCTAAGCAGAAACCCAAGAGTCTAACTAAATTCCGGTGTTGAAGTTTAGCCACTAACAAGACCTCATTTTTGAATTCTAAATCTCCTTGCCCAGAATTTGTAGAGAGCCTTTTTACAGCTATATCTTTTCCATTGAGAAATAGATGACACAAGAGAAGATATACAAAATGAGAGAGGAAATGGAGGAATTTCATCTGTATCGTCGCTCCCTGAGGAACAATTGAAATTCTAAAAATGCCTATAAAGGTGGTAGTACTTGGCTTCCTCCTTATCAAATGGAATAATATGATTAATTAATGTTCACTAGAGTTGCGTCCTTACCTGGAATTAACTTCCCAGTTTCAAGTTTTTTTTTTGTCCTCCTTACTCTTAAACAAATGCAGAAGAATATAACTATTAGTACCACAGAAACAACAATTGGCACAACAATAATGATGACAATCTGAGATCTGTTACTCTTCCATCCTGCAAAAATCAGAAATCTCATTTGCATTAATTTGAATACGTACATACATCTGTATATGAACCTAACAAAATATGCATTAGAAATCTATTTGACCCAAAATTGTTGTAGTGTCAATGGTAGCAATGGTCCCTAAACTTGTACACAAGACAACTACATCAACTAAAAATTGAATTGAAGGACTAAAATGTAACTCATCTTCAAATTCCTGGACAATTGCTCTAGTTAAGCCAACTTTATTTCTTCAAAACATAATATACTGGGATGTAAATATATATATATATATATATATGTACCTCCTGTACTGGTTGACGGGGTAGGAGGACTAGACAGTGGCGGTGGAGGAGGACTAGACAGTGGCGGAGGAGAAGACGGCAATGGTCGGACAGTTGTAGGGTCAACGATGGGATAGATCTCATACCTAAGATTACAGCTGGGTTTACTAATAAGACCACCTTCCTTCCCCGGAAAATATTCTGGGATATCTGCCATAGAACTACCCAAGCAATAAATGCAGTTCTGCTCGGTCAAATCCGGCCTACACTGCGCAAGTCCATAGATTGTTTGGAAGTTGGGAGCGATTGCGGTCCCTACCGCAAATTTTCGAAGTGAACCGTTCCCTGCAGCTTGACCCCTTAGGTCATCCAGTAGCGTCTTCAGCTCTTGAAAAAACCCGTCGACGTCGGACACGTTCTGTACGTTATACCACCGGAAAGCAGGGTCAGTTTCAATGGCTCCGTAGATGGAGCGGTTGGCGTAGCGAAGCGTGCACCCGTCAAATATGCCGAAAGCTTCCTTTTGATTGGGACAGACCTGTGTGAGCTGTTGTGTGGCTTTGCTGAGGCAGCCACGGCAAATGTCCACCGTGAAATCCCCTTGACATAGCCCGATTGCGTAAACCTGGTCGGGGTTTTCCCCGTACGATGAGTTATAGAAGCCGTAGCCATTACCGTTGTTGGAGGGGGAAAAAAGAGAAGAGAGAAGGGTGTTGAGGTTTGTCTGGTATGTACTGTTGGTGGTGTAGTTGCCTTTATCGTTGTAACACCAGGGGGTTATAGATTGAGTGCTGCTGATCATGAGGAACAAAACGGGAGAAAGGAAGAACAGAAATCTTAAGGAGAACGTTAATGGCGCCATTCTGTTTTGTACATTATTGTTGGTCAAATCAAAACTGCGTTTATATACTTTTTATTCTCTTTTAGTACGGCAAAATGTTGGACTTTCAAAGAAAGGCTCTATAGTTTGTTCAACCCGGCTACAAGCAAATTCAAATTGAATAGGACGTTTTATTTAGTCCTTGTGTTATTAAAAAGACTAGAGACTGGACAAGGTAAGAATTCCGCAACTAAATTGTTGAAAATAATGCACATTTGTGCTTAAGTCGGTGAGACTTGGAGTCTAACAAAGAACTCCCAAACTATTAGGGAGCTACAAGCTACCCAAACCAAGTCATATGGGGAGTGAGTCAATCAACTCCCAATCTTTGTGGGAGCAAAAAAGCTACCCAAATAAACTATGTTGTGGAGCCAATAAGCTCACCAATTTAAGTGAAGGGCCAAATAGCCCAAACTAATCTAAGTGAAGGCCAAATAGCCCAAACTAATTAAATCAAGTGTTGTGGCTAATAAGCCAGTATGCTAAGTGTACAAGGCCAATTAGCCTACACCATGCTATGTACTATTCACCTCCTCAATTAATAAAAGGGAGCATTTTTGCTCACCACTTTAACTCAATGCGTACCATCACCACCCATCTTAAATGTTGACACATGTACAAAGATGTAACCATAGTTAACTTTTTTTTTTTTTTTTTCTAATGACATTATTATGAGAGAGGAAAAAATAAAAATCCTTTTAATAAAATTTAATTAGAGAAAAACCAAAAACCCAACAGCCACCAGCACCCAACCAATCTGGTAAACTCCACCGGCAGCAACCTTCTGTCCTCCTTGCCGCCAGAAATACCTCGGCAACCACAACCACCGTTTCCCTGCAGCAATACAAATCTGCCGAAGATGGCGAGGTAAGAAGACTCAAAACCGAGCCCAAGAGACCCCAAAATCCGAGCGAGAGAGTCGTCCGATCCTATTAAAGTTGAAAACAATGGCATAAGTAGAGACTCATATTTAGCCCCAGATTTCAATCCATTGCTGCCATGGCCGATTGGAAAGAAGAGAGCCTTCTAATCGCAAGCCTTGTGGTCGATGCCTTAGTGACAAGTCAAAGACAAGAAACGTTCTGATTTGCACTTGAAGGCCCCACCAACCAATTCAACAAGATACTAAATCTTCTTCAGTTTTTATTTCTTAAAAATTGATAATCGTTTTAGTTTCTTGTTTTGTAAAAGATATGTTGACTAGGGCGTGGTGGAGGGTGACGATGGTGGCTGGGGATGGTGGCTAGGGTTGTTGGGTTTTTTTTTCTTAAATGTTATTATTATTATTATTTGGTTTTAAATACTTTAATAAATTTAAATTTTAAAAGTTAACTATGGTTATAACTATGGACATATGTCAACTTCTAAGAAGGGTGGTGAGGGTACACTTAAGGTTAAAGTGGTGAGCAAAAATGCTCCCTAGTATGGGGCTTAGATAGGCATATTATATAAAAAGCTAAAACCAAAGAAAAAGTTTCAAAATCATTATTAATGATTTCCTTTTTTATGATTTGCAGAATTTGGCATTCTTTGGGGCTCTGCTGTTTTTCATAAGCATGAAGGCGTCGATACCAAAGAGGCAACTCAGAAAAAGAGCTCCCAAAGCAAAAACTACATGAGGATTCAGGAGGAACCTTAGATGATGCGAGGGTTTAGTTTCTGACTTCACCTGACTGTTCCCGAAGGAACTAGTTTTGTATGCACGCATCTGTCTGTACTTGAGTCTCGCTTTTCGAAAATTTAGGGAAACATTTTAGTGGAAAGAAGGGTTTTTTGGTTATGTTGAGCGGTGGTGTTCTATTTTAGCTGACCTGGTTTGTTAACGTTAAGAAATATTACATTATTATTGGTATTTATTTCTGCTGGTGATATCACTTGTTAATGTACGGTTGCAATTTTTCTTATGCTTGGATTTGAGAACTTCAATTAGTTACTTGCCATCTTGCTCGTTGCACTTGCAAGATCTCGGTTGTGTCATATGCTCATTGCTACATCATTTGGTGAATAAATTTTATCAGCCGGCCGGTTTCATGTAGCTGCGTTGCTGGTCCCCCAGTCCTTGTTTCACATTGGGTCTACGATATGGGCCAACCCAAATAACCATATTGGGACATTAATTGAAAATTTGAAACTAGTTTCGACTAGAGGGTGGTTCCCTTTACTTAAAAAGGATTTAGGTAGGGAAGGTTGATCCATTCAATTTTGGCATCTCACCGGCATGGCCTTACTATCAGTAGTAGTACTGGTCAGTAGTCAGTAGCCAGTAGCCACAGCCCCACGATCCCATAGTTACGATAGATGGCTGTATCATTCATTGCTCTTGCTCTTGTCATAGATGCCGTTGGAAAAAGGATTCAATCAAACTCAAAGTAGTTGATTGTTGACACAGTGAAATAATGCCTCAGAAATGGGTTTATTTCAACTCCCATGCCATGGATGTTGTGCATACAGGAAATGAAATGACAAATGGGCTGCATAATTTGTCATCCTAAGCCCAAGTCAAAAGTTGGGCTTGTTAATCTATTTATATAAAGGGAGACGACCTAAAAACAGATTGTCATTAGTTAATGAAAATGTCAAAAGGATACATTAGTACATTCACAATCTGTATAAAATGAATTAAATAAAAGAGAAAAAAAAAAACATGTTATGTAGTTGACCATAAAACTGGGACACCTCCAAAACTGTAAAGCATTTTGGATTCATATTTTTTTTTATAAAAAAGTTATAAACTGAATTTTTAAAGAAGAAAAAAAAAAAAAACTAGTAATTCATATGGCCACAAGTTCTGGAGTTGCTCCATCAAAAAGTCTAAAGTATTGTCCTAAAAAAGCAAAATATGAGGTATTAATTGAGTTGTAGATTAGGCTAGTTGATCAGGACAGTGGGTCTATATCTATGCACTTAATTTTAGAAAACTATTTTCGTAAATTATATCAATTTAGAATAATTTACACAATGAGTTATATTTTAATATTGTGAAAAGAAATAAAATAACATAAAAAAATTGAAAACCAAACTTACACAACCCGCCCCTGCTTTACACCGCCACACTCCCCACCTCTCTCCTGACCCTCTCGCCACCTTCTTCTATCCCAGCCACCACCTCTCTCTCCGGATTTACCCCACCCCAACCCTTATCTCTCTCTCTCTCTCTCTCTCTCCTCTCACTTTTGATTGTAGCTGGTGTGTGTTGTGGCTACTCGAATGCTGGGTCAATATTTGCTCAAAGAACCAATTTTGGTTGAGCTCGTGGCTATGGTAGCTGGCTTGCGGCTAGAATTTGTGTCTCTGGTTCATTGAATTTGTGTGGTCTGTAAAGAATTTGGGAATGTTCAGCCATAGAATCTATCAAACTCTCTTGAAGATTAGCCTAATTTAAGCAATGCGGTAGCTTCAAGGGCATTTCAATGGCGGACTCGATTTCATCAGTGTGCAATTTAGCGATTCTCGACAAACTCAGCGATGGCTCCATCGAAGAAATCCTCGAAAGCTACAATGGCTTCTGTGCTGCTACGGACACCCTTCTAAACGGCGCCGGCGACCTCTCCGTCGGTCCGCAGTTCGTATCTCACGTTCACGGCCTCTGCAAGCACGGGCTCGAGTCTCTGCTCCGAGACCACTTCCTTGGTGCGCTGGAGCGAACCTTCGAGAAAAATGGTGCCTTGAAATTTTGGCGGCATTTCGAGGCTTACGACGACGTTTCGGTTGAAGAGGAAGTGTTCTATAACGCTTTGGAAGAAATATCTTTGGAAAAGCAGTACCAGGAGAAGTGTCTGTTGATTCTGGTTCATGCTTTGCAGTCTTACAACCATGGAAGCCATGATTCTAATGATTACAGAGTTGAGCTGTTTGCTAAGTACCAAATGTCAGTGTCTTCAGTTCTTATGGCCACTCTTCCCCGGCATTTTCCTGGTACAAAAATAAATAAATATAAGATCTTGACTTTCAATTTACATGTTCTTTTGTTTGTTTGTTTTAATTTGTAATTACTTGCGTTTATTTTTAATACTCTCCATGTTCTTAATTCTTAGAGATACTCCACTGGTATTTTAAGGGAAGGTTGGAGGAACTGAGTACTATAATGGGTGGAGACTTCCCGCATGATGATGATGATGATGATGATGATAAAGATGATATGGATTTAGATGACAAATGCAAAGCCTCATACAGGAGTGGACAAATGGAGATTGATGAATGCTATCCCCAAGGGAGGTTCTTGGACAACAATAAATTGGTGAACAACATAGGGAAGGTTGTTCGCGATCTTAGAAGTCTCGGGTTTACATCTATGACTGAAGATGCCTATGCTTCTGCTATTTTTTTGTTTCTAAAGGTGATCATTATCTCTGCTGTTGGATTCAGTATACTGTTATATGTTAAACATCCCACCATTTCATTTGTCTTGCTAACTTCTAATTTGTCTTGTTTGAATGGCAGGCCAAAGTTCATGATCTTGCTGGTGATGATTACCGGATTTCTGTTTTGGAGTCCATCAAGGGGTGGATTCAGGTGGCTTTCATATGCTTGTGTTTCATTTCCATTTTTGTGGAGAACTGTGAAGCCGCACATAACCTCACAAATGGTTTGGTTATCCAATACGGCTTTATGTTTTTAAAGGCTAAAGTTTTCCTAATATTTGAATGTGTGTTCTGCAGGCTGTGCCTCTTCAGTTCTTGCATGCCCTTCTTGCTTATCTTGGTGACTCTGTTAGTTATGACAGTGTTTCATCTGGTCTCAAGTCACCTTTGGCTTCATGTCCTTCTACATTTTATCCTGGAATTGACACCCCATCTGAAGGACTTGTTAGATGGCAGTTGCGACTAGAGTATTTTGCATACGAAACATTGCAAGATTTAAGAATAACTAAATTATTTGAGATTATTGTGGATTACCCTGACAGGTATTGGTTATTAATAAAATCACTTTGTTGTTTCCCGCTTTCAATTCTAACACAAATTAAACGTTGGTTGACCACATTCATTTGCATTTGTGTTAACTACCTCTAACGTATAATCTGGGTTATTTATAAAATTATTTGGGCGAAGCCATAACCCGTAACCCTAAAAAGAATATTTCTAAAAGATTACACTCTACTTATTAAGAACCTACCTAAACAATGAAGAAACCACACAGTTTAAAGGAGAAATTAATCAAGGGGATCCTCAATTACATCAATATAATTTCTTTTTCATATATTAGGTTCCATAAATCATCAAAGCCTCATTTTCTGGTGCTTTGTTAGAGTTGTTCCTGTTGCCCTGGAATTGCCCTGGAATTGCCCTCCGATCCCAAAGACATGTTGAATGAGTTTTTATCAAAAATAGTCAAAAATTACCCTATACTTTCATAAATGTCCGTTTTGATAAAAACTTTCAAAAATAGCCAAAAACTCACGTAAATAGACTCAAATGCCCTCAAAACTTAAACCCACATAAACCTAACAAGCAAAAGAAACTCAAAATCTGAAGAGGATATTCCAAAATAATTTTTTTTAAAATAAAATCATTTAAGAAAACCAAAGCTACATGAAGCAAAACCAACGGCTGAAGGAGCCAACAAAAGGGGGATCCCCCAAACAATTACAAACAGAGAAAGCCCTGCAATAACGCAAGGGCACCCATAGTACAACAAACCGAAGGCAAGGTATAAGAAAATATAGCTACAAAGTGAAGAACTATGCAACTACCAAAATAAATAAATAAATAAAAATTCGTTTTAAATTTTCTGCTTGTTGATTCTTTTTTTTTTTTTTTTTTTGCCTCACTAGTAAAATTTAATTCCCTTTACTTGAATGTTTATTTACGAAATCCATATATAAAATCAACAACTATAACTTTAATTAATGTTTGGCAACCAAGAGTATGCAACAGTGATGCACAGTCACAAAAAGAATTCAAATATTTGAAGCTTTACAATGAGGAGTCCTGCCGCAAGTAACTTGGTGTGCTTGTCTTCTTGTGAATCTGTTGCACGCACGAAGGGTAGAGGTCTGCCAAACAATTGTTAGAATAGGATTTTGCTTTTTAGGTTTGTGTGGGTTTGAGTTTTGAGGGCATTTGAGTCTATTTACACGAGTTTTTTGCTATTTTTGAACGTTTTTATCAAAATGGACATTTATGAAAGTATGGGGTAAATTTTGGCTATTTTTGATAAAAACTCATGCCGAATGGATGCGATGGCACACGGAGACTGAGGGAGTAGCTATTCAATATCACAATAACAAAAGCCATGGTTGGCTTATTAGCAGCCACATTTTCTTGCACACATAATAATCCCAATGTGGATGCATCTCATTATTTCACTTCTTGAACCGGTCCTCAAGGTGGGATCTATTAGATTTGAAGCTGTCCCTTCCCTTCAATTTTTCCATGCCTACAATAATTTATGAATTAGAATAAATTAATTCGAGATAAAAATTTGTTTCTTTCATTGCATTCAATTTCACTAATCACTACTACAAAAATCGAAATAGACGACATGAATCCACCGTCGTGAAATCGACCGCCATGTTTTGATATATAAAACAACGACGGCTAATACCCGACGTCGTTAAAACATTCAAAGTAAAAAAATATTACAAACCGACGTCTAATTACTATATATATATATATAGCGTAAAATGAAACATTCGACAAAATTAGATGACGTTTTTATTAAAACAGAGACGTCTAAAGAGTGTTACATGTCAAGATCAAAACAAGCACCAACATACAGATAATTATCCACGTCCCTAATTGTAGGAATACAGACTTAGCCTAGAAACAGTTGTGGTTAACTTATACTACGTTAAATAAATAAACAAACCGACGTCTAACTTGTAAAAGATGACGCATACACAAAAGAACGGATGTTTAAAGCATATTACATGTCAATAATCACACAAGCATCGACGTAAAATTAATTAACCACGACACACATGTGGAAAAAATCTTATACGATTATCCACATCGCAATGTAGGAGAACAACGCCTTTTAAAAATATTCCACGTCTGTTTCTTGCAAGAATTGTCATTTAAATTATACAAAGACGATGCTTTTTATACAAAACGGACATCTGAATACTTTAAAATGACACAATATTACTGAATACCGATGTAAGAAATCCTACCAACGACTACTGTTGTTAAAGGCTAACGTTAAAAATTATATTGAAGGCGTGGACAGGAAAAGAAACGACGTGGATTATATCTTCAACATCTGTTTTTGTAAAATAAAGGACGTGGTTAATTCCTTCACTACGTCAAGCGGATCCAATGGTATGACGTTGCAATTCCTTACCACATCAGTTTCTAATACATGTTGATGTGGTTGGCCTTTTAAAAGTCGCTTGTGTAACCCTCCTTGACGTGTGTATTCTCTGAGACATCATATGTTTTAGACTTAGTTTCAGTCTTCTACTTCTGTTTGCTCTTGTTCAGCTACCATGTTATGCTTTGATATACTTCATATGTTATTGTATCAAGAATATGCTGCATTGATTTGATACCAATGTGCTCATAAAAACTTATTTTATGGTTCGAAAATTGACTCCTTGTTTCGCTTTAGGTCTTCAATGTCCAGACTTAGCTATTTCCTTTTGAAATATGATTCTTTTTTATCAATTTACTGACACTGGAATATCTATCGCTACGCAAAATACAGAGGACATAAGTTAAGTGTACAATATTATGATGAACAAGAAAAGTTGATAAACAAATTAAAATATACTAATTTGAAGTAACAGAATACTAGCTCTTGCACTGTTCTTTGATTATGTCCATGAGAAGGTTCGCTTGAACAATAGTGAATGAACTAAACAGAACCAAATCCGCCATGTCCAAGTTTATTTGCTTCAGAAAAGTCATCTGTGGAAACTCTAATGGTGGCCAAGTCAAATTGCAAGGATTCTGCAAATCCAATTTCATATGTATCGTGGCCGCCTGAGGAACAATTTAAATTCTAAAAATGCCTATAAAAGTAGTAGTACTTGGCTTCCCCCTATCAAATGGAATAATATGATTAATTAATGTTCACTAGAGTTGCGTCCTTACCTGGAATTAACTTCCTAGTTTCAAGTTTTTTCTTTGTCCTTACTCTTAAACAAATAAAGAAGAATATAACTATTAGTACCACAGAAACTACAATTGGCACAACAATAATGATGACAGTCCGAGATCTGTTACTCTTGGATCCTGCAAAAATCAGAAATCTCATTTGCATTAATTTGAATACATACATGCATCTGTATTTGAACCTAAAAAAATATGCATTAGAAATCTCTTCGACCCAAAATTGTTGTAGTGTTAATGGTAGCAATGGTCCATGAACTTGTACACAAGACAACTACATCAATTTAAAATTGAATTGAGGGACTAAAATGTAACTCGTCTACAAATTCATGGACAATTGCTCTAATTAAGCCATCTTTATTTCTTCAAAGCGTAATATATTGTGATATATATATATATATATATGTATATATGTATATATGTACCTCCTGTATTGGTTGACGGTGGAGGAGGACTAGACAGTGCCGGTGGAGAAGACGGCAATGGTCGGACAGTTGTAGGGTCAAAGAAGCGATAGGTCTCATACCTAACATCACAGCTGGGTTTACTAATAAGACCACCTTCCTTCCCCGGAAAATATTCTGGGATATCTGCCATAGAACTACCCAAGCAATAACTGCAGTTCTGCTCGGTCAAATCCGGCCTACACTGCGCAAGTCCATAGATTGTTTGGAAGTTGGGAGCGATTGCGGTCCCTACCGCAAATTTTCGAAGTGAACCGTTCCCTGCAGCTTGACCCCTTAGGTCCTCCAGTAGCGTCCTCAGCTCTTGAAAAAACCCATCGACGTCGGAGGATACGTTCTGTACGTTATACCACATGAGAGTTGGGAAAGTTTCCATGGCTCCGTAGATGGAGCGGTTGGCGTAGCGAAGCGTGCACTGGTCAAATATGCCGAAAGCTTCCTTTTGATTGGGACAGACCTGTGTGAGCAGTTGTGTGGCGTTGCTGAGGCAGCCACGGCAAATGTCCACCTTGACATCCCCTCGACATAGCCCGATTGTGTGAACCTGGTCGGGGTTTTCCCCGTAGGATGAGTTGTAGAAGCCGTAGCCATTGCCGTTGTTGGAGGGGGAAGAAAGAGAAGAGAGAAGGGTGTTGAGGTTTGTCTGGTAGGTACTGTTGGTGGTGTAGTTGCCCTTATCGTTGAAACACCAAATGCCTCGAAAATCAGGGGGCTGAGCAAGGGATTGAGTGCTGATGAGGAACAAAACGGGAGAAAGGAAGAACAGAAATCTTAAAGAGAACATTATTGGCGCCATTCTGTTTTGTACATTATTGTTGGTAAAATCAAAACTGCGTTTATATACTTTTTATTCTCTTTTAGTACGGCAAAATGTTGGACTTTCAAAGAAAGGCTCTATAGTTTGTTCAACCCGGCTACAAGCAAATTCAAATTGAATAGGACGTCAAGTTATTTAGTCCTTGTGTTATTAAAAAGACTAGAGACTGAACCAAGGTGGTTGGTGTGAGTGGTTCGGCACTCTCATTCCTTAAGAGAGGTCAGGGGTTCGATCCCTGCTCTCGTATGGAGTCACCACTTTGGCCAGCACTTTACTCCTTACGGGCCGACCCGGTGTGAACGGGAATTAGTCTGGGTTGTGGTTAAGGCTTAAAGGTGCCATCCATAGTTGGAGCCCATCCAGGACCACCTCGTGGTTCAAACCAAAAAAAAAAAAAAAAAGACTAGAGACTGGACTGTGAACCAACTTTCTTTTCTCTCTATTGCTTTTTCTTTCCGCAACCAAATTAAACGTTGGTTGACCACATCCATTTGCATTTGTGTTAACTACCTCTAACGTGAAAGGAAAATTCCACAAAAGAAACAGTACATACTTTTGGTAAAATTTTCCATGAAACAGCACAAAAGAAACAGCACAAAACAAACAGTGCTTTATGCATAGAAAGTTGATGAGATTGGGAAAAGATAAATTTTGGAAAACGAAATAGATTAACTACACGTATTCAAATTAGTCTCCTCTCCACTTCCAATTAACAATTTGGGCTTTTTATAAAATTATTTGGGCCAAGCCAAGAACCCATAACCCTTAAAAGAATATTTCTAAAAGATTACACTCTACTTATTAAGAAAAATGAATCAAAGGGTTCCTAAATTACATCAATATAATTTCTTTTTCATGTATTAGATTCCATAAATCATCAAGCACCATCGAGGATATAATTAATGAAGCCTCATTTTCTGGTGCTTTGTTAGAATTGTTTATGTTGAAGAATTCATGAGTCCCACATCGGAAGCTTAACAAAATAAAAAGTCTCATATAATAAATGGTTTCACTCATAATAACATCGAAACCTTTTGTATAAAACCCCACACCTGCGAAACATGTGGTTAAGTTGGGGACAATATCGATGCACTACTACATTTTACTATTTGTGGGCGATATTTTGAGCGACGACGCAAACTTCTTCACGCAAGATAAAATTGCGCGACGGAAAACAATATTCGTCGCGCAAACTTTCGAAAACTTGCGCAACCAAAAGTTTCGTCGCGCAAGAAAACTTAGCCAAAATTATAAACATCGGACTTGACAGAAAACTGCCCATGCATTACATACTCTAGAGCCATATATCCGATGTATATACCAATAAGAGTGTCAACATTGACTAGCATGGACGAAGATTTTGGAAATTGTTGATATATCATGATATGAGTAAAATAAAAGCCACACACACATATTGACAGAGACGGGACTGATTCTTCTTGTGATTTTTGATGAGGACTAATTGGAGATTTCAAATAAATAAAACAATTGAATATTGGAAGGGGGAGTGCATGGTTGACGTCAAGGCAAGGAGATATTGCAAGGAATTTTCTACTGTGGACGGACTGCTTTTTTCTTTACCAACCTTAATTAAGTGGGTCTCCTGGTCAAAGGAATGGAAACTTCTAAAAATGGGAAAAAGATAAAAATGTTCCATAAAGCATATCTAATTCATGAAATTGGAAACATCTAATCTGAAGCTCAACGTCCATTTAGGGATAAGAGGTCAAGTCAAGCATCCAGCTTTTTCTTCTTTTTTGTTTTTGCAAATTATGATTCTGGTCTCTATAACTTGGCAAAATCTGACGTTGGTGTTGGTACATTAAATTTCAATTTTGGTGGAAAATTAAAAATCATTTAGTGCCACATCAAATATTTGACTATCCGACCATATAATACTGTCCACTAAATTGGCCCTAAAAGAAAGCTACATCACAACAATATGAGTCTAGCCACAACAAAAGTATCAAACTCATTGAGAGCATATATCGTCCTCACTGTCCATGTAAATCGAACTTGAGACCTCCTGTAACTAAAAATACTACTAAAACAAAGGCTAGTTAGTAGCCCAAAGTTCCTTTCAAGTTTAGAAATTGTCATAGCTGTTCTGTGAGCAGATCCAGAACATCTTGTAAAATAACATCAATTTCGATTCCCATCACCCATCTAAATTTATAAAGAAAATTAACTAGGTCAAACTACTCCAATTCAATTACAATCAATATAAACAAGGAAACTAAAACTAACTTTCCTAATTCTTAACACCCATGTTCTTATGAGAACTAGGTGCTATTGTCACTTACAAGAACCGACAAACCTTCTGCAAAAGGAAATCCAGCAATTGAGGGCTTTAACAACTTATATAATATTATAGCCATGTTATTGAATGAAATGGTCCTCTAATTTTTGCTCCAATCTCATTTTAGTCCACTAACTAAAATTTTCATTTCAATAGTCCTCCAACTCTCTATTTAGTATGAAAATGGTCTTACTGTCAAAGTCTGTTAATTTTGCCATTAAACTTAGGGGTAAAACTATCTCTCTGAATTAAAATAGTAATATATAATTAAAAATTAAAGGAAACTATTATAAAACTTAGAAAATTTTAAAAAATTGAATCTCACTAGCCACATGGTTTTTTTTTTCTCTAGTGAGATTGACCTAAAATTAATAAAAAATTTCTCCATTGTTTAAATTAATTAAAAAAAATTAAAATTAGATAAATACAAAAATAAAATAACAAATTTTTTTAAAAGAGTAAACAAACCCAGATTTATACAAAAACACTGCCTTGCATCCCAACTCTGCAACCTCCCCCCTCTCAGCCTCCCCCCACACACCCCTCTACTTTTTCTCCCTCATGACCTGACCATCCCATCCCTACTCGCAACCCACAGCCCAGTCCCAAGCCCCAAGATTCTAATTTGGGCAAAAAATTGAGGAAATGATATCAACCAAAACTCAAGAGCGAGGGACGCTGAACACACTCTATTTATTTGATTTGGTTTTCATCCAATCTATCCCCAAAGCACATCAAAACCAACAAGCAAAACATAGCATATTGGAAATGCTCGACCACTATGACGCCTTTGGGTTAGGATTGAGAATTTGTTTTAAGCCAGTCCCCTAGGATGTTGAGAACCCATTTGTAGGCCCCATCAGGTGAGGTTGCGGCTAAGGAGGCGCCACGTGAGATCATGTAGACGGTGGATTCATGTTGTGTTGGTTGCTGCTTATGTTCTCGTAGAGGAGAAAAAAAAAGAGGGGAGGTGGGGGAAAGGGGTGGAAGGAGAAAGGGAGAGTAGAGAACTGAGATGAGGTTTACTTTATTAATATTTTAGTTTATATGGACAGTTTTATCCGTCAATTTAACAATAAAATTGACAGACTTTGACAATAGGACCAATTTGATACTAATAGGTTTGCTTGGTGATACACAAAGAATCTCCTATATCTTTTAGGTAAGAAACCAATTCCTCGATGGACAACGAAATAAATTCATACAATCAGGAAACTAAATCCAACAACTTGGATTTTTTCTGCTAGGTCAATAGAATAAAATCTACCTTCAAAGAAAAACACCCCTTTTATTTGCAATCCCAATATGAGTGGTTCACAAAACAATCAATACTATCCATCCCAATACTACATATTGTGAGCACCAGAAATATTGTTGGCTTTCTATCTTATTAACTGAGTCTCATGATCGACTAAATCAACATTTTGACTACTGCTCAAGGAGCTCTACATGAGGTCCATCCTTCTCATGATTTAGAATATCAGCAAGACGAAGTGCTATATATGGAGTTTCAATTCCCTATCAGAGTTTATATATAATGTTTGTTGAACCCAAAAAAAAAAAATTCACAAAAAAAATGGTGGGTTTAGATAAGCCCCACAACGTTGGGTGGGTGATTCCCACATGACACTTGTTTTCAAAACAAATTTGTAACAACATGTATATTAGATTGTCCCTGTTCTTATCCCTAGAGAAAAGGAAGGGATAAATAAAAGAAAAGGATAATTTGATCAAGCGGGAGGAGGAATCCAATTTGAACAAGGATTGTCCCATCTCAAAACTCTTTCTCACAGTCACTTCATAAGAGGAGGGCTCGCAAGGCCACAAAGGCAGAGAAGAACAGCCAAAAGGCTGGGAAAAAAAAAAGAAAAAAAAGGAGAGGGCAGCCGGCAGGCTGTGGAGAGATACCAAAAAAAAAAAGGCCACGAGGCTTGGGGAGAGCCGCAGGAACAAAGAGGAATAGCAAGCACATAAGAGGATCCATAGTCTTGGCCAGCTATGGATTGACAGCCAAGATGATTTCAATCATTTATGAGATCAAGTCCTGATCTGCTCCGAGGTGCAGCTCCTCTCAGACACTTCCAGGATGTGCTCAACATCCAATTCACAAGCACTTTGTAAGGATTTCTTATCACGATGGGCTAACCATCACAAAACCAGAATTGGTTTGTGGTGCCATTAACAGACGTAGAGAAACTCCCGGAATTTTCTAGGCTTATTTTACTATAGCAGCATAATGGCCAAGACTTGTTCAATGCTAAGAAGCATGGATACGCCAATTTAGTGGCGTATCCCGTATCGGATACTCGTTTGGATACGATACGCTTCGGATACGGTCAAGTTTGCCGTTGAGGAGCCCCTGGGTGCTGCGTGTGAAGAGGGAGGGAGGGGGAAGAAGAAGAAGAAGATATCAGACTGGAGGGAGGTAGAGAGGGAGGGAGAGAGAGAGAAGAAGAAGATGTCAGACTGCAGGGGGAGAGAGACAGAGAGACAGAGAGGGAGAGAAGAAGAAGATGTCAGACTGATCTCAAGTGACGACGTCGTTTGCTAAAACAGGATTTGTAACATATATATGTATATATATATTTTTTCATAGATCTGTTTATGGGTTTGGGTCTTAAACAAATGGGCTTTGGGTAATGATATATTTGGGTGAAAAAAGCTATAGATGCCTAAAAATATAAAGAATCAGAAAAGAAAGTCCAAAATGCTACACTATATTTATAATTTATAATTTATAATCTATTTAAAATATATTTTAAGTTATATATATTTATTAATATATATTTATAATAACCGTATCCATGACGTATCGTATCCTAATTGTTGAAAATTTACCGTATCCCCGTATCGTGTCGTGTCGTATCACTGTATCCGTATCCGTGTCCGTGCTTCTTAGGTTCAATGTTGTTCGTGTCTACCGAGGGGGGAGCAACAAGCACGAAGTTCTTCGTTATTTGTTCTTAAATGCAGCAAGACAGTGAGATTTTTCTCCCAGATGCCTTGAGCATCCAAACCCACAGACAAACAGCTAAGGTCGTGCATCGTCAACAAAGTTCCTCCCTAGAAGTCTCTTAGCTTGGGTATGAAACCCACAAACCAAATTATACGGATTATCAATCCATCATGGGTGTGTAACCCTCAATCAAATACTCTGTGATATATCCATTTTGGGGCATAAAGCTCATTCACTGAGTTCTCTGGATGACATATCCAATCTGGGTACAAAACCCACAAACAAACTCCACAGCAAATAAAAATGGGTTCTACCTCTGCCTTTGGAGAATCTCATCAATTTTCTCCCTCTCTGTCAAAGCAAAAGAAGGAGCACAGCCATGGAATCCTGAGTTAAACAGAACCATTAGCTGCAGTCCCATTTGGAAGTGGGGAAGTCAGCAAACAAAAAGCTTGGAGGAGAGGCTTTACATTTTGTTTTGGAAGAAGGTTTGTTACAGCAAAAAAAATGGAGAAACGAAACAGCGTTGGTGCATACAGACACGATGAACTAAAAAAAAAAAGAAGTTGTTGAAGACAGCCACGTTTTGGCAGCTTGGTGTTGTTGCACATAGCAACAACAAACAAAAAAAATGAAGAAAATGGACAGCCACGTTTGTCGGCAGCATATAGGAGCAGCTAACAAAAAGAAAAAAAGAAAAGAAAAAAGGGATAGCCACGTTTTTGTTGGCAGCTTGGTGTTGCGCAGCAAACCAAAAACAAAGGGAAAAAAAAAAAGAAAAGTCAAAACCAAAGAAAGACAAAAGAAGAATTGGCTTCGTGCTGCATATGGCAACAACAAATAAACAAAGAGGAAGACTCCCTCCCAAATAAGGGAAGAAAAGTCAAATGGCGTCAACTACTTTGTTCGAGATTTCCTTCCAGTCTCGAATTCCCGAAGTCTCAATTGAAATATGACTTGTCACAAAGGCCACTTCATGGGCTGTCAAAAATAATTTTCTATTAATTCTCAAAGGCACATAGTATTTAATGGGTGATCTAAATAATTACCCATTAAATTTTAAGAGGCCCAAATTTCCTATTATATAGTTCATGGATCAATTTTTAAAATCCTCGTAACCTTATTTGGGTCCAAGTGCAAATGTCAATTTTAGGAAATTAGTGGGTTAATCAAAATTGTTCATTATTTTTCTTGGACATTGACAAAAAGAAAAATGGTACAAAACCATCCAATATTTTCTCATAGGTCATCTACCCATGCAAATTTCATTGAGATTAATTTCAATTCTCTCAAATACAAATTCTCAATTAGTGGGCCACACTTACCTATTAATTTCCAATTTTTCTCATGGGTCATTTACCCATGAAAATTCTAATGGGATTAAATTCAAATCTCTTAAACACAAATTCTTAATTAATGGGCCACACTTACCCATTAATTTTCAATTTTTCCCATAGGTCATCTACCTATGAAAATCTTCAAATTGTTCAAAAGACACAAATTCTCAATTAGTGGGCCACACTTACTCATTAATTTTCAAATTCTGGAACTACGTCGGTTTGATCCTGTCAAGGGTACGTAGACAGTCTAACATCCCAATAGACGCAACCGCAACCAAATTTAAATCTCTGGTTTATCTTAACCAAATTTTGCCAAAACACTTTCCCAAGTGCAATTGTCAATTTTTAGGAAAAATTACTCATTATTTTTCTTGGACATTGACAACATAACAAGAAAAGTGGTACAAATCCATCCAAATTTTCAGGGGTCATCTACCCATGCAAATTGACCCCTGAAAATTTCATTGAGATTAATTTCAAATCTCTCAAATACAAATTCTCAATTAGTGGGCCACACTTACCCATTAATTTCCAAATTTTGGAACTACGTCGGTTTGATCCCCTCGAGGGTACATAGGTAGTTTATCATCCCACTAGACGCAACAGCAACCAAATTTGAATTCTTGGTTTATTCTAACCAAATTTTCTAGAATACTTTTCCAAGTGCAAATGTCAATTTTAGAAAATTAGTGGCTTAATTGAAATTTCTCACTATTTTTCTTGGACATTGACAATAGGAAAAATGGTACAAAACCATCCAAATTTTTCCACGAGTCATCTACCCATGCAAATTTCAATGAGATTAAATTCAAATCTCTCAAATATAAATTCTCAATTAGTTTGCCACACTTACCCATTAATTACCAAATTTTGGAACTACGTCGGTTTGATCTCATCAATGGTACGTAGGCAGTCTAGCATCCCACTAGATGCAACCGCAACCAAATTTGAATCCTTGGTTTATTCTAACCAAATTCGCCAGAATACTTTTCCAAGTGCAAATGTCAGATTTAGAAAATTAGTGGCTTAATTGAAATTTCTCACTATTTTTCTTGGATATTGACAATAGGAAGAATGGTACAAAACCATCCAACTTTTTCCATGGGTCATCTACCCATGCAAATTTCAATTAGATTAAATTCAAATCTGTTAAATATAAATTCTCAATTAGTGGGCCACACTTTCCCATTAATTTCCAATTTTTCTCATGGGTCATCTACCCATGAAAATTCCAATGGGATTAATGAAACGACCTGACCCAAATTCCACTTTGGAATCCGGGTCGAATCCTGTGCAAAACTGACACCTAGTGCCTGTGGGTCGTAAATGACCAAAATGCCCTGGAAGCGATAACACAAACTCTGGGGCCCTATCTCGTGGCTGCGCCTGGTAACTGTAGGCTGCCTACATACCCTTTCTGAGGGATCAAGCCACACGTAGTTCTTTCACCTGCCCCTGACCTGTAACTGGTTCAATTATCCGTAAAACATACTCTAGGGCTGACGTTTGCGGAGTATCCGGGACTCCGTTTTACGATCCGCCAAATACTATACGATCCTGGAAAAACCTAGATCAACATACCTGAAGTTGACTACGATCCAA
>NC_024126.1:15412368-15431931 GCF_000346735.1 Prunus mume | reverse complement strand
CGGAGGTGTGAGAAATCGCCCGGGGAAACTGGCTGGTCGAGCCCCCCGAAACCCAGAAATTTCTGGGTTTATATAAACTAAAGTTTGAAATATTTACGGTTATGCCACTGAACTTCTTTTGATCGTAACTCCTTCGTTACAACTCCGATTTGAGTCCACTACATGTCTACGAACTCGTTTCGTCGCGCTCTACGCAACGGTACAACTAAAATCCCCAAATTCCTTCCCGGTAAAAAAGTCAACTTTTAAACTAATAAAATATTCTAGGGGTATTTTTGTCTTTTTCTCAAATAAATTAATAATTAAATATTAATTTTGGGTTTGGGTTATTACAATTAAATTCAAATCTCTCAAACACAAATTCTCAATTAATGGGCCACACTTATCCATTAATTTCCAATCTTTCCCATAGGTCATCTATCTATGAAAATCTCCAAATTGTCTCAAAGACACAAATTTTCAATTAGTGGGCCACACTTACTTATTAATTACCAAATTTTGGAACTAAGCCGGTTTTATCCCATCAAGGGTACGTAGGCAGTCTAGCATCCCAATAGACTCAACCGCAACCAAATTCTCACCAATCAAATCTCCACACAAATCAATTCTGAACTACGTTGGTTTGATCCCTTTGAAAGGGTACGTACACAATCTAGAGATTCAATCTAGATGCAACCATCCCAAAACACAATTCCATATCAAATCCCTGATTTATTCAGCTAAATTCACTCAAACACTCATCAATCAAACTCATTCAAATTCATTCCTTTGCAATGAGTTGTCTATTCATTGCGAATCTTTGAATTACGAGTGGCTTGATTCCCGCAAAGGATACGTAGGCACCCTGATGTTAGACTTGGGAGTAGCCGCAAAACCAAACACACACGTTCTGTTTCTTTATGATGGAATCAAAGGGTTTTCCCTTATAGCAAGAGATTGTAATTAAGAGACTTGCGTCTCGAATGGGTCGAACCTAAAATAATAAAACCCAATTAATTAATTAGTGGTGGTGAAATTATGTTGGGAGGTTCACTTTTTCCTTCAACAATGTTTACAAAATCCTTTATCCAATGTGGCATACGCATTCTCCAACAATCCACATTTGACCAAGTGCGATGCTGCATTTTATTTTTATTTTTATGGACACAAGTCAATATACGTACCTCAACATGTCATGCCTAACCAAACAAGGGAAGTTAGTTTTAGTTTCCTTGTTTATATTGATTGTAATTAATTTGGAGTAGTCTACAAGTAGTAACCTAGTTAATTTTCTTTGTAAATTTAGCTTGTAAACTCTGTATAATATATATATATATATATTTGATGAGATTAGCCCATTTGTTTGGTAGGTTGAAAGCCCATACAAATTAGAAGTAAGGGGGCAGCAAAGGCTCCAGCATTTGACTGAAAGACAAAGCCTTGGAAGGAGTTGGGAAGACCACGTAGGCTGCTGGGAGGGAAGGAACAAGCTTTCACGCAAAACATCCAAGGAACCAAAAGATATTGGCATGAAAGGAGCTAGCCTTCGAACCAGCAAGTATACTAAAGCTCTTTCCTTTATCAGATCTGACTATGAAGGAGGAAAAGAAAGGGAGAAAAGGAGATATCTGAAAATAGGAATTCATCACTAGGGAGGCTGCGGGAAAAAGGGCCTTGAGCTTCCAAATCTCCTGATTTTGTGCGAAAGAGAAGAGTAGATTTCACCAAAATAGGATGATTGAAGGGATGAGGGGAGAAAGGAAGGGAAAAACTTGGCAAAATGGGATGGAAGCCATTAGGGTTTCTTGGAAAAAGATGGCTTCCAGCGGCTATAAATAGGGCCTTTTCTACCCAACGAAGGACATCCACATCTAGAGAGCAAGCTTCCTCTCTTACTTGCAAAATCCAGCCATTTGTGCACTATTCACCCTTCTTCCCCATTTTCCCTCTTTTGGCAGATTGTTCTAACAGTGATAGAGTCATTGTCAAGCTGCCGGCAGAAGCACTCAAGCCACCATTTCCTTTTTCTCCCTTCTCTCTCAGCCAAACCTACTTAAAAACCCTTCCTCTCTTACCTGGACACCGTTTCTACTCTCCAAGAACACATAATACTCTCTTTAGTGCTAACCTCATGCCAATTTTGCTCCCATGCCATGATTTCCTCAGGCCAAGCTAAGAACTCATCTATAAGCATTAAGAAATCATCTGTAAGGTACTGCCCTTTCGAAGCATTTTTGGGGCTTGATTTTCGAATTCAGACAAATGGGGACAATTTCATCAATCTGCCCTTTACGGCAACCCAGCTTATTTACAGCTACCAGAAGAAAAAGCCCCTACATAAATTGGCGACTCTGCTAGGGATTAGACCATTATCTTCACCGATGCCTCCAAAGAAGAAGACCAGAAGCAATACCATGTTTTCCCAAGACGGGCCAAACCATGATGACTTGGAATCAAGGCAACATGCCTCATCTAGAGAAGAGGAATGTGCAAGTGAGGAAGCTTTCACCCTCACAGACCTTGTTGCAGCCATCCATGCTATGGGAGAGACTCAGAGGGAAATGGCAGAAACGATGAAGGAGCTGAAAAGCTTAATTGCTATGCTATGCAAAGAAAACGAGAGACTTCCACAAGAGGAGTCTGCTGTTGCCGGAAAGGGGTCTGAACAAAAGGGACCATTTTTTGTCACCCAAGAAGACGTCATTGCAATGCTGGAAAAAGAACTAAGTCGAAGCTAGGAGGATTGGAAGTACCTTCCTCAGCCGCCGTATCCATCAAGCTTACTCTAGCAGCCATATCATAAACACTACGAAGCACCAAACTTTGTCCTCTTCAAAGAAAGGAAGGGGAACCCGAAGGAGCATGTCAACCGCTTCATTGATGCTTTGGGACCACATGCCGGTGATTATAATCTCCAACTTAGAGAATTTTCGAAGAGTCTTACCGATCGTGCTTACACATGGTATACGACGTTGGCATTAAGCTCTATTTACGGGGAAGATCCCGTGGACTTTGTGCGTAGGTTCCAGGACCTGGCTCTAGACTGCTATGATGAGAATGATGAAGAAGCATTTGTTGAAATTTGTATCAGCAACATCATGGCATATTACAGAGTCTATCTGGAGAATATTGGCATCAGCCAATTTTCTCGGCTGCTGGAAGCAATGAGGAAAACGAGCATTTCAATTAAACTAAATGGGGCAGGAAGCTTGGAAGAGTGAAGAGGAAGAACGTCACTCGGGGGCTTCGTTTGGTCAGCAAGATTATCAAGAGATAACTGCCGTAACCTCTCATAAGAGCCGTAAATCACTCTCTAATTAATTGGGCTATAAGAAGTATGAAAGTAAAGCAGCAGTTGTAGCTCTGTTAAATATTTCTACAGAGCATGGCAGCCTAGTACAACACATGCCAAATACATGCCAACCTAAGCCACAAGCTTTCATGCTATTGCAAGTCATGCACACTCCTTGGATTTTTCATATTTGGGGGCTTGATTTGATTGGAGTATGCATCAATGCAAAATGGCTCAAAGCCTTACTATTGCTGAGTTGCTTTTGCACCTATCCTTTTGTTTTTGGCTTTTTAAATTTATTTCAAAGATGAACTCTTTTTGTGTTTTGACCATATGATTTCACAACTTTTGTAGAATGCACCACCATTATGGCATGCCAAGGTGTAAGATGATATTTCTAATGAGAATGGAGTATTTTGGAAAAAGAGAAAAAGCCTCTAGAATTTTTCCCTTACTTTTTATCTTCTTCTGTTTTGCAAAATATGTTCTTTGAAAAACAAAAACAAAAAATAGACAAGTAAACTTTTCTTTACAAAACTAAGCCTCTCAGCAGCAACTACACTAAGCAAAGCCACTTAGATGGGATGCCAAGCTGTTAACAAGCACAATGCACAAGCAATATCATGTGTCAATCTTGAAAAAAAAAAAAAAAAAAAAAAAAGGGGAGGTCATGCTATCAAGGAAAATCTTTCCAGTCCCTGCAATATTTGAAGAAAGTGTACGTGTTGAGGTGTTGTGAAAAGAAAAAAAATCAGACCACATAAGGAGGGCTTGTGGAAAAAAAAAACGTAGAGGCAATGGGGTAAACACTTTTGTGATCCTGTAAAAAAAAAAATTGGCAGCATGTACCTTGCACCTACCACAACCCAACCTGTTAAAATCTCAAGCAACTCATGCATTTCAACCAAGCAAAGTGTACAAAACAAGCTGGAAATCATTATCTCAATGCATTCCAAACCTCAACAATTCATGCATTTCATTATTTCCAACCAAACAAAGCATACAAAATAGGCTAAAGCTTAATATCTCAAGCAATCTACATCAAAAGTTCTGACAGAAAGTATGTAACAAAACTGTGTTTCAAGGTTCCAACAACATGAGCTTTAGGCTCTTCAAAAAAAAAAAAAAAAAAGGGTTACAACTCAAGCTCAAATGCAATCAACTGTGCTAAAGATCGATACACCATGTGGTTTAAAAAAGAAAAGCTACTACGCACTGAGCCAGCCAACCCCCCACAACAAAGAAATGCGACCTGCAAAGCGAAATAAGGACAGGTGTTAGAGAAGGATGGTGCTGGAAGATATGGCCTTGCTACAAAAAAATTTATATATTACGGTGCGAAGAAGGAGAATTAGGTATCTCAACTAGATCACGGTACATGACTAAAGCAGAACTGAAGAAGTGTTGAGAGATGATCCTTTCGATGTTTCCACCAAGCGCCATTACTAGTAGCTCATTTGTGAAGGAGAATGTCTCGCAGCTTACGGCACTAGCATTCCAATTTGTATCCCTTAAGGCTCAACGCATTTACAGCAGCTCTTGCTTAAGGGGATCGGGCATGCATCTTTATGCTGCAAGCAGCTCGTGCGCTAAAAATTGTGTGTCATATAACTTCTTCTAAGTATTAAGCAAGAAGTCCATGTGAGGTCCTAATAAGACGCTTGCTCAAACCCTTTCAGCACACTACTCATTTCGTGATGCTGCAGGGGTATTGAAAAAAAATCAAGGGGCTGCCGGAAACATGTCTTTCTTCTATACAATACTTGGAAATAAAAGTAGCTTCCAAAGCTTACTCAGTGCCTATGATCAAGTCTTGGCAAGTGTTTCTAAGCAATGAAGGTAGTCGTCTCTTCTTCAACCCATCGTGCAAGAGGAAATAGGCCATTACTCACCACCAAGGTCATTATGACTTATTACATGAATCTCTGCAAGAATTGCCAATGAAGAATATGCTGTAAAAGTGCAAAGTTAGATCTCTGTGTTAAAGCCAAGCAATCTCCACACTAGCATGCAAGCAATATAAACTTCACAAGCCAAGCAAAGCAAGCTATCTCATGCCAAGTGAAATGCATAAACAAAAAAAAAACAAAAAAAATTCAAAGCATCATGCAATCTATTACTCGAGCCCATGACAAGCAAAGTTCCTATTCCATTCTCAATCAATCATTCCAGCAGACCCTTTTTCAAAAAGCAAGTGTTGCAAACTGAACACTATTTACCTCATAGTAACCTTTTTCACCAAAGAAAAAAAACAAAACAAAAACAAAATCCCTTTGAGTTACACGGCATTCTTGCAGACCCATCATACACATGTTTATATCCATCCCTATAAAGCCAAAAAAAAAAAAAAAAGTTATCCATGTCCAAGCCCTAAGCTCATAAAAAGAAACCAATGGTGTTTTCCTCAAGCTTTCAATAGCCTTTAATCCTATGTATTAATCATGCGGTTACAAGCATACGCTCATGATGCATATAGTTCAACAACAATCAAAAAAGATGGTCGAGAACGTAGCACACGCAAAATATACGTCAAGCATGGCAAGTTAAGCTCACGCGAAAGGAAACGCGTAAGCAAATATCCAAGCAGCGTGCAATCTATTCATGGCAAGCAAATTCTTCCTCAAAATGCAAAAACATCCAAGCATTGCAGAGCATGCATTCTGTCAATTTCTATTTTCACAACATGGGAGAAAAGTTCAGATTTAATCAAGCATGTGTTCAGAGGAAAAACAAGCCTAGGCCAAGATATCAGTCTATATCTATTCCTACAGATTTAAAAAGAATGACCTGAGATTACAACAAACGAGCAGAGCTACCTACCAAGAGAGCAAGATAGAAGTCTAAATGCTCAAGTTGCGAAATCGGTACACTCGAAGCTTCCAGCAATAGGGAATACGACGCAGGCTTCCAACACCTTCCCCTGCCTATGCCAGAGACGTATACACCTACATAGAAAAAGCGCATCATGCAAAATTCAGCCTTTTCACTAGCTCAAAAAGCCCAACACATGATAAAAAGGGGAAAAAATGGAGAAAAGAAAAGGATGCAATCCATACCAACGATTTCTTCTCACAAAGTTCGCACTCTTCCGGCAGCTTGCAAAATGAAAGAAATCAAAAAAGGGATAACCCCAAAAACTGACACAAACCCTTCCTTGCTAACGATTACTCCCACAAAAGATGGATGGGTCAAAAGGAGTGGGAGCTTGGTTGCCAAAACAAAGAGTAAAACCCATGGGCATGAAGAACCCAATGAACCCTTCAATAGATTCAAGAAATTACTACAGAAAAAGGGCATACCTTGTTAATCCCCTCAAGGGATAGTCTCAGATGCACCAAGAAAGGGGGAAATAAGGGATTCTTAGAAGAAAAGTTTGCACAAAGAGATCTCTTCCAACAACATGTTTGTGCCTAATAAATCACGGTCATAAACTGACCAAAGGGACTTCCTCTCGGCCCTAGCACCTACTCATGAACTGAAATGGCTACGTTTCGTTAGGCATTTTGCCTTCCTGAAAACAAAAGGAAAGCTGCGAAGGCAGAATCCTCTCGGCCTCGCGACAACGGTATTATAGGCCGAAGCCGAAGGCCGTAAGAGACACGACCGAAGATACTGTGGTTAAATCGCCACGTAGCCTCAGGGTCCCACACCCCATTTAATGAAGTAATGCCTCTGACTATCGCAGCAAACCCACTAGTCGCAAGAAGCATTTAATGCATGAGGGAAGAAGGGAAGTGACTGAAGTTAGGATTTGGTAATGGAAATCAGAGTGGTTAGGCGCAAACATTCTCACAAGTATTCTTACAACTTGAGGTCAGATCACCAACCACCAGACCAGGGCATTAAATGCGTTCCCACGGCCAAGGGGGCAGAACCCATGATCAGGATGGTGGCCGAGATTTACCGGGATTTATGGGGGTCACACCACCATGCTTCAACATCCCAAATGCCGATTTGACTACCCACTTGCCCCGATCAGGCTCCACCACGAAGATCTTTTCAGCCTCGATTGTCCCTCCAAGACTCCCCCTATAAATACTAAGCTCAAGACTACATTCAAAGGGTTCAAACACCAAACCAAAAGCCTCCCACTGAGCAAATTATATTTTCCTGTAATGCACTTTCAATACCTTTATCTGCTTTCCTAGGAGTAATGGTAGATTGTAAGGAAAATTCATTCATCAATATATCATACGACCCTTGATTTTCAAGGCGCCAGAGCATCATCCCTGTTATCGTCTCATTCACCCCATATATCATACGACCGTCGCTCTCTGATCAACGCGTCGGAGCACCGCCTAAAACCCTCCACCAAGACCACCACTAAACGGCCTTGTAGCTTAGGCCGTGAACCTGACGGCCGAGATCAGTTCCTCTCTCGGCCACAATCGTTTGATTAGGAGTTGAACTCAAAACATGCGCATCATTTAACCATCTTCTACCCAAACCTCATCATCATCTCGACGCACGGTAGACCGTGCTGGCACGGCCGCGCAAAAAACCGCACCGCATCCAAAAGAAGGACGTCACGTGTTAACGCACATCCCCTCGGCCCGGAGCACCATGCCGTGAGATTTGCGCAGCCCAACACAACAAGTGGGTTTTCTTCATACAGGGATGACGAAGTCGGGTTTGGCTTGAGCTCCCTTCCAGCGGCTGTAGACAGGCAGTTCTTCTTGCTCTCTCTCTCTCTCTCTCTCTCTCTCTCTCTCTCTCTCTCTCTCTCTCTCTGAGTTCGTTGGAGGAAGAAAAGGAAAATGAAGATGAAGGTGATGGGGATAATGTTACTCCGATGCGCGTAAAGAGGAAGGAGAAGAATGAAGAAATAATAAATGAAAAAGAAGAAGGAGGAAGTTGGTATCTGGGAAACCACAAATAGCTGTTGGAGCTTATTTTTGAGCCGGGTTTAATTATTCGGCCCATTCTAGCACTTATCCATGACCCTAATAATTAAGGGGGCTAATGTTGAGGCCCAAAAAATCCACGGTTTGGCCCAAATAAATTCCTAACCCAAAATAACACATTATTAAGAAAGGGCCTAATTTGGAGCACACAAAGATTCGCCGTGCACGAATCACACTTCGCGTGCCATGCCAAATAAATAATCTATCATGCTAGGAATCAAAATTAAGATTGTAAAATGCGTTAGTTCTACAAATGCATGCTAATTATCTCATCAAGCATCATAATTGAAAGACATGCCAAACATTGTTATGTCACACTCAACCACGCTACAAGCCTAAGTGGGCCCAAGCCACTCAAATGCCCGGGGCTTGCTTGAGTAGGTTGTGGTATGGATGGTAATAAGTTGTCATGAGGCCCATTGATGGGCCGAGAAATGGAGGTTCTGGGTCGCTTGGGAGCCTCGGAACCCAATCCCATTTCTTATGCTCAAACATATGGGTAAGCACAAAAAGGGAAAATAACCCAACCAAAGTAACCCAACCAAAAAACCCAAGCAAAATGGCCCCCTAAAATTAACCCATATAGCCCAATATTTGATGAGATTAGCCCATTTGTTTGGTAGGTTGAAAGCCCATACAAATTAGAAGTAAGGGGGCAGCAAAGGCTTTGACTGAAAGACAAAGCCTTGGAAGGAGCTGGGAAAACCACGTAGGCTGCTGGAAGGGAAGGAACAAGCTTTCAAGCAAAACATCCAAGGAACCAAAAGATATTGGCATGCAAGGAGCCATCCTTCGAATCAGCAAGTATATTAAAGCTCTCTCCTTTATCAGATCTGACTATGAAGGAGGAAAAGAAAGGGAGAAAATGAGATATCTGAAAATAGGAATTCATCACTAGGGAGGCTGCCGGAAAAAGGGCCTTGAACTCCCAAATCTCCTGATTTTGTGCGAAAGAGCAGAGTAGATTTCACCAAAATAGGATGATTGAATGGATGAGGGGAGAAAGGAAGGGAAAAACTTGGCAAAATGGGATGGAAGCCATTAGGGTTTCTTGGAAAAAGATGGCTTCCAGCGGCTATAAATAGGGCCTCTTCTACCCAACGAAGGACATCCACATCTAGAAAGCAAGCTTCCTCTCTTACTTGCAAAATCCAACCATTTCGTGCACTATTCACCCTTCTTCCCCAATTTCCCTCCTTTGACAGATTGTTCTAATAGTGACAGAGTCACTGTCAAGCTGCCGGAAGAAGCACTCAAGCCTCCATTTCCTTTTTCTCCCTTCTCTCTCAGCCAAACCTACTTAAAAACCCTTCCTCTCTTACCTGGACACCGTTTCTACTCTCCAAGAACACATAATTCTCTCTTTAATGCTAAACTCATGCCAATTTTGCTCTCATGCCATGATTTCCTCATGCCAAGCTTAGAACTCATCTGTAAGCATTAAGAAATCATCAATAAGTTGTTGTTGTTTTGGTTGGTGAAGGTAACCAAGATGCTTCCTAAGGCTCTACTGCCCTTTCGAAGCATTTTTGGGCCTGATTTTCGAACTCAGACAAAGGGGGACAATTTCATCAATCTGCCTTTTACGGCAACTCAGCCCATTTACAGATGCCGAAAGAAAAAGCCCCCTACAATGCAGAAAATAGTACCCCGACCTGACAGAGTATTGCCCTTGTCTATTCAAAGGCCAAATTGGCTTGTCTTTACCGTCACGGGGGCCAAGAGGGGTAACCAAGATGGCAGCTTCCTCCTGGGTAGAGATGCATTGTCTAATTGGCTCCACATTCTAGGATCGGGTAGTTGGATGAATAATAGTTACGACACGAGTCTCTTGGCCTAAATCAACCGATAGATGGCCGGATAATCGAGCACCTGGAATAGGATGAATCCAATAGTCATGCCATAGCCTAACACTTTCTCCATTAATCACTTGCCATTGTATGCCCTGGTTAATAACATTCAGACCCTCCAAGATACTTGACCAGACCCCTGAAGCATTGGCACCTTTTTTAGCATAAAGCACATTGCCATCAGAAAAATATTTTGACAAAGGTGTTTGCTCCCAAGTTGTGGCTTGATATTGATGAGTCATTTTATGGGGTTAAAAGAATGAGTTTCCTTCAGGGATAAAAATAGGAATGACAACATTCAAGGTTATAACAGTGCATTCCCATGGATGACAACCAACATAAATAAAAGCAAATATTCAAAGGTAGAAGTCAATGAAATAAGCTAGAAAAAAAAGAAAAAAAAAAAAACTAGTCTATAATACCAAACAAATGATAATCTTGATAAAGACAAGTAAAACCCAACACAATCTTCCCAATTTTTTAATATCCAATTTGATGTAGCTTCATATCCTCCTAGGTAGCATCTCTCCACATATTTAAAACTATGCTAGCCCTCCATGCATTAGCATCTTCTCGTTGTTGTTCTTGGGTTTGAACAATAGGTTCAAAAGTATCATCTTCATTAATTGGTAATACTGCAGATGAAGATGATGAAGATTCGTCTGTTGGTTCAGTCGGAAATCCACCTCCACCTCCTCCTCCCCTACCACCACCACCGCCACCACCATAACCACTACCTCCTCCAAAACCTCCACATCCACCACCACCACCATGCTACCACTACCACCACCACCACCACCTCCACAACCGCCATCCCCACCAGGACAACTACCATAATCACCAACTCCGCCTTCATCTCCACCACCAACTCCACTCCATCACTACCACTACCACCACATGATTAGTGCATAACACTTTTAACATCATGTCTATTTTAGTCATTATTCACAGTTACAACAATTTTATATTAAAATTTACCAAACGGTTTTAACACTGCTTTTTGTACTAACAGCACTTTAAAAATAGTGTTTACCAAACATGGAGCTGCTTTACTTTACAGCTAATTATTTTTAAAGCACAGCAGAAACAACTTTTTTTAAAAGTGACAACAATCCCAAACTAGGCCTAAGTCCGTTCCTCCTTGATAAAGCATCACTTAGTAGCTTTGAATCATTTAAAAAATAAGTACTTATCTTGGGGCACTTACAAGTTGCTGATACATTTTGTGATATCTTTCCATGACGATTACAATAGCTGCTTACATCTCGTCCCCTCACCATTGTCAGAATATATGTACCATCAATAGCTCTGATGCAATCCTAAAATTATTCATATGTAAATATAACCATATTTTTAAAATTACATATTATAATAATGAAAATTATAATTACAATATTAATATAATTAGATAATCATCACATACCTTGAGAAAAGGGTAAAATTTTGTGCTTTCCCTTATTTTAGGGGGCACAATCGGTCCTGGTTTGGCCATAATCAGATGCTATTGAATTCAAGATTGCAGGATCATCATTCAATGCTTGATGTATATACTCATATCCAATGCTAATAATTCGTCGTTGACTTAGTGGAGGCTCAATTTGTTCTCCATCCATCATAATCAAAAACTGATTTAGCACATGTATTACTGCGTAAATTGCCATAACTAAAATATTATTGGCTTCATAAAATCCTTCATCCAATTCTTCTTCATCTATTTTGTCTTCATCTATTTCTTTGTCATCAATTTTTTCTTCTCCTATGTCATTACCTTCATACATGCTTGATTGTGACATTACCTGCCAGTCAACCAAAACTCATAAGACAAGTTTCATGTGAAATTACTATATCGCCTATAATATTCGGAATTGAGAACTATTGACATCTTCATTCAATATGAACAAACAGGACATGCACCACGATTGCCGTTGCATTACAGAATCAACTGTAAAAACAATATTTTGAGCACTTTATGACCATGAACTATAGTGTCTGGCATGGCAGCCTAAAGATTTTCCCATTGACACTTGGGATTGACACTTATCCCTGAATAGTACAGAGGAAAGCTCTGTGTCTGTGATGGTACTTTATGTTCGGCAAAACATAGTCCAAAATAGACAAAAGCATTGCACAACCCAGAAATTAGTTCACATAGCTCAACTGATAGATTTACGAAGCAAGTAAAATCCAATCAAATTGCAAATGAACCAATAGCATATAACTACAAGCATTCAATTAATTTAATCAAATTACAACCAAAATAGTTCAACCAAATTATAACTAAAATAGTTCAATCAAAATAAAACCAAAATAGCATAAACAAAAATATAGTTACAAAATCCAAGATGATCAAAATACATTAATGATCCTAACTTGAAGAGTATCCAAAATGAGCGCTCTTCAGGTGACATCTTCAGAGATTGGTATCAACTTATCTAGTATAAAATCTAGAACGTCGCTTGGGAGCCATGCCCAACTGGAATCAAAGGTTGATGATAATGCCTCCACCATACATAGTGCTCGTTAATTTCCTTACACTCAAAAAATCAATAGTTGCACAACTTGTATGTATTTGCAGGCCTAGGCTTTTCCATTTTGTACAGAAGTAATCCCAACAATCCTAAACCGTGTAGAAAACTATCACATAAAGCGTCTCAGTCCTAGTTTAATTTGAAATCTCAATCCGAAAACCGTAGTATATCAATATCCAAAAGGTTTGCTTTTATCCGTTTGGAAATCAAAGAGTTCAAACCCCCACCAATAGTGTTTTCTTTTAATTGACGGGGGTTGAGATTCGAATTTGGAATATTGTGAAGATAAGCATCACTAAACTAATTGGTAGTTGTTAAGACTTTAAACTTTTCCTTCCTTTTCTAAGTCAAATTGATATTGTTAATTACATGTTGTTATTTCTTTTTAATAGGATTTTGTCTCAGGGAAATGGCCTCTTTATTTTAGACCAACGTAGGAAACTAGCATTTGTGAAAATTTTAATTGAAAAATTTGCATAGTTACTACCTGAACTTTTAGACATGTACGCCAATTATAATGGTTGAACAACTAATGAATGGCATGTATCCAAAAGATTGCATTACTTGGTACTTGGTTCTCTATCCTTGTATGAAAACAGGTGGCACTGAATTTCTATCTCCCATGACGCAACTAAGCCCCTATATAAATGATGAGCATCCAAAAGTTTGCATTGATCTGTTTTGCGTAAAAAAGCCACTAGTATTAATCGTTAATTAAATATAAATATTCAATTGATATACATGATTATAACTAAGCAAATTGGTAATTAAGTAGTGTACAATATTTTCCTGATCAGTAAAAAAAAAAAAAAAAGTAGTACAATCCTCTCCAAACACTAATACATACAAAAACCTAACAAGACCTACATCCGATTAGAGTTAGAGAGGAATTAGTTGCAACTATTGCGATCCACCCGACATCTCGAAAATCAGGGAACACAGTCATGCTCGGGACTTTCGACAGTTGGATGGTTGGACAGGTCAGTTCTTGGGTTAGGTTGGATCTCCGGTCAGAGACCTGTTGATTAAGCCAACACCATTGTTTGAGGGTCACTTCAATATGCAGGGTGGTTCGTATATTTTTGAATGCATCCCTTCCTAGTTGTAAAGTTTTGCATTATTTCATAAACCAACTTGCCTCATTTGTGGAAAAGAAGGCCATTCACTTTTTGTTTGGTGACGAATTTCATCAACAGAAATGGATTGGTATTGAAATTTGCCAACTAAAATGGGTCAAACCCTGTTAAGACTTACGTGGGAATTTCCGAATGACAAGTTGCTTAGGAACGTGACCAGCATGCCCTATTTCACATGGCACCTGAACCACTTGTCCAGACGAGATGTCGAATGGCCCAAAAGCAACCAGAACACTATATCTCACAAAAGTCACAACTTATAATCGTAGTACCATACTCACTCAACAAGATGAAGAAAAACAAAAACTCAGTAAGACTGCATATATGTCTGAGAGTTCTGAATCGAAGAATCGCTTATTTTTCACCTAACCACTGAAGAAAAGGCACATGATTTAAACAGAGTAATTAACAAATAACAAACAGTAAAAGTAACATTAAGCTGATGATCAAAAAGAAAATTAAGCTAAGAAGTGATATGATGGGTTAAATTCAAAGTAAGAGGGGCAACCTCATAGCTGGAAAAGATAATTGGCTGGAGCTGCTTTATGTCAAATGCGGGAATGACAACGTTAGTTACTGTCTGGTCTGGTGTAGTTTTTTGTCACCAAGTTTCTGCCCAACCAAGTCATCGTGTAGGCACGTTCCATTGTATTCTGGTCCGGCTCTAGAGCTTTGATAATCTTTGTAGTATGAAAAAATACCGGACAGGTGTTGTTTAAAAAATTAATAATGCTTATATCAGAATCTATTTTTACAACAACGTTCTGCTTCAATATTTAACAAAAAGTTGACATTTAAATTGTAAACATTACTGTTTCTTGGGGAAGATTTTGGGGCAGTGAGTAAGCAGGACCAGCAGTGCTTGTTACTGCAATCACATCGAAATAGTTGGCGATTCTTGCATCTTCACTATCCAGTTTCTGCAACATGATCAAACATTTTGGATAATTTAGCACTTGATGATATATTGACATAGAATTATTACAGACATTTTAAGTGAGCATATGCACAGGACCCAAAGATTGATATTCTACCTGAGCCTCAGGTTGAATATCAATCTTTAGGTGATGAGGTTTCCATAGGTTGGGCCCTGCAAAGGTATACTATTGGTTCTGTCCATGAGACTTGAGAGTTTGATATGCGCTATATGTGTGTGTGTGTGTGTGTGTGAGAGAGAGAGAGAGAGAGAGAGAGAGAGAGAGTCTGAATTCTAGAAGAGGGTTTAGAGAAATATATATATAGCTAGAGTTCTTTGGTGAGGTTTCCTTTGACAGAAGTTCAGGAGGATTTATAGACTCCTACATTTATTTTCCAAGAATCAACCAACAAGTTAATGGATATAAATGTGATTCAAATTTTTGAAACAGTTATCAAAAAGCTGGCAGCCTAGCATACAACATAGTAAATTCAGTAGCAAAGTGGCACTATGCTATCTCAAAAAGTCATATGTCAAATGTCAGAAGTGTTGTTTTCTCTGTAGTAGTAAGCCAAAATAAGGAACCCCACAGCTAACATTGTTTAGCGGCAACCCAGTTAGCCAATTTCTCTGTCAATGTGGCCATCCACCACTTTCCTACATATCATTCAAATTGCTTTCTTTCTTTACTACTATAAATAGTGAGTATGGTTTTCCCAACAGATATATAGTGGTCTATATTCGAATATAAAGACTTGGTGAAAATTAGACTACTGCCATATAAACTTTGCGTCTCTTGTACTTCAATTCACATTAAACTTCCATTATCCATCTCAAGAGTTGTTCATTATAATTTATATTAGTTCTGCCCCTAAAATGCGTTGCGGTGTAAGAACATGTTGCTGTGTTAGTTTTATAACCATCTTCAAGGGTTATACTTATACAGAGTTGGAAGCTCAATTTCCTTATAAGAGATGTTTGGAGCTTACATTTAGAATGACAAACAAATGAAAATAGAGCTTGAAAGAACAAAACTGGAACCATCTTTTCACACCATAGAGGGCAAGATCCAAATTGCTGGTGGCATGTGCTTCTGCGAACGATCCAAGCAGTAATGTGTTCCCATGCTTTTGTTTTCCAAGTTGAAGATACCCATGTCATGAGGCCCTTTAGGTTTATGGCATTCTACATCCACACAATCATCAGTGAAGTATATGGAATTTGGCTGACAACCTGGAAATTCCAGCGCAGAGACACACATGGATTGATTGGTACCCAAAAACAGAGCTTCATTTCCAATACTTTCAATCTCAACCCATTGGGGTCTCTCCCCATGTGCACAGAACAGCTTGAAAACCTTGAAGCTCAGAGTCTCCGTAAAACGATCATAACCATTTACTTGTTCAAAATTTAACCTTTCAAACTTGAAAAACTTGAGGTTGAGAGACTTCATAAACCGCTTACAATAATTTACTCGTTTGAACTTCCTAACCAGCAAAAGATCTCCCTTGGATGATTGCACAAGGTATGTTTTATTGTCAGTGCCTGGATCCATTGGCACAAGTAAGCTTACATGGGGTTTAGTAGTTTGATCCCTGCTAACATTCATCGAAAAAACACTACCACCCAAACTAACAGCTAGAAACTGGCCTTTATAATAAATTACGTCATCGAATCCGATCATTTGATCTATGCTAGTCCAAGCATCATCCCCTGATTTAAAATGGGCTATTTGTTTCCCATAGCCATCATAGATGACCAATACTTCATAGTCATTAGGAAGAAAAGAAGGGTCTGCAGACAATACAACTTTATTAATGTAGTAATCACATCTATAAGCTACCGTCGATCTCCAAGTGGATTTGGGGACTGGTGGAAGGCTAATGGTACACCCGGTAAAAGGGTTTAAGAGGGTTACTACCAGATTCTCATCCACACAAGCCAACCAACCATGGGAAGAACCACAGAACCTCTTACTGTAATACACATTCAACTCAAAGCTACAAGTCTTACCTTGTGTCACACTATACAAGCCACGCCTTTCGCTGCTATTGTCTATGGTGGGAATTATGAGCATAGGAATCTGCTTGTGACATGATTTGATGCGCTGCTTCTTGCGATATAAAGCGACTGATTGCCAATGCTTGCAAACCGCACTAAATCGGATATAGTCAGAGATTGGGATCAACTTTTCTAGAATCAAATCCAGAATGTTGCTTGGAAGCCATGCCCAGCCTGAAACTAAGGTTGGAGCATCTTCCATTGTGCTACATTTGACTTATTTAGGTGGCTAGCTTGGAATTGGTTTTCATTGACAATTTATGAGGAATCAAGAGGCTTTCCTTAGGCTACAGTTCCTCAGGCATGAACATTGGTGAGCTGTCCTCCCCAGTTACAGCATTGGAATATTCCCCCTTTCCTGCAAAACCGATGAAATTGTGATTGTTTTTCCTTGTATATATGGTTCAACATGGCCATGTCTAATTTAGAATTTTCGAAGGTTCCAAAAGTAGCAAGCTGGCCTGTGACATAATAATAAATTAATTAATAACTAGCTTCACTGCATAAGGTTGGAGACGGCATCATAAGCCGATGGAAAAGATCCCTCTACCCCGTCTGTGTAGAGTTCCATCAAAGACAAGAAGATTCAACTAACCGACTGGCCAAATCTTTTATCCCCAACTCTCCATCCATTCACCCCACGCCTAATCACACCAATCCCAACCCTACACGTGTCAGACAAGCCCAAATATTGCATACCAGGTCCCACATTCAACGTGGGTCATCATTTCCAAAGTAACCCTTCGGTTGCCATCCAGCCTTTAGTCAACGAAAACTTCTTCCCCTTCTTCTGTCCCTAAACATAAAACCTCTGATTTGTCTTTCTCCACTTGGTCTGATAACCGAGCAGAGTGCTCTGTTTTCAGTCCAAACAGACATTGGAAAATGAAAGCAGAGGTTGTGGAATTGTTGTTGGTGAACCTAGCAAGTATTACGCAGAGAGCTGACGAGTCGTTGTTGCCAGGGGTGTACAAAGAGATGGGGGCCAGTCTGCACACGGACCCAACTGGGTTGGGCTCACTCACTCTGTTCAAATCCATTGTCCAGTCTCCCTTGCTATGCGGACTGGTCAGTTTGGGCATCTTTGAGGTGGATGCTTTCTTTTCAAAAATGAAATATAGCGTAAATGAGGATCTAAGAGAACCCATGATTTGGATTGGTTAGTTTAGTTTAGTACATTAACGTAGACAGTGTACACAGTAATAAAATAATAACTTTTCATAGGGCCTCTGATATTTTACATTATCTTAGAGAAAATGGGAAAGACAATATCCAGATACTAAAACATGGGATTTGTCCAAAAAAAAAAACATGGGATGGGATGGTATTACTAACATATACATCTTGGTTGTAAACTTTAAAATCCAGCTTTTACCATGTCGATGAAGCTTTTTCATATGAATTTGGATACTCTACTTGCCTTGACAATCCTTAGTTTCTAACCTCAGTCTGTCTATTACAACTCCAACTGTTCTCCAATCTTATTGGAGACCAAGGAGATTGCCAAGACAATGAGAGCATCACCATCCTTTTCATATTTGAGTTGTGTTTACGGAGGAAGGTGCAATTAGCCAAGTCCAGCTTCTGCTTTGGGCAGCTTCTCTATTAATTTCTCTCAGATTTGAGAACCATGCAGTTATAATTCCCCATGCAACTGATTTTCTCTTCCCTTTTTTTGTTCCGCGGCTTCACTACGAAAGATGGACACATTTCATTTCTTTATTGGGAAAATGAAGACTATAGTAGATCAAGGATACGTACTTGTTAGTTGCTGGACTGCTCCAGGAAGTGAAGCATCCCATAATGAACAAGACCAGCCCATGCCTGAATGCTGTTGATTGGTCATTCGGCAACATCTGCAACAAAATAGCTGCTAATGGAATAGCTGAACTGGAGCTTATCTGCAAAAAACTATCCTCCCAGCATCGGGAAAGCGTTTCGCAAGATAATCCCCCATTTTTCCCTCCAAAGAGACTTCCAAGTTAGCAAGCAATTATATAAAAAAATTGTCCAAATTAGATAACACTTTGTTGAATTATAATCTGGCAAGTCAAATGAAGGGTAAATTACTCAAATGGTCCCCAAACTTGTACTCGATTTACATTTTCTCCCTCAATTAAATTATTAGTCCAAATGGTCCATTAACTATATATTAATCGCTCTATTGGTCCTACCGTCTAATTTTCTATTAAATTTAACCAAATTTTAGAGTAAATACGACTTTTCATAATTAACAAATAAAATAGGGTTAAAATAAATACAAAATTTGAAAATAATTGAAGAAAAAGAGAAAAAAAATCATGAGACCCAAACCCCCTCCTTTGGATTTCTTCTCCCCCATTCCCCACAGACCTCTCCATTGAGGTCCACCACTTGCTGCTCCAAAGGTGTGAACTTGGCAGGTGGGTTGGAAGAAGGAGAAGGTTCTGGAACGTGGGATGATGGTTCTAAAAGCTTATGGAGGAACTTTTGGTGGAGGGAGGGATTGAGTGCGGTGGGGATAGAGTTGTGGGTGTGGGGAAAGGGTTTGGGGAGTGTTTGGGTAGTTTAGGAGATGAGGAGGTGAGGTGGGAGGAGAGGAGAGTGCACTTGGAGGGTGAGAAATTGACAATGGCTGTGATTTTGGGAGGTGAGATTGGTGGGGATGAGGGTGATGGGTGGTTCCCTCTCAATAACAAAGGGAAATCAAAGGGGAGGGAGCTGGGGTTATGGGTTCATGGGGCCTGGGGTGAAGGGTAGTTGTTGGATGGGTTTGGGTGGAGAGTGGTTGTGGGATGCGTTTGGGGGTTGGAGTTTAAGGGTGGTAGCCATGGGGGAATGGAGAGAGAGAGAGAGAGAGAGAGAGAGAGAGAGAGAGAGAGAGAGTGAGAGAGAGAGAGAGAGAGAGAGAGATAGAG
>NC_024126.1:15397375-15412358 GCF_000346735.1 Prunus mume | reverse complement strand
GTTAGAGTGACGGGAGATAAGAGAGAGAGGGAGAGAGAGAGAGAGAGAGAGAGTTTTTTTTTTATTTTTCAGTATTTTTTTATTTTTAACGTACGAAATGACCAATTTGCCCTCATATTTAACAACAACATTGACAGAATGTAACGATAGGACCAATGGAGCGATTAATATATAGTTAATAGACCATTTGGACTAATAATTTAATTGAGGGACAAAAATATAAATCAAGTACAAGTTTGAGGACCATTTGAGTAATTTACCCGTCAAATGAATTTACTACCTACATTTTACTATACCACTTTACAAGTTTGTTCTGCAATGTTATAGAGCTTATTTACTTTTGCTCACCCGTTTAGATTTAATTCTTGTGATGATAAGATAAAATTCCCTATTGACTTAAAAATCATTTGTGGTCAACAAGTCAACTTTCTTTGGTGTGCCAACGTGCCACTGTTAGCTGTCAAGACCTTAACAGACTTATGAAAAATAGATAACTTGCACCCTAAGTTACTGACTTTAAACAAGTGATTGTGAATTTGGGTGAAGAGTATCTCCCAAGTAAGTTCTTTTCTTGTCTCAGATTGGTGAGGACTTCACAATTTCTCACAGTAAAAACTAGTAGTTCTGGCCTAGATGAATATTGAAAATAAATAAAACTGTTTTAAAGAGAATTTCCTATTACACAATTTAAAAGAAAAGGGAACTGCCACGTTTGAAAGGACAACAGAACATTGGGCATCTATTTCTGCTTGGATTGTTGCCTATGGCTCAGGCTGGACTGGATGTATATGTGCTGGATTCAAACGTCAGCACCTTCAATTGATGAGGTTCAGTTGGAAATCGATATCAATGTTGAGATTGACAGACCTTTAATCTATTTTAGCCATAAAGAGCCTTGTTGGATGGGCAGAACTGGGATTTCTTCAGTCTGGATTGGATTGGATTAGATTGGAAGAGGCTGGATTGACAATTTTTGGTCCGAAACTGCACTTCAACACCTGTTCTGCTTAATTGTGGATCACCTGCGATCTGTTCTGATGATTCTCAGGCATCAAGGCATCTCTCTAAATTTGTTGAGGTTTTCATATTATGAAAAGCCTGAAAAGCCTGAACTCTGCTTGATTGGCCTATGCTGAACCAAATTTGTAACCAGAGAAATCTCATTTTCTTTGTGAACTGTTTCTTTAAGTTAAACTGAAGTAAAAAAAACCTGAGGTCTGCCTGTTCTATTAGAGATTGGATGTCTTTTATAAATCAAAGAGCTTGATTACTTTAGAGTCTGAAGGCTTTTGAGATCGTATGATCTTGTTTTGAATTTATCAGTATGACTTGAGAGTTTTTGTTTTAATTGAATTTTTGGCTATCCTCAATCCTGTTCACCCCTCTCATATTTATAGAGAATCTGAATGAGGGTTTAATCCTTAATATCTAAAGGATAGATCTGTTGAGAGGATTCCTTGTTCCAGCACGAAAAAAGGGATAGTAGTTTAGTCTGACAAAAGAAAACCCCATCAAAAGTCAGTTTTTATGATGATCAGTTTTGATCTCCGGTCAACCAACTCTCTTACTCTTGTTTATCTCTCATAAACCCCACTTGACCTAATGCAAAGCCCTCTTGAGCATAGGAAAGAAACTTGGCATTAAATGGTTATGGGGAGTTATTTTCGGATTAGACCTTCTACCAACTCCCTATCACGTCATTTGCCCTGCTGAAATCTGGACTTTAGAGTCACGTGGGCTCTTGTAAAGAGAGAGAGATCTTCCCAAAAATCTGCTGACTTGAGTTCTGAAATTGTGATCAACGGTGATGATCAAATTTTGATCCTTCGGAGAGATTAGAAGCTGGGCTTAGTTTTTAAACCAATTAGAAACAGATTTGTCCAGATTAAATTACCATTAATGGAAATTAATCTTTGTTGAAGCCCAAAAAATCCAAGGCTGGACCCAAATATATTTCTAACCTAGTACGACACCTAACTTGGGAAAAAACACAACTTGGGTACGTAAGAGTTTGTCATATGTGCTGTTTGGGCCAAAAGCTAATACACGCCGACCCACTTCTCAAAAGCCCACGAAACAAAAGGAATAGAAAAATGGGCTTCAAATATCAGAACAGGAGCAAGCCCAACCCACGTCTTTTTCAGAAAATGGCAGAAAAGTAAAAAATGCCAAGTCAAATGGCGATTATAAATCAGATTGGGCCCAGTCTACAAAATCTTCCATTTCTCTCAAAAGGCCCAGGGACAAATCAACAGCTCTTTTTTGAAGAGGCCGACGTGAATAATCTCAACAATTTCAACTAAATTGATAAAGAGTTGATAAAAGCAGGCAACTAGGAAGAGACTTCTCTGAAACTCTGCCACCAGAAGATCAAAAATTCCTTTTTATATATACATATATATTCATAGATATTTTCTGCTCCTAAGAAAGACTCTATTTTCAAGAGATAAGCAGACTGTATCCAAGAGATAAGTAGGAAAACAGGGAGTTGTTCAACTGGAATATCAAACTAACCATCACAGCTTGAGCTCTCACGAGGGGCAGTTAAAATTGGAAAAAGGAATTAGGTTTTCTTTCAAGAAAAAAATAGGGAAATGATAGCCATGAGAATTGACTACTGAGAGCTTATCTACCAGAATTGATAAAACCCCTCTTTCTTTGCATTTAAAAAATGGAATATCTTTTTAGAAAATCTGCCGCCCATTTTAAATCAGAAAACTTTATTCCAAAACCAAGGGCGGAACCAGAATTTTTTTTACGGGTAGGCTAGCTAAAATTTTAAATTTTAAATCTAATTATTATTTTAATTAAAAAACTTACAATTTCTGCAGTTTTTAATAAATAAAAGTATAATTACTTCATATAAATCATAGTTTCATTAAGTAATTTCTAATAAGCTTTATCATAAAGAAAAAAATACATATTAAATGCAATAACAAAAAATACATATTATCAAAATGAATATATGAATAGGTTGTGTGCTCTTTTACTTGCTTGATTATGATGTTAAATCTAATGTTTGCAATTGGAATATATCTGTTTTTTTTTTTCGCATCAATTGAATAAGCTTCACAAATGCAAAGTGCAAAAATATAAATAATTAGATTAAGATATTGTGCCCTTTTTAAAACCCTTTTCCCACCAAAAGGTAGGAGAGAAAAGAATATTTTATTAAACACCGCAAAAAAGAGAAAAAGAATAAAAATAGATTGAAAACAAATAATATTTCCCTCTTCTAGAGGTCTAGCAGTAAAACAGAAAAAAGAAAGGGAAAAAAAGTCTTGTGGAAAGAAGCAAACAATCTAACTTGTTGCTTACACGTTTATAGATATGGGTTTTGATGATCTACTTGTGGAGGGAAGCAAACAATAATTAAACCAACCAGACTGGAGCATATAGATATAGGTTTATTTTTGTCTTCAAAACCTACTGGGCTACAGCCCACCGTAGTCGTGGTTGTAGTTCTGCCCTTGTCCAAAACATTTCTCATAAATATAGGAGAGGGTGAACAAAGCAAAGGACATCCAACACCCAACTCAACAATTAATCAAACAACCAAAAATCAACCCAAGACAAGAAATCAAAATGATCACTTGATCCTTGAGAACCCTCAAGCAAACTGAAGCAACCAAGAGCTTAGTCAAGCCACAGAAGAAGCCAGCCATAATTCAGAATTTCCAAGTTCAGACTTAGAAAATAAGTCATTCAAAACGAGATTCCTCTCGTTACAAATTTGGTTCAGCAACAGCTAAGACAAGCAGAGTTTGAGTTTTCACAAATATTAAAACCTCAACAAATTTATGGAGAGCCCTGACCAAGCATAACAGGTACCATAGTGCAGTTCCGGCTCAGTAATCCTCAAGCCCAGCCACTTCTGCCCTGTTTAGACTGAAGAAGTTGCAGTTCTGCCCGTTCAAAAAGCCTTCCAGGGCTTGAAATAGATTAATGCTCTGCCAGAACCAAGCTTTGGTATCGATTTACAGCTGAAGTTTAGCAGTTGAAGTGGTTGATAGCTCAATCCAGCAAAGACATACTCAGTCCAGCCCGGATCAGAAGCTTCTATCCAGACAGAAATGGAATTCCAGCTTTCTTTTTGTCTTTCTAGAGTTGATTTCTTCCTTTCTAGTTTTGTAAAAGGCAGTTCTGCCTAAAACAGTTCACTTTATTATCAATTATTTTGGCCAGAACCTCCAATTTTGTACTGAGATAAATTGTGAAGTCCTCACCAGTCTGAGGCAGGAAAAGAACTTACTTGGGAGATATTCCTCACCCAAATTCACAATCGCTTGTTTAGAAATCAGTAACTTGGGGCGCAAGTTATCTATTTTAAGAAGTCTGCAAGAATTGTTGTTACTAGCAGTGGCACACTCGCACACTAAAGAAAGTTGACTTGTTAACCAGTCAATGGTTTTCAAGACAATGGGGAACTTTGCCCTACCATCGAAGAAACAAACACAATACGGGTGAACATGCGCTTGCACACGTGCCACACCAAGCAAATAAGCAACACGCCACACTACAAGCTTAAGTGATCCTAAGCCACGCGAATGTCTGGGGCTTGTTGAGCAGATTGTGATATGGATGGTTTAGAGCATTCATGAGACCCATTGATGGGCCAAGAAATGGAAGTTTTAGGCTGATTGGGAGCCCCAAAACTCGACCCCATTTATTTAGCTCAAATATGTGGGTAAGCATGAAAGAGAGAAAAAGGTAGCCCATTACCTTAGAAAATTGGCCCATCACCTTAGTAAAAAATAGTCCATCACTCTAGAAGGTTGGCCCATCCCCTCAGTAAACTAGCCCAGTACCTTAGGGAATGGCCCAAGTGACTTAGAAAAATCTAAAAGTCTCCAACACATGGCTAGAGACAAAACCACAACAGAAAACCAAGGGATAGAGACTTGCGCAAGCTGCTGGGAAGCTCTAGCACGTGACCAAAGGCAAACCTCAAGACAAACCATTCAAAAGACCAAGGGGTATTAGTGTGCGCAGGTTGCTAGGAGAAAAGGCATCCTTCATACCAACGCTGCTATCTATTTCCTTCTTTTACCAGCTCTTACCATGAAATAAGGGAGGAAAGAAGGAGAAGTGATAACCAGAGATGGGAGGTTACCACTGGAATGATTGTGGGAAGACTTTTGAGCTCCCAAAAATCTTGTCTCTGTGTGCTTGGACAGATGGGGATTTCAAAAATTAGGATGAATCAGAGGAAGGGAAGAGAAATGAAAGGGAAGGCTTGGAAAAATTGGAGATAACCCATTAGGGTTTCTTGGGAAGAAGCTCCTTTAAAAGGGGGTATCCTCTACCCATTATCTCAAGACACGTCCAGAGAGAGCAAGCATCACCTCTCATCCTTGGAACCCTTCAATTTCAAGCCATATTCCTCCATCTCTTCCCATCTTTTCTTCTAGCAAGCCATTCCAGAGCCTGACGAAGCTTTCGTCAAGCTGCCGGAAAATTACCCAAAGCACCCATTCTTTCACCCTAATTTCTGTCTCTCTCTCTCTCTCCTCAGCAAATTCTCACAAAATCCTTTGCTTTAAACCTCGGTTTCTTGTAGAAAATCTAGTCTTTCTCTCTCTCATGCTAAACTCATGAATGCTTAGCTTCCATGCCACAAGCCTCTCAAATCAAGCCAAAAATTTATGTAAGCAACTGTTGGTTTCATTGGTAAAGAAGACTAAGGTGTTTCCTGAAGCTCAGCTACGCTTTTGAAGCACTCTTGGGGTTTGATTTTTGAACTCAGACCCAAGGGCAATTTCACACATTTGGCTCTTTACAGTAGCCCAGACCCATTAGTAGCTGTCGGAATGAAAAAGCCCCTACAATCCTTAATTTGTAAATTTATTCCTTGTAACTAGTTCACAAAGGTCTGGGCCTCTAAACGCATTTGGGCTGACTTCTGACTTTAATAAAACAAAGCGCAAACTCTTGTTTTTGACATGGGCTGGTGCGTGGAATTTAGGCCCAAACCACTATAAACGTTTTTAGTCATATTATCACAGATCAAAAGCTATATATGAGCTTCATGTTAATCAATACACCTATCCGAACCACTTTCGTCTAAGTGTGCAATCATCCCCAAAGGTAGAAACCCATTTCACTTTTTCCCAAATTTAGGAGCAGCACTATTAGCAATCATGTTTCATGAAAGATAAAAATCAATTCATTCCTCAATAATTGAGGTTACAATAATGAATATGGTGACAAGTAATTTTTTGACGTGGTTCAGAAAATATATTTAACTCGAAGTGACATCAATATTATTTATAAATTTGAAAATATTTTAAACTGAATATTAAACAGAAAAACGTAAGTTCTTCATGTGTCGAAATTCCTAACAAAGGGTACATGCATGCATCCTGCCTCTGAGAAATGAAATGTATAGGAACCTACCTAAAACAATGAAGAAACCACACATTTAAAGGAAATATGAACCAAAGGGATATCCTAAATTACATCAATATAATTTCGTTTTCTGGTGCTTTGTTACTAACAATGAAAAAAAGGACATAGTAGATCAAGGATATGTATTTGTTAGTTGCTGGACTGTTCCAGGAAGTGAAGCATCCCATCATGAACAAGACCAACCCATGCCCCAGCCTGAATGATGACTTCTTAGTTGCTGGAATGTTCCAGGAAGTGAAGCATGCCACAATGAACAAGACTAGCCATCAGAAGTAAATGCCACAATGTTCCAGAAATCAACACACTTGGGTAATTTTCTCCACAAATCCATCAGAAGTAAATGCTTTGCTATATAGCACTTCCTCTGTTATTGTATCAAGAATGTGAAGCACTAGAGTTGCGTTCTTACCTGGAATTAACTTCGCAGTTTCAAGTTTTTTCTTTGTCCTCCTTACTCTTAATAAACAAATGCAGAAGAACATAACTATTAGTACCACAGAAACAACAATTGGCACAACGATAATGATGACAGTTCGAGATTTGTCACTCTTCGATCCTGCAAAAATCAGAAATCTCATTTGCATTAATTTGAATACATACATACAGATATATATGCATTAGAAATCTATTCGACCCAAAATTGTTGTAGTGTCAACAGTGGCAATGGTCCCTCAACTTGTACACGAGACAACTACATCAACTAAAAATTGAATTGAGAGACTAAAATGTAACTCGTCTACAAATTCCTGGACAATTGCTCTAGTTAAGCAAACTTTATTTCTTCAAAGCATAATATATTGGGATGTAAATATATATATATATATATATATGTACCTCCTGTACTGGCTGACGGGGGAGGAGGACTAGACAGTGGCGACGGAGAAGACGGCAATGGTCGGATAGTTGTAGTGTTAACCTCATACCTAACATTACAGCTGGGTTTACTAATTAGAGCACCTTGCTTCCCCTCAAAAATTTTTGGAATATCTGCCAAAGAACTGCCCAAGCAATCACTGCAGACCTGCTCGGTCAAATCCGGCGTACACTGCGCAAGTCCATAGACATTTTGGAAGTTGGGAAAGGTTGCGGTCCCTACCGCAAATTTTCGAAGTGAACCGTTTCCTGCAGCTTGACCCCTTAGGTCCTCCAGTAGCGTATTCAGTTCTTGAGAAAACCCGTCGACGTCGGAGGGCACGTTCTGTGCGTTATACCACATGAGAGGAGGGAAAGTTTCCATGGCTCCGTAGATGGAGCGGTTGGAGTAGCGAAGCGTGCACTGTTCAATTACGCCGAAAGCTTCCTTTTGATTGGGACAGCCCTGTGTGATCTGTTGTGTGGCGTTGCTGAGGCAGCCACGGCAAAAGTCCACCGTGACATCCCCTCGACATAGCCCGATTGCGTAAACCTGGTCGGGGTTTTCCCCATAGGATAAGTTGTAGAAGCCGTAGCCATTGCCGTTGTTGGAGGGGGAAGAAAGAGAAGAGAGAAGGGTGTTGAGGTTTGTCTTGTAGGTACTGTTGGTGGTGTAGTTGCCTTTATCGTTGTAACAATATGGGGATTGAGATTGAGTGCTGATCATAAGGAACAAAACGGGAGAAAGGAAGAACAGAAATCTGAAGGAGAACATTAATGGCGCCATTCTGTTTGTACATTATTGTTGGTCAAATCAAAAGAGAGCATAATACATAAAAAAGAAAATGTAATTTATTTCTCAAATTGATTGAATATTAAACCATTTTTAACGATGGCGTTTAGGAGTAAAGGACACTGATTATGCATCCACTATTTCCTTGTCAGTTGTCCAAAAAAACTGATCAACACACACCATTTTTTATTTAGCTCTTTACTTTTCTCTCTTTTTTGCCCTTGACGAGAGAGAGAGAGAGAGAGAGGTGGGTGTGGCCCTGCCCTGTGAGGTAGGATGGAGCAGTGGGCACATGCATCAGTGCCTATTTTGAACAAGATTTTGAATTTCAACTGACAAAAGAGAGACGTGCCTACGTTCACAACTATTCACGCGGTATAAGTCCGTGCCTTTAGAGCAGTTTTCTACTAGTGGGGCCAACTTTCTTTTCTTTCTATTGCCTTTTCTTTCTAGAACCAAATTAAACGTTGGCCACATCGTTGATATATCATGACATGAGTAAAAAAATAGGTTCATTATACTAGGTAAATTGTTTTACTAGGTACATTATTAGAGGAAAAAAAAATACAAATTTATAAATAAACCCAATCCTAGACATGTATTTATAAAAAAACCCAAACATTATTTAAACATAGAAACACACCCAAAATCAACCCCAAAATCAACAATTGTATATTTTTTGAGTGTGTTTATAAATGAGTTTTGAGTGTGTGTAATGATGAGTTTTGGGTGTGTTTATAAAATGTTTTGGGTGTTGGGTTTTTTTATAATTTCAGCCCCCATTTTGGGTGTTTTAGTGAAACTCCCAAAAAAAAAATAGGTACATTATTTTGAGGGAAAAAATAGGCTCATTTTGAAAAAAAATTCATAAAACAAACAATAAAAAGATGATCAAATTATTTTTCATAAAACAAGTAATAAATAAAAAAAAATAGGTACAATATTTGGAGAAAAAATAGGTTCATTAAAAAAAATGTTTTAAAAACAAAACAATAAATAGATTATTAAATTATTTTTCAACATAATTAGAATGTACCCTAATAAAAAATAATACTGGTCGTATAATTCATAAAAAGAAAACAACATTAATTCTTAAATTTAATATTGAATTTAAATTATTAATACTTTAAATAGATTACTAGTCGTAATTCATATAAGGAAAACACCATTAATTCAAAAATAAATTACTAGTTGTAAAATAGATTACTAATACTTTAATGTGGAATTTAATATTTAATTTCAAATAAGTTTCTAAATTAGTTCCTACATCCATTACAACTATTTTGAGATATTTCCAAATTCAACGGGTGTCATTAGTTACACCCCCCATAACACATTAACTTATAACTTGGGGTAGTTTTGGAATCCAAAAAATATAATAAATCAGATTTTAAGTTATATTAGGTAACTTGCTTAGTTGGATTCTAGTCATCGGTTATTATTTGAAAAAATTAGGTATTTTAAATAGAAAACTAAAAAAAAAAGGTTGCAGGTGATTTTAAATGAATTTTATGGGTCTAAGCTCAATTTACTATAAAATAAAAGCCATACACACATATTGACAGAGACGGGACTGGTTCTTCTTGTGATTTTTGATGAGGACTAATTGGAGATTTCAAATAAATAAAACAATTGAATATTGGAAGGGGGGGTGCATGGTTGACGTCAAGGCAAGGAGATATTGCAAGGAATTTTCTACTGTGGACGGACTGCTTTTTTCTTTACCAACCTTAATTAAGTGGGTGTCCTGGTCGAAGGAATGGAAACTTCTAAAAATGAAAAAAAGATAAAAATGTTCCAATAAGCATATGTAATTCATGAAATTGGAAACATCTAAGCTGAAACTCAACGTCCATTTAGGGATAAGAGGGCCCCATTTGGGATTGTTTTTTTTCGCCGAAAACCTGCTTCACTTTAAAGTTAAGCAGTTTCAAGTGTTTGGTAAAAATAAAATATCCTGATTATTTTAAAAGAAGTGGCTTTTTGACAGCAGCTTTTAAAAGCAAACTCTGGATTACTTTTCAAAACTGCTTTCAAAAGAAGAAGATATAAACCTTTAATGAATTTTTTTAATTCCCAAAATACCATCATTCATTTTAAAAAATGACCCCCCCCCCACTTCCACATCCAACTCCACCACTTGCACCACCACATTCACTACCTCCACAACCGCCGCCACTATCACTGCCACTACCATCACCACCACATCCTCCTCCTCCTCCACCACCACCTCCAGAACCGCCATCCCCATCACCACCACTACCACAACCACAACCACCAACTCCACCTTGATCACCACCACCACCTCCAGAACCGCCATCCCCACCACCACCACTACCACAACCACAACCACCAACTCCACCTTGATCACCACCACCACCTCCACTCCATCACCACCACTACCACCACATGATTAGTACATAACACTTTCAATATTATGCCTATTTTAGTCATTATTCACAGTTACAACAATTTTATATTAAATTTACCAAACGGTTTTGACACTGCTTTTTGTATTAACAGCACTTTAAAAATATTATTTACCAAACATGGAGCTGCTTTACTTTACAGCTATTTTCAAAGCACAACAGAAGCAACTTTTTTTAGAAAGTGACAGCAATTCTAAACTAGGCCAACTCAAGCATCCAACTTTTTCTTCTTTTTTGTTTTTGCAAATTATGATTCTGGTCTCTATAATTTGGCAAAATCTGACGTTAATTAAACTGTTAAATGGAAAATTAAATTTCAATTTCAATTTGGGTGGAAAATTAAAAATCATTTAATGCCACATCAAATATTTGACTAGAATTATGAATTATGATCTAATCCGACCATATAATATTGCCCACTAAATTGGCCCTAAAAAAAAGCTACATCACAACAATATGAGTCTAGTCACAACAAAAGTATCGAACTCATTGAGAACATATATAGTCCTCGATGTCCATGTGAATCAAACTTGAGACCTTCTCTAACTGAAAATGCTACTAAAACAAAGGCTAGTTAGTAGCCCAAAATTCCTTTCAAGTTTAGAAATTGTCATAGCTTTGTTCTGTGAGCAGATCCTCAACATCTTGTAAAATAACATCAATTCCGATTCCCATCACCCATCTAACTTTATAGAGTTTACAAGCTAAATTTACAAAGAAAATTAACTAGGTTATTACTTGTAGACTACTCCAAATCAATTACAATTAATATAAACAAGGAAACTAAAACTAACTTTCCTAGTTCTTAACACCCATGTTCTTATGAGAACTAGGTGCAATTGTTAGTTACAAGAACCGACATACCTTATGCAAAAGGGAATCCAGCAACTGAAGGCTTTAACAATTATATAATACTATAGCCTGGTTATTGATTGAAATGGTCCCCTAATTTTTACTCCAATCTCATTTTAGTCCACCAACTAAAATTTTCATTTCAATAGTCCTCCAACTCTCTATTTAGTATCCAAAATGGTCCTATTGTGAAAGTCTGTCAATTTTGCCATTAAATTCAGGGGTTAAAGTGTCTCTATAAATTAAAATAGTAATATAGAGTTTTAAAAATTAAAGGAAACTATTATAAAACTTAGAAAATTTTAAAACATTGAATCTCACCAGCCACATAGCTTTTTTTTTTTTTTCCAGTGAGATTGACCTAACAATTAATAAAAAATTTATCTATTGTTTAAATTAATTAAAAATTTTAAAATCAGATAAATACAAAAATAAAATAACAAATTTTTTAAAAGAGTAAACAAACCCATATTTATACAAAAACACTGCCTTGCATCCCAACTCCACAACCTCCCCCCTCTCAGCCTTCCCCCACACATCCCTCTGCTTTTTCTCCCTCACGACCTGACCATCCCATCCCCACCCGCAACCCACAGCCCCAGCCCCAAGCCCCAAGATTCTAATTCGGGCAAAAAATTGAGGAAATGATATTGCTCAAAACTCAAGAGCGAGGGATGCTGAACACACTCTATTTCTTTGATTTGGTTTTCATCCAATCTATCCCCAAAGCACATCAAAACCAGCAAGCAAAACATGGCGTATTGCAAATGCTCGACCACTGTGACGCCTTTGGGTTAGGTTTGAGAATTTGTTTCAAGCCAGTCTCCTAGGATGTAGCACGTACTCATTTTTATCATCTTTGTTCCCTGTGCTCAGGCACCTTCTTTTGTATTTGTTGATGAAATTTGTACAAGTGCATGACAAAGTGTTTTAACTGCTGCCCTGATCTTCCTTACTAGTTATCAATCTATTGGGATAATGTTTCTTTCTGGACAATGAATGATCATTTATATTTCCCCTATTTGCTTTATACTTTGATGCTGTGAATTATTTTCAGGATTTATTTCTTTTTTCTCTCTCAGTATTTAGCTCTTTACTTTGGTTTTTTGATAAGAAAGTTTTAAATTTTAATGTATTATATATAAGAGAGGGGGAGAGAGAGAGAGAGAGAGAGAGAGAGAGAACGTGTGCAAGAAGCTTAAGTTGGACTTTTCTCTCTTTTTTGCCCTTGACGAGAGAGAGAGAGAGAGAGAGAGAGAGAGAGAGAGGTGGGTGTGGCCCTGCCCTGTGAGGTAGGATGGAGCAGTGGGCACATGCATCAGTGCCTATTTTGACCAAGATTTCGAATTTCAACTGACAAAAGAGAGTGGTGCCTACGTTCACAACTATCCACACGGTACAAGTCCGTGCCTTTAGAGCAGTTTTCTACTAGTGGGACCAACTTTCTTTTCTCTCTATTGCTTTTTCTAGAACCAAATTAAACGTTGGCCACGTCCATTTATATTTGTGTAAACCACCGTGTAATCTGGGTCAAAGGAAAGGAAAATTCCACAAAAGAAAAGGTGTCGTAGTTTTGATCGAACTTCTAAATGTAAAGCATACATAGGAAGTTCATGAGATTGGGAAAAGATCAATTTCAGGGAGACTGAGGGAGTAGCTATTCAGCATCACAATAACTAAAGCCATGGTTGGCTTATCAGCAGCCACATTTTCATGCACACATAATAATCCAATGTGGATGCATCTCATTATTTCACTTCTTGAACCAGTCCTCAAGGTGGGATCTATTAGATTTGAAGTTGTCCCTTCCCTTCAATTTTTCCATGCCTACAATAATTTATGAATTGGAATAAATTAATTGAGATAAAAATTTGTTTCTTTCATTGCAATCAATTTCACTAATCACTATTACAAAAATCGAAATAGACGACAGGAATCCACCGTCGTCTAGAAGGTTTTCAAACCGTCGTGAAATCGACCGCCATCTTTTGATATATAAAATGACGACGGCTAGTACCCAACGTCGTTAAAACATTCAATGTCAAAAAATATTACAAACCGACATCTAATTACTATATATGTAGCGTAAAATGTAACATTCGACAAAATTAGATGACGGTTTTATTAAAACAGAGACGTCTAAAGAGTGTTACATGTCAAAATCAAAACAAGCACCAACGTACAGATAATTATCGATGTCCCTAATTGAAGGAATACAGGTTTTATTAAACCGTCATGGTTAATTTATACTGTGTTAAATAAATAAACAAACCGACATCTAACTTGTAAAAGACGACGCATAGCCAAAAGAATGGACGTTTATAGCATATTACATGTCAATAATCACACAGGCACCGAAGTAAAATTAATTTACCACAAGACACATGTGGAAAACCCGTCGCTTATACGATTATCCACATTGCAATGTAGGAGAACAACGCCTTTAAAAAAATATTCCATGTCTGTTTCTTGCGAGAATAGTCGTTTAAATTATATAAAGATGATGCTTTTTATACAAAATGGACGTCTGAATACTTTAAAATGACACAATATTATTGAATACCAACGTAAGAAATCCTACCAACGACTAGTGTTGTTAAAGGCTGACATTAAAAATTATATTAAAGGCGTGGACAGGAAAAGAAACAACGTGGATTATATCTTCAACGTCGGTTTTTGTAAAATAAAGGACGTAGTTAATTCCTTCACTACGTCACGAGGATCCAATTGTATGACGTTGTAATTCCTTACCATGTCAGTTTCTAATACATGTTGGCGTGGTCGGCCTTTTAAAAGTCGCTTGTGTAACCCTCCTTGACGTGTGTATTCTTTGAGAGCTCATATGTTTTAGACTTAGTTTCAGTGTTCTACTTCTGTTTGCTCTTGTTCAGCTATCCTGTTATGCTTTGATATAGCACTTCATATGTTATTGTATCAAGAATGTGCTGCATTGATTTGAAACCAATGTGCTAATAAAAACTTATTTTATGGTTCGAAAATTGACTACTTGTTTCGCTTTAGGTCTTCAATGTCCAGACTTAGCTATTTACTTTTGAAATATGATTCTTTTGTATCAATTTACTTACACTGGAATATCTTTCGCTACGCAAAATACAGAGGACATAAGTCAAGTGTACAATATTATGATGAACAAGAAAAGTTGATAAACAAATTAAAATACTAATTTGAAGTAACAGAATATTAGCAGACTCTTGCACTGTTCTTTGATTATGTCCTACTTGAACAATTAGTGAATGAATCAAAAGGGATGCTAATAAATTACATTACAATTTCAGAAAGCCAGTTTGATTTGATCTTCAACCACTAGCGAGGATGTAGTTCAGTAATTTCTGAAATCTCATATTCAAGTGCTTTGGCAGAGTTACTCTTGGAATGATCAGACCTCGTTACCCCTGAATTATATTCCAATCCTAACGACATGTCCGATCCAATGCTATGCAAATAAAATGCTGGTTGGGAGGGCAATGGGAGAGTGAGAGAGTAGCTATTCAGCATGAGAATAACAGAAGCCATGGTTGGCCTATCAGCCACATTTTCTTGCACACATAATAATCCAATGTGGATGCATCTCATTATTTCTGTTCTTGAACCAGTCTTCAATGTGGGATCTATTAGATTTGAAGCTGTC
>NC_024126.1:15344610-15397288 GCF_000346735.1 Prunus mume | reverse complement strand
CCAACACATATGGAAAGGAAATTGTTGACATAACAAACATAAGCCCACTTGCAGTTAAAGTGCATATTCTTACTAGGTCCCGACAATTCGACTAGTATTGCCTTGCGTTTGATCAAGCACGAACAACTTTGCCATGCCAAAATCTGAAATTTTGGGGTTCATTTCTGCATCTATCAAGATGTTACTAGCTTTGAGATCACGATGAATAATTCTAAGGCGAGAGTCTTTGTGGAGGTAAAGGAGGCCTCGAGCAGTGCCTACTATGATTTTGTAGCGCCTCACCCAATCTAGTTGTGCACGCTTTGTTGGGTCTGCAAATATATTAATGCAAAATCAAGACTTCAATTACAATGTTTGCTTGCATACACGTCACACAATTGGAATTTTATAATAAACATTCGAAGTTAAACGAAAACAATGCATAATTCCAGACATACCAAATATGATGTGATCGAGACTTGCATTAGGGACAAATTCATAGACAAGAAGCCTTTCACTTCCTTCTAAGCAGAAACCTAAGAGTCTAACTAAATTCCGGTGTTGAAGTTTAGCCACTAACAAGACCTCATTTTTGAATTCTAAATCTCCTTGCCCAGAATTCGCAGAAAGCCTTTTTACAGCTATATCTTTTCCATTGAGTAGCCTACCCTGGAAAAATATATAGGTACGGAATGAAAAAAACATATATAAGTGGCATTCAAGAAATATGAAAGATATAAGTTCTTGTTATTAACTTGTCATTACCCTGTAAACAGATCCAAATCCTCCCTGTCCAAGTTTATTTGCTTCAGAAAAGTCATCTGTAGAAACTCTAATGGTGGCAAAGTCAAATTGCAGGGATTCTGCAGATCCAATTTCATCTGTATCATCGCCGCCTGAGGAACAATTTAACAAAAACTAAATTAAGCAGTTGTAGCATTATAATCTCTAAAAATGCCTACTTGGCTTCCCCATGTCAAATGGAATAATATGATTAATGTTCACTAGAGTTGCCTCCTTACCTGGAAGTAACTTCCTAGTTTCAAGTTTTTTCTCTGTCCTCTTTACTCTTAAACAAATGCAGAAGAATATAACTATTAGTGCCACAGAAACAACAATTGGCACAACAATAATGATGACAGTCCGAGATCTGTTACTCTTCGATCCTGCAAAAATCAGATGTCTCATTTGCATGAATTTGAATACATACATATACATATGAACCTAACAAAACATGCATTAGAAATCTCTTCAACCCAAAATTGTTGTAGTGTCAATGGTAGCAATGGTCCCTGAACTCGTACACCATACAACTACAACAACTAAAAATTGAATTGAGGGCCTAAAATGTAACCCGTGTTCAAATTCATGGACAATTGCTCAAATTAAGCCAACTTTATTTCTTCAAAGCATGACATATTGGGACATATATACGTACCTCCTGTACTGGTTGACGACGACGGCAATGGTGGCACAGTTGTAGGGTCATAGAAGCGAGAGATCTCATACCTAACATTACAGCTGGGATTAACAACTCTACCACCTTGCTTCCCCTCACAACATTTTGGGATATCTTCCAAAGCACCAACCAAACAATCACTGCAGGCCTGCTCGGCCAAATCCGGCGTGCACTGCGCAAGTCCATATATTGTTTGGAAATTGGGGGCTGTTGCGGTCCCTACCGCAAACTTTCGAAGCGAACCGTTCGCCGCAGCTTGACCACTTAGGTCCTCCAGTAGCCTCCTCAGCTCTTGAAAAAACCCGTCGACGTCGGAGGAGGACACGTTCTGTGGGTTCCACAGCCAAAAAGCAGGAGCAGCTTCCATGGCGCCGTAGACGGAGCGGTTTGCATATCGAAGCATGCACTCGTCGTAGAACCCGAAAGCTTCCTTCTGATTGGGACAGAGCTGTGTGAGCTTTTGTGTGGAGTTGCTGAGGCAGCCACGGCAAGTGTCCCCCATGACATCTCCTCGACATAGCGCAATTGCGTGAACCTCATCGGCGTTTTCTCCGTAGGATGAGTTGTAGAAGCCGTAGCCATTGCCGTTGTTGGAGGGGGAAGAAAGAGAAGAGAGAAGGGTGTTGAGGTTTGTCTGGTAGGTACTGTTGGTGGTGTAGTTGCCTTTTTCGTTGAAACAGCTATAGCTTCGAAAATCAGGCGGCTGGGCAAGGGATTGAGTGCTGATGAGGAACAGAATGGGAGAAAGGAAGAACAGTAATCTTGAGGAGACCGTTAATGGCGCCATTCTGTTTTGTACATTATGGTTGGTCAAGATCAAAACTGTGTTTATATACTTTTTATTGTGGCAAACGGTCAAGAAAAGATTTGTGTGTGAGATTTTTCAAACTGAACATTTGTTGTTCAACCTGCAAAAACACCGGACACTCAATATTAGTGAAAAGTGCAAGAATAGTTGTCTGTCTGATTACACACAATATTAGAAGTCTCAAATTTAAATTCTCTTTACGTGTTGATAAAAAAAAAAAAAAAAAAAAAAAAAAAAAAAAGAGAGAGAGAGAGAGAGAGCATACTACATCAAAAAGAAAATGTAATTTATTTCTCAAATATATATGTCATGTAGTATAATACTCGGACTAAATCCTGCCAAATCCACGATCAACCATATTGAAGAAATATATTTTACGACTAAGCAGCCCATAAATTATTCATCAAAATACTTCTTTGACCATTTCACACTGTTTTAATTAAAATGTAGATGGAGACTGGACTGGTACTGATTTTTGACTTTTGAGGATTGATTGAATATTAAACCATTGATTGAAACGGGAGTAGTTGAGGACAAGGTAAGCATTCCCTGCTGTGGCGCGTAATCTGGGTCAAAGGAAAGGAAAATTCCAAGCAAAAGTGATGTACGTAGTTTTGATCCAACTTCTAAATCTAAAGCATATATAGGAAGTTCATGAGATTGGGAAAAGATCAATTTTAGGACGTCAAACATTTGAAAACAAAATATTGATTAACTATCCACGTATTGAAATGAGTCTCTTCTTATAAGTCCTTAAAGAGATCTTAGTATGCCCTGACCTTCAGATGGAGTAGCCTCTCTCTCCCTAAATCTTTTCTCATAAAAAAGATGAAAGTTATTCTCCTCTCCACTTCCAGTTAACAATGTGGGTCAACCCTATACAACACCAATGCATTCCTCCATAATTGAGATTACAATAATGAATATGGTGACAAGTAATTTTTTGACGTGGTTAAAAAAATATATTTAACTCAGAGTGACATCAATATTATTTATAAAATTTGAAAATATTTTAAACTGAATATTAAACAGAAATTCCTAACAAAGGGTACATGCATGCATCCTGCCTTTGTGAAAAAGTATCCATTGACCGTGTTTCTTATAGTCAGAATTGACTGCTTTTCTTTTTTTTAAATTTTTTTTAAATTTAATTTTTAATGAGAACTGAAATGTTTAGGGCCCTAAACCAATTTCATGGGGGAAGCCAGCTACAAAATGGATGGATTAACTTATAGCCAAGACCATAACCATAACTCTACTTGTCAAGCCCTATCAAGAACCTACCTAAAACAATGAAGAAACCACACAGTTTGAAGGAAAAAATGAACCAAAGGGATATCCTAAATTACATCAATGGCATGTTTATTAATCCGTAATTAGATTAGGAGGAATTGAATTGAGGATTAATTGAATTTAGGAAGAGTTGGATTCAGAAGAATTAGATTCCAGATTCCTATTGAAGTTATTTATTAAACCATATGGAATTGGGGTAGGAGTGGTACTAATTTCTAAAATCTCCTCGTTGTTGGGTTAAAGTAGATGACAAATTTGAAATTTTAAAAATTATATGAGGATATAATGGGTAAAAAAGATGAATTCCTAATGAGTTAATTCTCCATGAATTAGAATACCACCTCTCCCAAGAATTGAATTCCTCCAAAATCAGGAATTCAATTCCTAATTTCGTGTGGGCCCCCGTTACTTTTCAATTATTTGATGTGAAATAAACACAGGAATCCTGAATAGGTGGAATTCAATTCCGGATGAGAATTCCAATTCCTGATTAGTAAACACACCACAATATAATATCGTTTTCACTATCGAGGATATATTTGGGTAATTAATGAAGCCTCATTTTCTGGAGCTTTGTTAGAGTTGCTCTTGTCTCGATCCAATCATGTTACCCTTGAATTGCCCTCCGATCCCAAAGACATGTCGAATCCAACGGTTCTGGGCACTAAAAATGGTGGCTGTGAGGGTACAGGGAGACTGAGGGAGTAGCTATTCAGCATCACAATAACATAAGCCATGGTTAGCCTATTTGCCACATTTTCTTGCACACACATAATAATCTAATGTGGATGCATCTCAATATTTCACTTCTTGAACCAGTCTTCAAGGTGGGATCTATTAGATTTGAAGCTGTCCCTTTCCTCCAACTTTTCCATGCCTACAATCATTTATGAATTAGAATAAAGTAATTCGAGATAAAAATTTGTTTCTTTCATTGCATTCAATTTCACTAATATATAAATACTCACATAGCTTAAAAGATCCTTCACATTCTCTCCACGACGAAAGCAACTATTTTTCTGCCCACTTATAATCTCTAAAATCAACACGCCAAAATTATAGACATCAGACTTAACAGAAAATTGCCTATGCATTACATGCCCTAGAGCCATATCTATGCTGTATATACCAATAAGAAGGTCAACATTGATTAGCATGTACGAAGATTTTGGAAATCGTTTATGTATCATGATATGCTATATATATATATATATATATATGGTTAAGTACTTGGTAGGTCCCCACAATTCGACTGGTAATGTCATGTGTTTGGTCATGCATGAACAACCTTGCCATGCCAAAATCCGAAATTTTGGAGTTAATTTTGATATCTATTAAGATGTTACTAGCTTTAATGTCACGATGAATAATTCTAAGGCCAGAATCTTCATGGAGATAAAGGAGCCCACACGCAACGCCTACTATGACTTTGTAGTGCATATCCAAACCCAGCTGTGTGCGCTTGACTGGGTCTACATAGTTATGGAAAAGCAAGACTCGATGGGTTATAATGTTTATTTAATGTCATAATTTTATGATAAGTTTTCATAGTGGAAAAGAAAAATGCAGAATTCCAACCATACCAAATAGGATGTGAGACTTGCGTTAGGGACAAATTCATAGATAAGAAGCCTTTCATTTCCTTCCAAGCAAAAACCCTGGAGCCTAACTAAATTACGATGTTGAAGCTTGGCCACTAACAATACCTCATTTTTAAATTCTACATCTCCTTGTCCAGAATTTGAGAATTTATTGTTTGAAGCTACGGCTATGGTGGTTTAATTGTTTGGTTGTGATGGTTGTTGGGATGCTTATAACAGTCAAATGAATAGGGTTTCGAAGAGCATGGATGAGGAAAGAAAAACTTAAGACTTTGAAGGGTATGATGTTTGTGACAATGATTCTAGAGAAATTTATGAGTTCTAGAGGTGGGAGGATAAAAGGAAAAGCTTGAGGCTTGAAAGCTACGGTGTTTATAGCTTGGAAGAGTATGAGAAGGAAGGAAGAGCTTGGAGTTATGATTTGCGAGGCTTTATAAGGAAAATTGAGGATTTCAATTATAGGAAAATAGAAGAAATGGTTGTGATAGCTGAGAAATGGCTGGGATGACCGCTGGAATGCTTGTAGCAGCTGAATGGAAGAAGGAAAGTGGTCTGGTGGTTGCTGAAGGGGGTTGATGGCTGCTGGGATGCTTGGAGCAACCAAGTGAGGGAGTGTTGGATGAGGGAAAATTGGTGCCTTTTGTTTGAGCCATGAATGCCAATTTATAGAGGGTGAGGGTTTTTCTTTATTTTCAATAGGTAAATGGAGGTGCTGGAACCACCTATTTCCAGTGGTTAAAAGGGAGCACTGGGGCATGCTATTTTCCAGCAGGTGAAGCTAGGTACTATAAACTAATTATTTCCTATGGGTAAAAGAAAGCCTGGAAACTGCTTGTTTCCAGTGGGTAATAGGAAGTGCTAGAAAATGCTTGTTTCCAATGGGTAAAGCTAGGCATTTGGAAAATAAGTATTTCCTATGGGTAAAAGGAAGTGCTTGAAAAAATATTTCATTTGCTCACCCACATTGGAGAACTCTAAGTAATGGGCTTGGACTTTGGTGCTCCCAAGTAGCTAGGTCAAAGTCTCCATTATCCAAGAGCTTTCGTGGGCCTTGTAGACCTCCGTAACATTCCACATCACAATCTCTCATGCAAGCCCCGTAAACCACATGACTTGTGTTCATGTGAGCTTAATAGGTGATTGGCATGGAAAAAATGTATTATTAGTTTGGCATGGCTTGTACACTGTTTCTATATTTATTTAATGAATTAAATCCCAAAATACAGTTTGGATTAACGCATGATCGACATTATATGTTGTATTGGACTTTAAATGTCTTTGGGCTTCCCGTGACTTTTTTGGGCCTCAACACTGGTCACATGACTAAATTTAACAGAAAATGTAATGGTTGGACCAAAGTGCTGATTAATAAAAAGTTGGTGGACCATTTGAATGAATAATTTAATTTATAGACCAAAATGTAAATCGGGTACAAATTTGAGGACCATTTGAGTAATTTACCCATTAAATAAAACAATTGAATATTGGAAGGGGAGTGCAAGGAATTTTTTGCTGTGGAGATACTGAATGTGGAAGTCAAGGCAAGAAGATATTGCAAAGAATTTTCTGCTATGGACTGACTGCTTCTTTCTTTACCAACCTTAATTAAGTGGGCATGCCGCATACGCTTAGAACATTGGCAGCAAAGGGCCCAACGGGAAGGTTGGGGGGGGGGGGGGCAAACCCAAAAACTAGTTTCCAGCAACAAGAAGCTGCCAGGGCAAACAATGGGGCCCACAAACCTGGGCAAGCCCGAGGGGGAGGCTGGCTCGAGCTCCAGCCCGCGAGCTGGGATGACGTTAGCACGCTGACATCACGATGATGTCAGCGCTGCTGTTTAAATTTTTTTAAAGCTGGCGCGTGCAATACACGCACCCGGTTTAAAAAAAATTTGACGCGCGCTACAGTAGCCGCCCAACGGCATGATTCCACGTGTCGCATGCTGGGCCATCTGATCTGCTTTTTAAACTTATCCAACGGCAGCCATTTTTTCGCGAATAAAAAAATCAAAAAACCCCCCAACGGCTCTATGCCACGTGGAAGCTCCTGGGTTTTCCGATTGTTTTTTTCCAGCAACCCAACAGCATGCAATTTTTTGCCCAAAAAAAAATAGAAAAAAAAATCATAAAAAATTTAAAAAAATACGAAAAAAATACTGAATTTTTTTTCTATAAATACCAACCAATACTCTTCACTTTTAACACCAACTCTTCATACATTTTCTTCTCATTCTACTATTTTTCACTTTCTAGTCAAATTTTTTTCACTTTCAAGTTGTTTTTTTCTCTCTTTCAAGTTGTTTTTTTCTCTATCATATTTTGAAATGTATCTGAAATTTGACATTTTGAATTTATCTAAAATTTGAATTTTGAAATGTATCTGAAATTTGAAACCGAAAATCTGATCCGATATGAATAGTATTGACACATAGGAACCCAAAAATCTTATCCGAAAATATTATCCAAATTAATTGTTTAAGTAAACAAAGTTGTGAAAAAAAAAAAACAAAAAAATGAATAGTATTTGCCATGGCAAGCCTTGCATTGCTGGAAACACAATTTTTTTGTTGCCCTAGGGTAGGCACTATTCACGTGAATAGTACCCGCATGGCAAGGGGCTAACTGGTGGAAGTGCTCTTAATCCTCTTCTAAAAATGAAAAAAAATAGATTAAAATGTAGTGCTTTGTTCCAAATCTAAAGCATATGAAGTTTATGAAATTGGAAACATCTAAGCTGAAACTCAACGTCCATTTAGGGATACGAGGTCAAGTCAAGCATTTTTTTGTTTATGGAATGTGCTAAGTGCCCTTTCATTTTCTTTTTCATCTTGTTGGTTTTTGCAAATTATGATTTTGGTCTCTATAATTTGGCAAAATCCAATGTTGGTGTTGGTACATTAAATTTCAATTCTGGCGGAAAATTAAAAATCATTTAATGCTATCAAACATTTGATTAGAATTATGAAATATGATTTCATTCAACCATATAATAATGCCCACTAAGTTTGCGCTAAAAGAAAGCTACATCACAAGAATATGAGGCTAGCAACAACAAAAGTATCAAACTCATCGAGAATATATATCATTCATGATGTTCATGTGAATCGAACTTGAGACCTCCTTTAACTAAAAATACTACAAAAATAAAGGTAGGTTAGAAGCTCAAATTTCCTTTTAAGTTCAGAAAAAAATTCTTCATAGCTCTGTTCTGTGAGCAGATCCGGAACACCTTGCAAAATAACATCGATTTGGATCCCCATCACCCATCTTGCTTCTTTCCTTCCATAAAAAGCAATTATACTAAAAATTGACCAAAGACAAGAAGAATCAACCAACTGCTAGGCGTTGACCAAAAAAAAAAAAACCAACTGCTAGGCCAAATCTTTTATCCCCAATCTCCATCCATTACCCCACCCTTAATCACACCAATCCCAACCCTACACGTGTCAGACAAGCCCAGATCTGCATACCAGGTCCCACATTCAACGTGGGTCATCATTTCCTAAGTAACCCTTCAGTCTCCATCCAAGTCAACGAAATCTTCTTCCCCTTCTGTCCCTAACATAAAACCTCTGATTTGTCCTTCTCCCCTTGGTCTGAGAACCGAGCAGAGTGCTCTGTTTTCAGTCCAGACATAGATTGGAAAATGAAAGCAGAGGCTGTGACATTGTTGTTGGTGAACCTAGCAAGTATTATGCAGAGAGCTGACGAGTCGTTGTTGCCAGGGGTGTACAAAGAGGTGGGGGCCAGTCTGCACACCGACCCAACTGGGTTGGGCTCACTCACTCTGTTCAGATCCATTGTCCAGTCTGCCTGCTACCCACTTGCGGCTTACCTTGCTATGCGCCACAACCGAGCCCATGTCATTGCTCTTGGTGCCTTTCTCTGGGCTGCTGCCACCTTCCTTGTTGGCTTTTCATCCACTTTCCTTCAGGTCTCTCTGTCTCTCTCTCTCTCTCTCTGGTTTCTTATTTTCTATGGTGTTTTCAACTTGCAACTTTCTTTTCGAAAATGAAATATAGTGTAATATGGAATAATTATTTTGGTCATCTTTGAGGATCTAAGAGAACCCATGATTTGGATTGGTTAGTTTAGTTAGGCAAGTGATATTGTTAGTGTTTTATGTTGAGTTGATTCTCAAATGGGCAATACAAAATGCTGTTTCATGTCTTGTCAAATTATGTTTTTGGGCAACTGTGGAGTTCAATCTTTATTGGTGGCTCAATGGACAGGGATTTTATTGGTATCAATCAATGCTTCAAATTAAGGATTTGGGGGGAAAATCATTGAACTCGGCAAACTTTCAAGTTCTCGTTCAAATGGATTTCCTGTTTTGCAATAATGGGGATTCTGGATAGTTTACAATTAGAAAAGTTTTGAGGAATCAAGCACATTGATGTACGAGAGCATATAAAAGTAGGACACTTTTAAGGAATTCAAAGCAACAATCTAAATGGAAGATGATGCCATTGAAGATATAAGTTTGAAGATGTGTATACGTAACACTATGAATTTTAAGATATCTTAGGAAAAATGAAGAAGGATACAAGGTTAACATTGAAGTTGTCAATGTTCTCTTCCTGTTTTACATCAAAAGTCTAAAGTCACAAATGCAGTTGTCCTAAAACAGTAAGTTTAATGATAGTGCTTGACAACCCAGCTGTTTCTTTCCTTTTTAGCAAAATTTAATTTTTGCCCATCCATGACTTCTGAAGCTCATGCTGCATATTCATACCAATCAAATGTTGCTGCACATTTTATTGTTTTCAAGAGAAGTAATTGGTTCATGACTCATAAATTCAAAGCTATACTAAGATGCTGTGCTTGTCGTGGTGAGGAGCAAAGAGATGAGTGCATGTTTTATCATGAAGCTCGTAAGTCTTGATACGAGATAATAAGGCTTAAACAAATTAAAAAACATTTTTAACATAAACTTATAAGGTGTAATTGAAAATTGTAGGTAACAAATTCTTCCTGCGCAGTGAATTTCGTTGATTTGCAGTTTGACTTACCAGATTACAATTCAACACTTAGTTGTCTGATTTGGTTGATTAGGTGGCTGTTTCAAGAGGATTAAATGGAATTGGACTTGCCATTGTCACTCCTGCTATTCAGTCTCTTGTTGCGGACTCAACTGATGAGAGCAACCGGGGTACAGCGTTTGGATGGTTACAACTAACAGGAAACCTTGGCTCCATAATTGGTGGTCTTTGTTCTGTACTAATAGCGTCCACTACATTCATGGGTATACCTGGCTGGAGAATAGCATTCCATTTGGTTGGACTCATAAGTGTCATAGTCGGTATATTGGTTCGCCTCTTTGCCAATGATCCGCACTACTTAGAGAGCAATGGTAGAGCTAAAGATATAACTTCACATAAGCCTTTTTCATCAGAAGTGAAAGACCTGATTATAGAAGCAAAGTCAGTTATTAGAATCCCGTCTTTTCAAATACTAATTGCTCAGGGTGTCTTTGGATCATTCCCCTGGTCAGGTTTGTCATTTGCTCCATTGTGGTTAGAACTTATTGGTTTCTCCCACAAAGAAACGGCAGTTCTTTGGACCATATTTATAATTGGTGGCTCACTTGGAAGTGTCTTCGGAGGAATCATGGGCGATGTTCTTGCAAAACCCTTTCCCAATGCTGGGAGGATAGTTCTTTCACAGATAAGCGCAGGTTCAGCCATTCCTTTCGCTGCTATTTTGCTTCTGGTGTTGCCTGATGACCCATCCACAGGATTCGTGCATGGGCTGGTCTTGTTCATTATGGGATGGTTCACTTCCTGGAACGCTCCTGCAACTAACAAGTATGTATCCTTTCCCACTTTGTCCTTTTTCCTTGTCTTCTAGAGCTAACTAGGCAGAGTTATATATATATAACTTTCCTTGTGTTCTGGTGGGGTGGGGAAGAGGTTATTTGATACAATTGAATTGAAGATTGGATTGGTTGCTTTTCCTAGGATTGTCCGATGAAAGTTTCATACTTCTCTGAGTAACCAATTTATTTAGATTTGTCCTTGTTCACACATTCACACACTAATTAATAATTATTGGAGTCTCAAATAGCTTTCTTCAAGTCTTTCTCACATATGAAACTTGCAGAGGATATTTCTTTTCTGATAATGGGTCAGCTTTATATTGTTCCATTCACGTATGAACTCATGTAGTCCGTTAGATTTGGCCCTATGCTAGTTTGGTTAGTTCCTTCTGTATGTTCTCTAGTTTTCAGAGGTACTCTTGATTTCTTGATAATTAGTCAGCTTTAGAAAGTAACATTCAAAATCTTCTCAACTCATTTAGTTAGTCTGAATTGAGTCCTTAAGTTAGTTTGATTAGTTCTATATATGCGTTCGCTCGTCTGATAGGTTTGAACAAATACAAAGCTACCATGTCCCATCTTCGACTTAATTATTAATCTTTGACCTTTGCTTTCACTGTTTTTTTTCTCCTTTCCAACAAACAAAAACACACCCTTCAGTGCACCAACTTTGCATGACCAAGTAAGTTTCCACAATTTATGGTTGGTTAATTATGTCGACTAGAGTTACTTCATGAAGGGGTGATTCCTTTCCTACTATGAGTTATGGTTGGTGAGTCATCCTGACCAATGTTGCATGTTGTCAGTTCTCTGGTGCGATTAAACCTAAATTACTGGTAACGAAAGTTTCATATACATCAACCTTCTTGGAACTCTTCAATATGTAAACTTGTTCACAGTCCAATATTTGCAGAGATAGTGCCTGAGAGGTCTCGTACAAGCATCTATGCTCTGGATCAATCTTTCGAATCCATCCTATCATCATTTGCTCCACCGATAGTTGGGATTTTGGCTCAGCATGTTTATGGCTTTAAGCCAATTCCTAAAGGATCATCAAATTCTGTACAGATTGAAACAGATAGAGAAAATGCTGCATCACTTGCCAAGGCACTATACACAGCTTTGGGCATTCCGATGACACTCTGTGTCTTAATCTACTCCTTCCTTTACTGCACATACCCTAGAGACAGGGACCGGGCGAGAATGCAAGCTTTAGCTGAATCAGAAATGCAAGAGCTGGAAACAGATTGTTCCCATTTTTCAGGAGAAGAATACTCCGAAGTTCGTGTTTCAGAATCGAAAGTGCTGAATGGAAGTGAGAAAAGCAAAATTGACATAGAATATGGATTGGAGGAGAGCATTGACTTGGATGATAATGACGAGAAGTCCCTGCTTTCCTGTCAGCAGCCGTCGAATCTGAGAGAATAGAAGACCTATGAAGCAGAAGCTAGATTTTGTTCATTTGCTTCCTTTAAACCAACACAAATACAAAAAAGAAAGCTTCATCTGCTTGCTTCGGTAAAGACTGGATGCTCATGAAGTCTCTTTTACTTTAACCCCAAGACAATGTTTGCAACACTGGCGGACCCAATACATGCCTACTGTGGGCAGCTGCCCACACTTAGGTGGTTTCTTCACCCATCTAGCCAAACACTTTGCCAATAAAAATTAGACACTAGGCTAATATTTTGCATGCAAAATCCCCACTCAGCACCCTAAATAAGTAAAGTCTTCAAGGTTTTAGCCCAAAACCTCTTCTATATTGAAAATATCAAGGCTCAAGACTTAATAAACATATGGTAAAGCCTTAGATTTTGGCCCAAAATCATGTATTAAAAATTTATTGAAATAGATTATGTGTTATAATATAATATATATCGCATTGCTATGAAAACCTAGATTTTGTAGGAGTCAGTTGTGAAATTGTTTTTTTATGCCCCCAGATGGAAAAAAGTCTGGGTCCGCCGCTGGTTTGCAATACCACATTTTGTTACTAATATGCATGATTTTACTTGTGAGACTTTCCACGACTACAGAGCAACTATATTGTAAGGTTACATATTGATTCTTGTTGTAATCGCAATTGTTCATTCTTGTATTAATAACAATATTGTAGTTAGCGGATTTATATAAGTTCCCCTTTTAGAAATGTGGCTGCAGTTATTTATGCAAATTTCTCGTACGTGAAAACCCCAACTTAGAAGTTTGGATGGGGCTTAGTTTGTCTGGGCCGCAACTAAAAGATTGATGGTATCTTGCAAAGGTCTTAAGCCTATGCCCAGTCCTCAGAGAGTCGGCATATGATATCAGCCTCTAAAGTCTCAGAATTATAGTTTATGATGATTAAACACTAAGATTATGATGATAATTACATGGTTAATCGATTCCAATCTTGATTTTGATTTTGATATATATAAGTGATTTGTATCGTATTAAGTTACATGCTAATATGTATTTGAAAATTGATATGTTTTTCAATTACATTCGTGTCAAAGCATCAAGGCAATTCTTCCATCATTCTTTTCTATTACATGGTTTGTGGTAATACACTAAACTCACACACAAAACACGGATACTAGGGCTTAAACCCAAAACCTTGCATAGTGAAGCAATTACTCCAAACCACTACACTAGTTACCCTTCTTACAAACAGTTATTTGTTAACTCTATCATTCCCTGCCTTATAGCCTACCACTCTTTTCTTTTTCCTAAATTTGTTTTTTTAATCAAAAAATAATAATAATGATCATTCCATGCCTATTTATTTGATATTTAATATAAACCACAACAGAAAATAAGCATAAGCGTAACATATTAACCAATCAGCTCTAAATTATTTGCTGATCATCTGTTAACTTTGTATTGAGTAGAATCCAACCGGTCATCCATTTGGGCCCTTTGTGGTTCCTTCTCATCATGCTTGGGCCCTCCTTTGTTTTGGAACAAGGAGGAATAGCAAACAAACTAAACGGGAAGAAAATGAGATGAGGGCAAGAAAACAATTTTAAAAAAAACCAAATTTAAACTAATTACTTGTATCAAATTCCAAGAACTCAAAAGTCTACTTCTCATCCGAAAACAATCATGACAATTGGCCCTTAGCTGCAACCTAGGTGTTTTATTTCCACTTTCTTTTTTGTGGGAGGGGTAGAGGGAATGGGGGCCCTGATTTAGCTTAGCCAGCTTTGTAGCTTATTGTCTGTGAATTTTTATTTTATTTATCATACGAGTGATATTCTAAATTAATTTAATTTACGAGAAAGTGAATTCGAATTTAAATGTAAAAAGACGAATTTACTGTCTTAATTAATTGACCTAACTCGCAATTTGTTTTCATTTTTGTTTTCTTTTTGGGTAGCGAGGTAGGGACATAGCTGAGTCAGTTGGCATGATTAATATGGGCTCAGGGAATTAGAATCATGAAGAGGGAGCAACCATGATGGAACAAAGGACGGTTGTATTTGGCAAAGGGCCCACACTCTATGCCATCTCTTTCTCTGTCTCCCTCTCTCTCTCATCGCTTTATCATGACTTGCTTTGTCCTTGTGCTTGTGCTTGTGCTTGTGCAGTGCATATTCTCGATGTCAATGGGCTTCTCTCTCTCTCTCTCTCTCTGCCTTGTGTTCCTGTCTGCGTGTATTTATCTTCTCTGAGCTTTTACTGGGGGGAGACAGTTGACAAATCTAATCAAAATTGATGGTGCACCAAACCAAGCTAAAAGTAGTGCCTGCTTCTGCTTCACTGCTTCAGCTGCTTTGGGCTTCAACCTTTGCCTTGCATGCCGCCAGTGCATCATCCGCGTGTGCTGCTCTCTTCTGTACGTACGTGCATCTAGGCAAAAGCTTGAGAGCCACATAATTGCCACTGACTTAACTATAACCAAAACCAATACAACACAAAACACAAATAATTCCTCACGCCATTTAATTAATTAATTTTTTTTTAAAGAGAGGTAACCACATGCCATTTTAGTAGTGATGATCATTCCTCGTAAAAAAATATATAAATAAATAAAAAAGAAGCGGAAGGTATATGATGGTATGTAACGACATGTCTTTGTGTAATAACTTTATTAGGGTTCTAGTTTATGAGTTTGAGGACTGCGAGTTGCTTTTAATCTTGAGAAATTATAATCAGGCCAATACATCGCAAATAGTCCTTCCATAATTATTTAGCTTTTATTGTGGGATAAAGGAAGCCATCAAAGTCTAATTATTTTGATTGTTGAAGATTTGGATGCTCGTGGGTAGTGAACAAAATTGTTATGGTTAAAGTCCAAAAGAGTAGGTAACTTTTGAGATCATGGTGAGGCAGCATTGATAAGTGGATATGCAGTCACAATCCCGATAATTTATTTTCCAATTGGTCCAGAAATTTATTGTAGAAATGAACAAATTATTCATTACTTTATAATCAAATTTGGAAAATTAAAGATGAATAAGATTCGAGAGAGGCTATTTCCACTTGATAAACTAAACCCTAAAGAATGAAAAGAAAAAAGAAAAAAAAAGAAAAAAAAAAAAGAAATCTATGCTGAACTGTTGCAGCATGAGTGCCTCTGTGGGTTGTATTTTTCAGTACCTGTAAGAGTTTGTGGGAACTGGAGACATCATAATTTGAGGAGCTGGATGTTAGTAAATAATGGTGTTGGCAGACAATGTAGGGTTAATGAAAATCACCTCTGACCCACTAAAGCAGACACGAGATAATGTGAAAAATCTTATTATAAGCACTACTAGTACTGAAGTAGGAATTCTGCAACCAATCTCTATTACTTTCTGAAAATAGTTTACAGTGATTAGGCAATAATTTTTTTTGTTTAAAACTATTGAAGGACGATGGTAGAGAGGTGGAGGTGATGGTAGTGGAAGTGGTTGGAGGATGATAGTGGAAGTGGTTGGAGGTGGAGGTGATGGTAGTGGTGGTGGTGGTGGTGATGGAGGTGGAGGTGATGGTGGTGGTGGTAATGGTGGTGGAAGAGGTGATGGTAGGGGTGGAGATGGTGGTGGTAATGGTGGTGGAAGAGGTGATGGTAGGGGTGGAGATGGTGGTGGTGGTGGTGGTAAACGATGTCATTTAAAAAAATTAATGATTGTATTATACGAATTGAAAAAATACATCAAAGGCTTTTATCTGCTTCTTGTGAAAGCAACTTTCAAAATTAACATAGAGGTTGTTGTTAGGAGGCCATTGCTTTTAAAATATTCAAGATATTTTATTTTTACAAAACATCTTAAACTACTTAAGGTGCCTTTTTTTTTTCTCTAGCTGAACCTTCATGGTATGAGGATAAATTTTATTAAATAAAAATCAACGAGGGAGTCATAAAACCAAAACCTCACAAGAAAAGAGAACCTAAAATAAAAGGACAACAATTAACGAAATCGATAATAAGTAAATGAAGAAATATCCTAAACGTAAGCATTGGCAGCACATGAAGGAACTTGTGACCAGCAATAATAAGCATCATGAGTCGCACCAAAATTAGCCAATGCATCAATCGTACAACCTCATGAAAAATATGGGAGAAAAAAAAAAATTCATCTTATGAAGTTTCCATAAACAATTATTCCAAGCAACCCGCAAAAACCGAGGAACATCTAAAGGAGATGAAAGATAATGAAGCACCAAATTAGTTGTGTTTGGTTTTTTTTTTTTTTTTTTTTGGTGAGAAATTCTAGGATTACATTCATAATTTAGCCAAAAAAAGCCACTAGCCACGAAGGGCTAATACAAACTAGCCACAAAGGGCTAATACAATACAAAGTGATCTAACATCAAATTTAAGACAATCTGGGGCATCTCGACTAAGAGTGCAAACTCAAAACAACCAAAATAGATAAAGCTCTTGAAAAAACCAAGTTATAACAATACAAATAAAACTATCACAAAGGAGAGGTGGAAATTTTCACAAAGGATAGGTGAAAAACTCTCACAAAAGGAGAGGTGAAACCTACACAGAAAACTCAAAGAGTCTCTGTGACTTATTCCAAACATGAAGAAACCGCAAAAAAGATGGTGGTAGATATCTGACACTAAAACACAAGTGGAGATTCGATACTGAGACGCGGGTGGTATATTCCAAACAATGCTTTTATAGGCGTAGAAATTGTTTCCCGTTTTACTTTCCTCATATGTGGGATTCATGGTATACGATAACATGGTGTCTTTTGTGTCACACCCCAGGTTTTGCTAGCGTGTTGAATCCCACATTGATAAACTACTGGGTCTATTTGTGCAAATATCTCTTGGGGGAATATTAGCGGATGAAACTTTTCTCACTTGATCGTCCTTCTTTTAGATTCCCTGCAAGATAAAAGAAAACAATTGGAAAACCACCGTTGTGGTTTTAGCCAATGGCCCTTTGATGCCTAAGTCAGTAAATAACATGGGATATTTTTTAAAGATATAGAGTTTTCTCTACGAGAGAGATGAGTGGCAGCATGAGAGCCAAGAGAGGGGGAGAGGCGGTAGCAACTAGGGTGGCCGGCCTCAAGTGTGAGTGGGAGAGAGTGAAGGTTGGCTAAGAGGGGAAGAGAGAGAGAGAGAGAGAGAGAGAGAGAGAGAGAGAGAGAGAGAGATTATGAAAAATTACCTTCCTTGTGTCTCCATTTAGCTTAAATAGCTTTCCCATTTTGTAACCTTCTCTTGTCCAATTAAGGAGGGAATAATTCTCTTTTATGGGAATTATTCATTTCCTTAAGTAATTGGGTGAAGAGGATCAAAGGGATTTAGTGCAATTCACTCCCTTGTCTAAATAAAATAACTCTTCTATTAATTATATTAATAAACCAGATTAATTGGTTTAACTAATATAATTTAGGGCAACCTTATTTTCCACATGGCTTCGCTGGATTGGACGTCGAATACTTTCGCTCCCACAGGGTCGATCTAGACACATAAGTTATGGCATGGAGCCTCATTAGTAACTAGTCCTCTTAGGATATAGCACCGAGGTGGAATGCGTTTCCCCGAGTCATGACAGATGATATCAGAGCCAACCCCGTGGGTTGCATTATGTGGGCTAGAGGTACAAGTGCCACTCTTGATGAGATGAGATGAGGACACCAAGCATTTAAGTGGAAGAGAATGTAACACCACAAGTTGTACTAGCATGTTGAGTCTCATATCAGTAAAATACTCAATCGATTTGAGCATCAACCTCATCAGTGACTAATCATTTTGAAATAAAATACCCGATGTGGCGTGCTCTTCTTGAGTCATGACATTTTGAGTGGTTGGTTTCTAACCATTCAAAGTTTAGCAGATGCCTAGAACCCTTTGCATTGGAGGTGGCCTAATAAGAATCAAATCACATTTCTGTCCAAAAAAAACCTCTCACTTTTTAAACCCTGTTAGAAATTGTAAGAATCTCCTCCAAAATCTCATAACATGATTATTCTATATAGCAATATGATTATTCTATAAATACTAAACTTTTTGTCTTCATCTAGTGTTTGGCACTTGAATATATGCTTTCCAAGTGAGGGAATGGTTTCAAAGTAGAGAAAAGGGGGAAATGGTGCCAGCCTTTTGGTGCAGGGGATGCCAAAAGTTGAATATCTTTTTGAGTTTACAGGCTCAAAAATGTAGGGCAGTATTATTATAGAGTGAGAGATAACTTTTCCAGTTTGCCTTACTGTTTCTGCGTTTGACATTTCTTCCCTATGGGCTGAGATGAAACAAACAGCCATCATTGCAAATGAGCAAAGGTTTTATTCACAAGCATGGGCCACCATGATGCCAAAACAAGTGTCACCCTTTTCTCTCTCGAACGGCCTGGTCTGGCCCTTCAAAATCTCTCCAAAATCCCATGCCTAATCATTTTATGTTTATTTACTGCATTTATTTTGAAAATAAAAAAGATTTGATTTGTGAAAGAGAGTGAGAAAAGAGGAACCCCTTTTGAAAAGAGAGAATTCGAAATTTTTTGAAAGCGGTTTTGCATATCCCCCTCTCATCATTCCAAATTTAAACCAAGGGTGAAAAAACGATGCATAATTGAAGTGAAAAAGATCATGATCTATCAATCAACAAATGAAAAAAGATTATCGACTTTCACATGGATCACCGTTTCATGTTATCTTAATCATAACAATTCCAGAGGAGTGATTGAAAGTACTTCAACTTTTTCCCAATCCATAAATTTCAAAATTGAAGCACTCTTTTGGTCGGTTTTCAAATGTAAAGACAACCCTTTTGGCGGGAGATTAGGGAAATCTTTTGCCATAATACTGTTTGACAAAAAGTGTACCCGAACCAACCAATGAGAGTTGGCTCAGTTGGTAAGGTCTCTGCACTGTGTGTAGCCCCACTAATGTTCGAGTCCCACTGCCAGTAGTTCTCAATGGTGCACGATCTATAATTTCCTACATAAATCCATATCAATGGCAGTTAGCAATTGGGTGCCACGCTTAAGTCTAGCACTTGGGTGTCACGTGTAAGTCATTCCGGCTCGAGGTTGTGGGTATGCCCCGACGCTGGTAGTAGTGAGAGTAGCCAATCTCCCCCTAAACTTTTTTTCATTAAAAAAAATAAAATGTACACAAACCCCATTTACTATTTTACTATACGCTTGAGCAAGGAAGATTTGTTATATGAAAGACAAGGAGAGCTGAGACAAAAGAAGAAGAAAAAATAGTGTATGGGAGAGTTACAACGATGCATGGCTCGTACTATATATGAATTTTTTTGCACGTATTTGTGCAAAGCAAGATCTCACTAATATTCTTGGTCACTGTGGTTGAAACGTTTCTAATCTTTCGAAAAAATAACTTTTAAAAATACGAAAATATTTACTAGATAGTAAATTTTATGTTTCTGTTTGATGGCGATTTTGGGTACTTTTATCAATTTTCAGTGGCTTAAATTTGTAGAATCACATTGCTATCACGTATGCATATCCCCAACTAAAGATTAAACTAATTGGATAATTATTAGATACAAGCGATAGTCTAAAATTATAAGAAGAACGTGAATTTCTTATAATCTTTATTTAAGTAATGCAGAGATTTAAACTTGAAACAACTCGTCTGCAAGTCAAAGTTCTTCTTCAGAGCTGTTTGCAATTGCTTGGGTACTTTTTTGTTTTTAGCATGTGATGTGTAGCTCAGATTAGTTCAATGATGTCAGCACACATGCCCCATATATGTAATAAAATCTTTTGATTAAAAAGTAAAAATAGAGAGTTGAAAGTAACGTATATATACCCAAGGGAAAAACAAAAAGGTCACATATTTTTATGGTGTAATAATCTTAGGGTATGAAAAAGAAACTGCAAAACTTGGTGAATTTGCAATTAATTTTTGTGGTTGTACAAAAGAGACAATAATCGGAATTTGTGTGGCTACCTTGTCCCAGAAGTACATGCATCAAGTGTTTTATCGCATTTCTTTTTTCTTACTGTTTGAGTAAAAGCATGAAGACATTTACGTATGAAATGAACAAAAGTATTATGCGCATTCATGATTATCTAATGGGGTGCAACGTATGGACGATCCTCTATGGTTCTGTACAACGGGCATCTACAAGTAATTTATGTATGTTCCGAGTTGGTGTATCATCCAATACACACATAATATGTATTAGATGGTACACCACCAACTAATGCAGCCGGAAAATACAAAAATTTATTGGCATCTATATATCTCTTTAATTTAATAAAAATGAAAAGAACAAAAAAAGTTTGGAAACACAAGCACATGAAAGATATTTGATTCGTATAATAAGAGATTGCGGCGGCTAACTATACCCCAAATCTCGCCACCAATCACTCCTAGACATGATATAAAATATTCAGAAAAAAATAAAAATAATAAAAATGTTTGAAAGAATATTATGAAAATGGAGGGGTGGAGAATAATAAAGCAAGCAAGCAAGCAGACAAACCTCTCAGACCATTTGGTAGATTTTTCTTCTTTCTTCTTCTTCTTCTTCTTCTTCGTTTCAGATAAGATTGAAATCACATGGCACAAAAAAGAGAAGGTACGAGGAAAACTATTAAGCTGTTTATGGTTGGTGGGCTTATAATAAATATTCTATCTGAACCATCATAAATCGATCCAGAGATTCTGGTTTACACAGGACTTGAATTCAGACTTCGATGACATATATATATATATATATATATATAATCAAACTAACAGCATTTTAATTACTGTTCGAACCACAAATTGACAAAAGAAAAAACCCAAGATGGTTCGTGTATGGAAGTGTATGAAAATATATGAAAAAAGAAAGAGAGAGAGAGAGAGAGAGAGAGTCTATTATTTACATACAAATATTAACTAGAAAAGGAGAAACAAAAAAGAGAAGGAAGAAAAAAAAAAAAGTGTTCAATTATGTTGGTCGTGGTCATGGTTAAGACAAACACAAAGATTCTGTGAAACTTTTCTCATGATTTGGGGTGTAAAAGCCTAATCTGAGGAGCAAATCCATGATTCTACCATACCTTCACTTCTTGCAGCAGCAGCAGCCACATTCTGATCCTGCGCCTTATCGCCATGGATAATATTATTGGACGAAGAACCAGCAGAGTAGTTTAGCTTCCCGTTGCCGTAATTCCCATTGATGGATCTCATCAGACCTTGATGATCAACATTGTTGTTGTCAATGTTGGTCTTGTTGTGGTTGCTGGGCCCTGTTCCGTTACCCCAGTTGGAATTACTGTCGTGCCTCGAGAGCGCGGCATCCGAGGAGGATACGATGTTGTTGGGAAGCACATTGAGCTGCTGCTGGGTCAAGCCAAAATGGTCCAAAGAGCCTTGGTGATGGTGGTGGTGAGGTGTCTTGGAGGCAAGGAGATCATTCGGAGAATTAATGGGCAGTGAGTATTTAGGCTGCTGCTGCTGATGTTGGGGTTGAAAGAGGGACTGGAAATTAAGAACTGAGGAGGAGGAGGGTGATGGGTTTTGCTGCATATTGAGGAGATTATTGTGGTGGTTAGTGGCACTTGAATTAGTTGAGGGTAAGTTTGGATGATCAAGAATGGAAGAAGAAGACGGTGGTTGGTGAGAGGCTTTGTGAGCAAAAGGCCTCAAAAGGTAAGAAGGAGGTGAAGGCTCCAAACCCAAACCCCCTCCTCCTCCTCCTCCTCCTCCAGCTGATCTCATGAGGGCAGAGGCGGCAGCAGCTGAGCTAAAGAGATCCAGTCTGCTTCTCGGGAAAGGCGAGGAGGATGTAAATGGAGGAGCAGGGATACCTGTAAATTCCTGAACCATGGCTCTGAAATTTGTGGTGTCTGTTGTCAACACAGTCGTCGGTGCGCGCCTCGACGCTCTCGACCTCTTCTTCGGGTTCCGAACGACTCCGTTGCTGTTGCTGTTGCTGTTGTTGCTGTTATTGTTGATGTTGTGGGTTTGGTTGTTTGGAGCCGAAGAAGAAGCCGAAACGTTTTGGTGATCATGCGGGATCTGAAGAGCCGCAAAAGTAGACGAGCCGCCTCCGCCGCCGCCACCGCCTCTGCTTTGTCCTAATTGATTAATATTGGGGTTGGTCAAAAAGGGTTGGCTTAGGCCACCGAGATCGGTGGGATTCGGGTCGGATCTTAGGGTTTTGGACCACGCCATGTCGAAATTGAGAAGCGGGTTCGGGTTCGTGAGCCTGGAGGATAATGGATCGAACATGTTTGATAGAGGGTCTAGGTGGTGATGGGTTTGTTGGTGGTGGTGGTGGTGATGTGGCGGTGCGTGGCTAGACATGTGGCCGAGTTGACTCGGTGGGTTACTCAGTAGAGCGGAGATTGACTCGGCCCGCGAGTCGTACTCGTCATCGCCGCCGCTGGAGGACTGCATACTCCCACTGCCAGAATCCATGAGAGAGAGAGAGAGAGAGAGAGAGAGAGAGAGAGAAATGGAAAGACGTGGAGGGGGACAAAGATATGGAGGAGGTGAGAGATATTTGGTTACTTAAAATACAAAGCTCAATTAAGAAGAGGAGAGAGAGAGAGAGAGCTGAAACTGTGAGGTAAGCTGATGAGAAAGTACCAACTATGAGAAGCCATATATGAAAGCTAGCTCTGTGAGATCTGCAAAGCAAAGGAGTACAGTGGTTTGGTTTGGTTTGCTTCTTGTGCTTTATCTGGGAGCTGCAAAAGGGTATGCGTGAAGAAGAGAATAAACAGCCTACGGAAATTAATGGTTGCAGAAAGAGACTGTTTCAAAAATACATATGAAAGCTTGCTAGCTCTTCTGCCCCTCTTCTTTTTTACTATTTTTGGGTTAAGATCAATTAGGGTTTCAAACAAAGGGTTGCTGCTGATAACAGAGATGCTAAAAGGGGAGAGAGAGAGAGAGAGAGAAAGAAGAAGAAAAAGGGATTGTTCTCTAGCCTTTTCTCTTCCCTAAAAGAGAAGCTACTTCTCTGCTTGAGGTTCCACTGAAAAGATCAGGGTGGGGTAGCAACTGGTCAAAGTAAGTGAGAGTTGTGGTTTTGATTCGCAGTGTGAAAGGAAGAAAAGAGATATGAGGTTTAGTAAGCTGTTAAAAATTATAATAATAATTAATTCAGTGAATGTCATATTTTAATTTATTTGGAATATTATGAGGTGGGCAGGCAGGCAAGCAAGCAACCAAATCTGGGAAGATGGTTGTTGAATGGTATGTATAAAGGTCAGAGAACCCACCATCACCACCGTTACTTTTAAAAAGCCTTCCAAAAAACAAAAACCAAGTAAATTAATAAAAGCCCAAATCATTTTCCCTAATTATTGTTCTACATGTCAAACCTTTTCTAATTTCTGACTCACAATTAGGCTCAGTGTTAGGTTTAATTATGCCAAAGTAAGTTCATTAACTACCTAACTCTTCTCTGTTTCTTTTCCTAAATTTAAACCATGGAAAATATTTTACCCTGCAGCTTTGACTATGTCAGCAACTTGACATTAAAATATCAGTCCATCAGAGGAAGAAAAAAAAAAAATCTGGGTTATTATTGAAGAACCTCAGAGAATCTTTCAGTCTTCCTCTGCAGAAAACGTATAGATGGAAGTCATGATTTATCTCCCTGAATTTTTTATACTCGTTGCAAATTTTTCTTCCACTTTGTGTGTTTCTTTAATGGAAAAAAACTGTTTGGAAGAAAGAAGAAGAAAGAAATCTACAAATCTGTTTTTTTGGATAGATCAGTTCAACAACATCTAGGTTCGCTGCAACCATCAAAACTAAAAAAAACTAACAAATATTAAATCCCACATTTATCATATCCTCTTTCACATAAAATCAACACAATTTGGGTTTTAGATGCATAAATGTCGTTATCATTCTTTACGTTGTACTTCTATTTTATTTTATATACAAGCGATAATTTACTTTCAACGAATCTAAACTGTGAAGAAGAGGATTCGAACTCAGATGCATAATGGAGAGCATATCCGTTCTAGGCAACTTGACTAAAGCTAAATCTGTCACATTATACTTTATAATTTTCAATATTTACATTGTTTCCATCATAAATTATTAATATTATTACTCACTTTTGGCAAACAAAACCCTACAGAACAAAACAAACCCTAACCCTAAAATTTGGACAGTTGCAGACTGTAATGTGCATGTCATTTTGCTCTTTCATGAGCTCATCATGTGGATCCACGTGGCGTTTATTAACCTCAAATCAATTACCTAATTATGTCTTATTTAAGTTACTTGAACCTGTGAAACTGCTTTTGTTTTTAACTGTAAGTGGGGCGCTATCTCCGCCAACTACAAAGATTAAGTAAGATCAAAATTTTGGGTTTGATGGGACCTCCATCATTTTCAATGAACCTGTACCTCACACAAGGAGACGCAAATGCATCCAAACCTTGTGATTGATCTGGACCGTTGGATTTGATGGGATCTTCCGCTTCCAAAAGTTTGTGTACGCACTTGATAAAGGCATATTAAGAATTCTACATAGGTCCCATAACGTGGCGTATTTGAATGTATTCTTTTCTTTTTCTTCAAGTATTTAAATGCAGGGAGAAATTTAGCAATGGAATCTCAACTTTCAATATGGCTTTAAAAGTTAGTCGTGCGCGTTGGACGTGATGGATACTAACGGAAAATTGTGATATAATTGATAGTTGGTGAGACATTGGGCATGAATTAATTAAAAGTTTATGGGGCTCAAAATTAAATTAAAAATTCAAAGGGCAAAGTAAAATTCAGGAGTCTTTAAATATAACTATGTTATATCATATCGTATTAGTTATTATGTGAGAGTATCCAAACATTTTAACTCGTACGATTCGAAAAATACTATCTATGGAGAAGCACTCGTGTTGATAAAATGTTGTAAAATTAAGAGTTAAAAATGAGAAGAGATAAATTGGAGGATTGGAAATAGTGCGTATAGAAGACTACATATATACATGATTAGGGTATAGTTGTAGTCAGCCATGATTTACAACTGTCCGTTATTGAGTGGATGAAAAATTTAGTTAAAAGATGACATGTGTTCAAATTTGATGATAAATCTTTAATTCATGTAATCTTTTAACTGGGTTATTTTCCTACTTAGAATGTATTTATCACATGAAGAAAACACTCTCACATAAGTTTTTCTTCGTGAACCATGTATAATTTTACCATCCAAAATTTATTTTATTTTGTTCTATGTTTTATTGCATGTATAATCCAAAAGACATTATTGTCTTCGTGATTGATTGTGACGAATAAGTCGGTGAGTATAACATGATTTTTTGTTGTTGACAATGACGATATAAGTTCGAACGATTTTAATGTACGATGAGAGAGTTCAAACTCGAGTACAAAAAGACAGACACACTATCTTGACCAACTAACCTAACCCACATATACTAAACTTATATTTATAATAAAGTGAAGCAAATAAAATTAACACTGCCCCAAAAATATTCTCCAAATCAAAATTTCTTCAACACCACTAAGTAGAATATTTTCTTTTGTCTTATCTTTTTGCCTTAAAAAAAATAAAATAAAAAATATTTCTGGTGTGGTTTCCTCTCTGGTGTTATTGTATGCCTGCCTGCCGGACATCCAAAAGATATACGAATAGAAAGTTCACTTAGTTGTATATAATTTCTAACAGGAAAAGAAAAAAGGAACTGAAAAGAAAGAAGAGAACACAAGAAAGTACGATATTTTATAAAGAAAATTTGGTCAGTAGTAATACAATCACCACATTTTATTATTGACTTTACAGAGTTTTTCTATTTGGACCCAACAAAGTTCCAAGCCCACCCGACAAAATGCTTCTGGACAATTTTGCTCTCCAAAAACTCACATACCCAATTAAGACTCTCTCTCTCTCTCTCTCCCTCTCTCTCTCTCTCTCTAAACAAGTTTTATTATCATGCTTAACAAAATTGTTGCTTGAGCTCATTGGGAAGTTTAATTCAAAATGAAAACAGAGTCTCTCCTGCTGGTTTGGGTCAAACCCTTATAAAATTCAACAGGGTGGTCCTAAGTGTTTGCAGAGAAGAAGATGTTTAGTGGGACATATGACTCTATTTATTAAACTAGTGGGATGAGTTTGACGGTTGACTTGTCCTGAGGATCTCCCACACATGACCCGAGGCTCTGACCATCTACCTGAGCTTTGACAAAGTGTACACATCACACTCAGAGAGCCATACATTTTTCAGACACCGAAAATTCAAAACATAAAAACATGCCACACATTCTCAATCTGGAACAATTGACAAAAAAATTTGGTCATTAATTGTCAAATTAAACACACTAAGGTTCGTTTGATACCTATTTCAGTTCAAAAAATAATAAAAATTGAAAATAAAATAATTATCAAACAAACTCTTATTCTTTTAACTTGATTTTTCGATCATTTTACACATTCGCATGATAGAATTTTTTCTAAAAAGATTGGAGAGCATTTGGTAAATCACTTGTTCAGTTTCTGGACTTCTAATTCAGTCCAAACTTAAGCACAAGACCAATTCAAGCCCAAGTCCAAGGCCAATTGAAACTTGTGACAGGATTTTTTATGGACATGTGTTCACTTGCATGGCTACAGATAATTGTATGTTCTGACACCTGTGATATATGCAAAGGCCTCAAATGTGCAAGCAAAATTTACAGCAGTTTCCTATGAGAAATAGATAAAGATGTCAAAGAGCTGGATCCGCCATGGCTTCAACAGGGTAGCTCGAATTGTAGGCAGAGCTGCTGACCCAAAGAAGGAGAACTTTCCTGTGTTAGAAGGCCACCCTGTTGCCCAGCAGCATGCAGAAGTAGCTCTTGAGACCCATGACACAGTCAGAAAGAAAGACCAAGTGCTGAAGGAGTTCAAGATCTATAGATGGAGCCCTGACCATCCCAACAACAAGCCCTACCTTCACTCTTACTTTGTGGACCTCTCTAACTGCGGTCCTATGGTAAATTTATCTTCTCTACTTTTATTATTGCACTTTTGCAACTGATTTTTCCTAGGTAGAATGTTTAGTTTGATGTGTCTTTTTATATTCACTTTTTTGGTGCATGCAAATGTTTTCATAAACTCAGAAAGTGGGAGTAAGGCACTTGTTGCTCAAGAGCATTTACTTCTGCATCCGAGGTACTAGGTTTGATTCCCCTTTCCCAATATCACTTATATAAAGAAAAATTGTGTGTACAAATAAAAGGTCAGATAGCTCTTTGTAAGTACTTGAGTTGAATTTTCAATTTTAGGTTGAATATTTTGATAAAGTTTGGTCATTTAGGCTGGTCCAACTTCCAAGCAGGCCAATTTTCGTTGAACCAAACCAACCATATAATATCTAACTCTAAATTCTAGCAATTTTAGGTTTTGGATGCATTGCAGAAGATAAAAGCAGAGGATGATTCAAGCTTGAGTTATAGGAGGTCTTGCCGGGAAGGGATCTGTGGGTCATGCTCCATGAACATTGATGGGACAAATACTGTGGCCTGCCTCAGGCCCATAGATGCAGACACTTCCAAACCCACTACAATAACCCCTCTGCCTCACATGTTTGTGATCAAAGATCTGGTTGTTGACCTCACCAATTTCTACCAGCAGTACAAGTAAGATGAGCATTTCTAATTCTATTTAGGGTTCAGACCTAATTATTAAAGTTTCCAGCCCAATGTTTTGGAGCATATTTTTCTAAAATATTTTGTTTTCATCTTGCTAGCTCTTTCTGGTCGGTCTAGTGGTATTTCTCTTCTTAATATTAGAACTAATCTCTCTTCTTAATATTAGAACTAATCTCAAGTTTGAATTCACAAAAGAGCGTTTTCGTTTGTTTTAAGGTAAGTTATGCATCCATTTAAATGCGCAAGATAAGCTTTATGATTCTTAAAGGGTATTAATTCTTTAGAATTTAGTTAACGAGAGTTAAACTTATCACTTTTTATTATGAACTAGTACAACGCATTCTCATGAGAGTTTCATTTCTTGTTATTACCTTGGCTAGGTTGATTGAGCCATGGCTGAAGACGAAAAAGCCACCAAAGGATGGCCGAGAGTACAGGCAATCACCCTCAGAAAGGAAAAAGCTTGATGGCCTTTATGAGTGTATAGTTTGTGCTTGTTGTACTACCTCCTGCCCTGCCTACTGGTGGAATCCAGAGGAGTACCCTGGACCAGCGGCTTTGCTCCATGCTTATCGATGGATTGCCGATAGGTAACCTTACGCATGAGTTATCAAATTACTTTGTTTTGAGTGATCAATAAAAAATTTGAGAAATACTAGAGACACCAAAACAAATTTTGAATTTTGAATCCTTACAGAGCTGGAAATATTTTAGTTGTATATTTCTATCTCCCACTATGAATCTCATTTATTTTGAACAAGTAAAAAATTGGGAATGAAATTTTGGTGCTGGAGTAGTATTGTCGTAGATTATGTATGTGATCAATTTGGTTCTGCTTTGACAGTCGGGACGAGTTCACAGAGCAACGATTGCAGGCATTGACAGAAGACAACACGAGGTTATATAGATGCAGGACTATAAAGAATTGCACAGCCAATTGCCCCAAAAGCCTCAATCCTGCTGATGCCATTAGCAAAATGAAGACCAGGCACCTCTTGTCTCAACCAGTCGAAAGGGTTGAGGACCAAGGATATGTTGTGTCAGGCAGACCAATGGGTTGAGAGCTTGTAAACTTGTATATCCTGGGCTTGTAGACATTAGAGAATATAGAGATGCAAGTAAGTCCATAAATGTATGACTCTAAAAGACCATGTAGTTTGTTTCCAACAAAGAACCATATATAAAAAAATGGAAGTGCTTGCCACAAGAAGTATTAATTTGAAAAAAAGGTACTGAAGAGATTTTTTAATATTAATATTTAGGAATCAAAAGTACTACATAGGTGCAATGTAGTGGACAGATTTTTCAACAACTCCACATCCTAATCCTGTCGTTCATCTAGCAGCAGTCATAGGGCTCCCTAATGTTAAAGTTCAGAAGATGGCAGTAATCCCAAGACTTTCTAAGATTTTTTTTAAATACAGGCAATATTGAGAGAGAGGAAATTCGAACACATGATTTCGGGACACGAGTGACTGTTTTTAACTAATTGAGCTATAGGCCCACGAGTGACTGTTTTTAACTAATTGAGCTATAGGCCCATTGTAAAAATGTTTTAAAGGATTACAATTTTTTTTTATTCGTTTAGTTTTTATTTATTTTATTATACAAGTGATATTGATGAAGACGGGAATTAAACTCAAGACATCGTGTGCATGAATAAATGCTCTTAATTATTAGAACTACAAGGCCCTTGCGTACAAGAGAATAAATGTGGCTCATATTCGTCTATGTTGGCACTTTAACAAACTTTAGGTAACGGATGGGATTTTTTGTGAGTTTTAGTATAAGGCCCTATAAAATCGAGTACTAGTATGCAATGCACCCACAATTGAGAATTGAAAGAGAAATATAGTTTAACCACAAGGTGTGGTGCGGTTGGCAAACTGCCACCTACAGCTGGTGAGTTACCTAGTGCCTCAAAACCCATTGAAAGTACTTTATGGCCAGGGGCAAGCCGAATCCAGAGCGGGGATTAATCTAACCCTTCAGATGTTGGGACACCTTGTGGTATTTACCCAAAAAGAGAGAAAAAAAAAAGAGAAACGTGGTGTTGGTGGTCGATCTTAGAGTGCATTGCAAGACTTGCTTATTCAACGGAGAGGACAAAATTTGAGGATGGATTGCTTCAGAAGGGGTTTATGGGCTTTCCTAGCTTGTGCGACCCAAAAAGGAAAAATAGAAAAAAAGAAAAAATTAATATTTCCATAGAAGGCAATTTACATAAGGGCAATGCTTGGCTCCTGACATATCGGGAGCCATTCCTCCTCAACAATGACGTGGGCTCCTTAAAAATCAAGTACTAGTATAAGGCCCTATAAAATCGAATACTTAAAATCAAGTACTAGTATAAGGCCCTATAAAATCGAATACTAGTATGAAATGCACCCACAATTGAGAATTGAAAGAGAAATATGGTGTAACTACAAGGTGTGGTGCGGTTGGCAAACTGTCACTTACAGTTGGCAAGTTACTTGGTGCCTCAATGGTAGAGGTTTGAAACCCATTGAAAGCACTTTATAGTCAGGAACAAGCCGAACCCAGAGCGGGGAGTAATCTCACTCTTCGGGTGTGGGGATACATCGTGGTATTTACCCAAAAAATAAAAGAAGAGAAACGTGGTGTTGGTGGTCGATCTTGGAGTGCATTGCAAGACTTGCTGATTCAACGGAGCAGACAAAATTTGAGGATGGATTGCTTCAGAATGGGTTTATGGGCTTTCCTAGCTTGTGCTAACCCAAAAAGGAAAAATAGAAAAAGAGAAAAAATTAATATTTCCATAGAAGGCAATTTACATAAGGTTGCTCCTGACATATCAAGAGCCATTCTTCCTCAACAATGACGTGGGCTCCTTAAAAAACAACACGTGTTTCCTTTCTTCTTCTTTTCTTTTCCCTTTTCTTTCAACACTTTTAACCAAGCATTTGGCTGGTTTTACTCAAGCCTCCCATTTAAACCTCCGGCCAATTTTGGAGCCCAAGACCCTGGATTGAAATCATTATGTGCTTTCAATTTTGGTTTTTGAATTTGCAGCCAGAGCAGAAGTTTGATTGGCTAATTTGAATACCATATTCCGTCGAAGTGAGGGAGGAGAGAGAGAGAGAGAGAGAAAGAAATGAAGATTAGTCATTGAAACCTTGAATCCCCCCGCCTTCGCTCACCTTAGATATGAAAAGATAGACTATGGAGCATAGAAAGTCGCCGATCTCTATTGTTTCCGGCGTGAAGAGAGAGAAAGGGAGAGATAAGTGATGGAGAGAGAGAGAGAGAAGAAAAAAGAAAGTCGGTGGGTTGCCTGCTCGTCCTTATCGGTTCAGTGGCGAGGTTGGTGATGAGGGTGGATTCGAAACAGGGGTGGCGGTGGCTTTGTAGTGTCGGGTTGGGGAGGCTGCAATTAAAACCAGCCAAAAGGTTGGGTTAAAAACTCTGAGGGAAGAGGAAAAAAATAAAATATGTATTAATTTTTTAAGGAGCCCACGTCATGGTTGAGGAGGAATATCATCCTAAGCTAAGCATTGTCTCCCAAAAAAGACACGTACAAAAGAGTGAAGATAGATTTGTTTGATAACTATTTCAAATTTTTTTTAAATAGAAAAAAAAATTATCAAATACATATTCACGTGACAGAAGACTAAACAACCGATTGAATTTTTTCTAAAAATATTGGAGAGCATTTGGTAAATTACTTGTTCAGACTTTAAGCATAAGACCAATTCAAGCCCAAGTCCAAGCCCAATTGAAACTTGTGACAGGTTTATTTATGGACATGTGTTCCGCTTGCATGGCTACAGATAATTGTATGTTCTGACACCTGTGATATATGCAAAGGCCTCAAATGTGCAAGCAAAATCTGCAGCAGTTTCCTATGAGAAATAGATAAAGATGTCAAAGAGCTGGATCCGCCGTGGCTTCAACAGGGTAGCTCGAATTGTAGGCAGAGCTGCTGACCCAAAGAAGGAGAACTTTCCTGTGTTAGAAGGCCACCCCGTTGCCCAGCAACATGCAGAAGTAGCTGTTGAGACCCATGACACAGTCAGAAAGAAAGACCAAGTGCTGAAGGAGTTCAAGATCTATAGATGGAGCCCTGACCATCTCAACAACAAGCCCTACCTTCACTCTTACTTTGTGGACCTCTCCAACTGCGGTCCTATGGTAAATTTATCCTCTACTTTTATTATTATAATTTTTCTATTGATTTTTCCTTGGTAGAATGTTTAAGGGATATTTTGGGCTTCAACTTGGACATGCTTCTATGAACTTAGAATTTTTAGTTTGATATGTCTTTTTGTATTCACTTTTTTGGTGCATGCAAATAGTTTCATAAACTTAGAAAGTATAGCAAGGGGCTTGTAGCTCAAAAGCATTTACTTATGCGTCCGAGGTCCTAGATTTGATTCCCCCTTCTCCAATATCACTTGTATAAAGAAAAATTGTGTGTACAAAGAAAAGGCCAGATGAGCCATTTGTAAGTACTTGAGTTGAATTTTCAATTTTAGGTTGAATATTTTGATAAAATTTGGTCATTTAGGCTGGTCCAAGTTCCAAGCAGGCCAATTTCCGTTGAACCAAACCAACCATATAATATCTAACTCTAAACTCTAGCAATTTTAGGTTTTGGATGCATTGCAGAAGATAAAAGCAGAGGATGATTCAAGCCTGAGTTATAGGAGGTCTTGCAGGGAAGGGATATGTGGGTCATGCTCCATGAACATTGATGGGACAAATACTGTGGCCTGCCTCAGGCCCATAAATGCAGACACTTCCAAACCCACTACTATAACCCCTCTGCCTCACATGTTTGTGATCAAAGATCTGGTTGTTGACCTCACCAATTTCTACCAGCAGTACAAGTAAGATGAGCATTTCTAATTCTATTTAGGGGTCAGACCTAATTATATATGTATTGTTATGTTGTAGATTAAAGTTTTCAGCCCAATGTTTTGCAGTATATTTTTCTAAAATATTTTGCTTTCATCTTGCTAGCTCTTTTTTGTCGGCCAAATGGTATTTCTCTTCTTAATATTAGAAATAATCTCAAGTTAGAATTCACAAAAGAGCGCTTTCATTTGTTTTAGGGCAAGTTATGCTTCCATTTAAATGCGCAAGATAAGCTTTATGATTCTTAAATATTAAGAAATGTTACTTCTTTAGAATTTAGTTAATGAGAGTTAAACTTATCACTTTTTATTATGAACAACGCATCTTCATGAGAGTTTCATTTCTTGATCTTACCTTGGCTAGGTTGATTGAGCCATGGCTGAAGACGACGAAGCCACCAAAGGATGGCCGAGAGTACAGGCAATCACCCTCAGACAGGATAAAGCTTGATGGGCTTTATGAGTGTATACTTTGTGCTTGTTGTACTACCTCCTGCCCTTCCTACTGGTGGAATCCAGAGGAGTTCCTTGGACCAGCGGATTTGCTCCATGCTTATCGATGGATTGCCGATAGGTAACCTTACCAATAAGTTATCAAATCACTTTGTTTTGTTATTTGTTTTGAGTGATTCAATAAAAAATTTGAGTAATACTAGAGACACCAAAACAAATTTCAAATTTTGAATCCTAACAGAGCTGGAAATATTTTACTTGTATATTCCTAACTCCCACTATGAATCTCATTTATTTTGAACATGTAAAAAACTGGGAATGAAATTTTGGTGCTCGAGTATTATTGTCATAGATTATGTATGTGTTGTGATCAATTGGGTTGTGCTTTGGCAGCCGGGATGAGTTCACAGAGCCACGATTGCAGGCATTGACAGATGACCACACGAGGTTATATAGATGCAGGACTATAAAGAATTGCACAGCCACTTGCCCCAAAAGCCTCAATCCTGCGGATGCCATTAACAAAATGAAGACCAGGCACCTCGTCTCAACCAGTCGAAAGGGTTGAGGACCAAGGATATGTTGTGTCAGGCAGACAAATTGGTTGAGAGCTTTTAAACTTGTATATCCTGGGCTCATAGACATTGGAGAATATGGAGATGCAAGTCCAGTAAATGTATGACTCTATAACTGAAAGGACCATGTAGTTTGTTTCCAACAAAGAACCATATATAAAAAAATGGAAGTGCTTCACACAAGAAGTATTAATTTGAAAAAAGGTACTGGAGATTTTTGAATACGAATATTTAGGAATCAAAAGTGCCACATATGTGCAATATAGTGGACAGATTTTTCAACTACTCAACATCCTAATCTTGTATTTTTAATACAAGCGATAACTTCTACAAGCTCGGCTTACAAATTTTCTTTTGTATATTTTAGTTTGTATTTTATTTTTTTATACAAGCGATATTGATGAAGAAGGGAAATGAATTTAGGATGTGTGCGTAGATAAATGTTATTAATCACTTGAGCTATAAATTTCTTGCATATAAGAGAATAAATGTGACTCATATTCGTCTATGTTAGCATTTTAGGTCAGACCAAAAAAAAAGAAGGAAAAAAAAGTAACGGATGGGATTTTTCGTGAGTTTTAGGATGGGTCTATAAGGCCCCATAAAATCGAGTACTAGTTTGAAATGCACCCACAATTGAGAAGTGAAAGAGAAACGTGGTGTTGGTCGTCGATCTTGGAGTGCACTGCAAGACTTACTGATTCAACGGAGCAGACAAAATTTGAGGATGGATCGCTTCGGAATGGGCTTATGGGCTTTCCTAGCTTTTGCTAACCCAAAAAGGAAAAATAAAAAAAATAAAAAATAAATATTTCCATAGAAGGCAATTTACAGAATACGGAGGGAAAACGAGCGCGTGCATTGCTAGCTTGAGCTAGTCATACAAAACCCAATGGGTTTTGCTCAAAACAGCTATTCACAGAAAACTCACCCAAGAAATTTTCCTAGAAACCATGCCCTTTTCTCGTTTTCTTTTCTTTTCGGCCAAACAACGCTCAATAGAGGCTTTCAATCTACTTCGGAGGTACACACTCTGAAGCCCTTTTTGAGAATTTTGGTTTCTTTTCTAGTGTTTTAACTCAGGGGACGTGCAATTCTGCTGGATCGCTGAAATTCAATCTTTATTTTGGAATTACTCGTTTCAAAGTTTTGGGTTTATGCTATTCAGATTATATTACATGTTCTTTGAGTTCATATTGATGTTTGTGTGCATACTTTATACATATTTGTATATTTGTTAAATGTCTTTATTATTCCCCAACTGTATCTTGTTGAAAAGATATAGTATCTTTTGAAATAGTGTATGTGCTCTTAGCACCGTTTTCTTGCAAGTTGATTTTGCAAGGGCAAATTCTATATTTGGTGGTAGAGCAGTTTTCACTGAATTAGTGTCCAATGGAAGTGTGATGGATTACCACAATCCAAATTTCTCATTTTGAAAAAAAAAAAAAAGAAATATCTTGTGGTAGCAAATGGTAATGTCAACTATGTGACATTTGGCTATGTTTTGGTTCTCAGGATTTTTACCAGCAGGAGTTTGCATAGGATTTCTGAACATTAATTTGAAGTGGGTGTTTCGGGTTGTTTCGTTTGAAGTTTATTTGGGGGTTTGAATTTAAGGGATTAAGAAAATCCTAAATGGGGTTTTTCTCGCTTATATGTGAAACGGTGTTAAATGTTCATTCACCCTTTTGGCAAGCATAAGACATATTCTAAGCCCAATTGGGGGATACTGCTCAAAGTTCTGTTTCATGTTTCCTTTAGCATCTGAGTTTCTACTGAATCATTTGTGCCTGATATAGGTCTGGCCTCCCTAAGAGAATTCATTCGCGTAGTTATGCAAATTCATCGAAAAGTGCTAATGGGAAGACAGGTATTAGATCCCCGATGACAGTAGAAACACCACCGGCTTCTCGCTCTAGGGCTTCCTATGTTATTGTATGCAGCCTTCCCCTTTTTGTTCTCTTATCAGTTATATTATCTACATCTTCTTGCTTTCAAGGTGCACATTTATGGATATATTAAACAATAAGCATTTGTTTCATGCTTTCCTGGATTGAGGTCCCTTCATTTGTTAATCAAATACTTTTTTCTCAGCCGGCTGCTGGTGTACTATTCTTTTCTGGGTTGGCAACTTTCATTCATTATAATGATGAGAGGAGAGTAACTTTAAAAGGTACTATTTCAACCTTTAGTACTGCTAGGGAACTGGTTTTGATTTGAAGTTGGTATCTGGAAAATGATGCTTGTGGATACTTTGACCCATTTATGTGGCCTTTCTCATATTAGTTTGGTCTTCTTGTTCTTCCTCCGTATTTTGTTAGCATTCAAACTAAATTGCTAATTTAATATAGCAAAGATAGCTCATTTCAGCGACTTTAGAATATTTACTTCTGACTGTAAAGAAACATTTAGAGTTGTTAATAAATTCATTTGATGTTAGGCTTGATGTGTGAAAGGCAAGAGGTCTAATGATGAATTAAGTGGCTCGAGTCTGAAACCTCTAGGATATAATGGTTGTGGATACTTTCACTAATTTATGTGGCCTTTTTCATATTAATTTGGTCTTCTTGTTCTTCCTTCATATTTTGTTGCATTCAGTGGATTTTTTTTTGTTTTTTTTGTTTGGATAACACAACATTCAAACTAAATAGCTAATTTTAGCTATCAAAGATAGTGCATTTTAGTGATTTAAGAATCTTTGCTTCTGACTGTAAAAAATGTTAGAATTGTTAAGAGATTCATTTGATGTTGGCCTTATGTGTGAGACAAGAGGTCTTATGATGATTTTAGTGGCTCCGGTCTGAAACCTCTAGGATATTGGCTGTCCAATTATTTGTTTAAAAGGATGCAATTGGACTATTTATGCGAAGTGTTACTGGGTTAGTCTTCATTACATTTTCTTATTGAGGTACTTCATTAATGGTAGTTTGTAGAATAGTGAAAATGTTTAATATGATTTTTAGCTTTATAATGTAAAAAAATATTGCTGGCAGAAATGCTATGTTCGCCTCAATTTGGATTTACTTTGCGGAGTCAAATTGTTCTTAATGCAGGACTGCATCTTTTGTTCCTTTTCTAGCTTTTGTATGATGAATTGAGCAGGATAATCAATTAGTATGATGAACTTATTGTTGTGCTTGGGCTATAGTCTATTCAAAATCAGTTGGAATGGAGACAATTATAATATCTTTTCATCGTAGGACAATGTGCATGCTAGCTGTTCAATATATACCCATTGGTTTAAACTTCAATTTTTGTCTAAAATCTGCAGGGAAATTCATAACGAGCTTAGTCTTCCATCGAAACTCTGTTCTCCCATATTAATTGAACTACTAACTTAGGTATTTAGAATGTACTATGAATCTGCAAGTACATTTCCTGATTGAATGATGGAGAAATGACTTTGTTTTCTAAGACCAAGCAACATCCTTCTCTTACTTTTTCTCCATCTTAGCAGGTCAGGGTAACTGCCCATGCGTAAACAATCTCAGGGGCCCTATAATCGGTGGTCCCTTCACTTTAGTGGACACGGAGAACCACACTGTCACTGAACGAAATCTTTTAGGAAACTGGGTTCTTCTCCATTTTGGATATACTTCTTCTCCTGATGTTGGACCGGAACAACTTCAGATGATGGCCAAGGCCATAAACATATTAGGTTGACACTTTATTAACATTTTATATTTGAGTACTATTTTGTTGTTGGACCACTGACGTGCTACCAATTTTTTTTTTTTTCTCGGGTACAAGAATCGAGACATAACCTTAAGATTCTACCAGTATTTGTTACACTTGATCCACAACGTGATACCCCTTCTCATCTCCGTGCCTACCTTAAAGGTCTGAATTCTTTTATAGTGGAATATTTGTACTCTTTATGCTAATTATTTAAATACAGATGGTTTTGCTAATATCTCGTTTTGGCTTCCCCTATCACCTGACCCAACATTTTCGTGGACAGAGTTTGAATCAAGGATTGTAGGGTTAACTGGACCTGTATCAGCTATAAGGCAGATGGCTCAGGAATACCGTGCTTATTTTAAGAAGGTTGAAGAAGAGGGCGATGACTATCTTGTTGAGTGTTCCCATAACATGTGAGCCACTTGCTAAAATCTTTCCCTTTTCAGCTTTCTGGTGTATGAGCTCAAAGTGGCTTTAATGTGCATTGAAACAACCAGGTATTTGATGAACCCAAACATGGAAGTTGTGAGATGCTTTGGTGTAGAGTACAATGCAGATGAACTGTCAGAAGCAATCGTAAAAGAAGTGAAAAGAACCTCAACTGACAAGAGCTAGAAAGTTTTGTGAAGCGTAATGGAGATTTTTCATTCCACTTCCCCCCGTCTCTCTCTCTCTCTCTCTCTCTCTCTCTCTCTCAGGCATATACATACGACAGAATTCAAATGTCGCTCTTGACTAAGCAGTAGTTTAGAGCTTTTGTAGAATGTGTTAAGTTTCTTGATTCGGAATAGTCATCCGACAAGAATATAGAAAAGTTGAGTAGCAATGTCATATTTGTTTTAAAGGCTACCTCAAATTCAATTCAGCTTAACTTCATTGGTTATAGACAAGAACATGTATTGCTTTTCAAATTGTTAGGATATCAAGACCTAATTTGTGAATCCATTGGAATGAGAAGCAATGGGTTACAACCGGATAGCGACCATTTTTTTTTCTTTCTGAAAAAATTGAAATCAGTCCTAGACGACCTAAGTCATTGCTGCAATGTGCTATGCATCTACAGTTCATTGCAGGATGAGCAGCAGAGGCTTCAAGAAATTGGTTCCCCAGTTTTTTATTTTTTTATTTTTAAAATTGTTATTTTTGTGGTCAACGTTTTCCAGCTTTACTCAAACTATCTTAACTAAATATTACTCTTATCCTCCTCTAAATATACAGTCTCTTTATATATAAATAAAGATTTTACGAAAGAACGTATATATTGCTGCAAAAGAAGTTTTTAGCTCGTTCTTCCATTTCTGCTATGCAATGCATGCTCTAAATGTTGATGGTCTCAGAGCCATGAACACCAAAAGGCTTCATACTTGAAGAATAATTCTTCAATCACAAGACAGCATTCTCCTATTTCAACTCAAAATTGAGCAGCATTTTCTTCCTGAATCCTTACCTTCATCTTCTTAATAGTGGCAATCTTAGCCCTTTATGCTTTCTCATACTGTCAACTAAAAGGATTCAGAAAAATACTTTTAACGACTTGAATTACAAACCTCCATCATTAATATTCGTATTTATGATTATAGAACACCATCAAAAGCATGTCTCCCGGAATTTCCCTTTTTTTTTTTTTTCAACACCTTGTTTTGACCTGGCTTCTTTTAAGTTTGCAGATTTAACATAGAAAAGCCACAACCATTCTACCAAAACTCAACCACTTCTCAATCAATTCAAGAAGCAGTTGGTGATTAGGTCAATAACTCAATTAGGTCTTAGTTTTTTTAATTTATAAATAGGGTATATTCCCAGTTCAAATATGAGATGTTCTGCAATTTCCATTTCTTGTTTTTTTTTTTTTTGGGTATTTTAAACAAAAATGTATTTATATATGACTGTTATTAAACACAACTGGCTTCATACGTGGGATGTTGAAAACCAACAAAGACGTGCCCTCCTCAAAGAAAACAAGGGCCATGACAGATTGACAAGGCTGGGGTGAGTCAGTCTAAAATTCTAGAGATCATCATTTAACGCAAGACCGGGTCTTCTGCTTCCACACAAGAAACCCAAAGCAAAGACAATGAGAGAAAACCAAAAAAAAAAAAAAAAAAAAAAAAAATGAAAAATGAAAAACAGAACCAGAAACAGAAACCAGATATGAAAATTGAGAAAAAGATTCAGCACCAGCTATTACAGTTTTTTATAAAACAATAAACCCGTAATCTATTATTTTCTTTTCCTGCCATTTATTCCCATTTCTTTCCCTGCCCCTTGTTTTAATCATGCAATCCAATTTCACCTCTCTTGCACAGAGCAGAGAGAAATCCAGGAGGCATTGTCTCTAATTAATAATAATAATCAGAGCCACTCAAGCTCCAGGAGGAGAGGCCATGCAAATAATCTCCTGGGTCCTCTCTCATTTTTTTCATTAATTCTTGATTTCTTTTCCTGTGCTTTTTTTTTTTTTTTTTTTAATTCTTCTCCAAAATGTGATCTTGGGTTCAACTTGGTTTTCTCTCTTGAACTCTACCAATCCTCATACATCTTTTTCATTTCATGCACCTCATGCTCTTCCCTTGGTTTTGTTAATGGTACACAGAAAATCCCAATTGCTGTAACATCATCACACCATGCACAGAATTTGATCAGGGACTTGAAAGGGACATAAACAATAAAAGAAAAAAAATGGGAGAGTCGCCGGAGAAGAAATCAGGCTGTGGCATATTGAGTGCTGTTTTTGGGAGAAATAGTTTTTGGCCAAGAAGAACAACTTCTACAGGTTCTCTTCCTGTGGCCAATAATAACAATGCCACATTTGTCAAAACACCAAGCACTCCAAATTCGAAACGGCGGCGTGGTGGCTCTGATGAGGCTTCCTTCCTTGATTCATCAGCCAATCCATCAGATGCTCCTCCATCAAAACCTATCACAAAGCCTTCCCAATATAGTAACAGGGCACCTCCTATACAACAACAGCAACAGCAACAGCTGCAGCAAAATATTCAGGGTAGAAATGGTAGGCCACCTCAAGAAGCAGCAGCACAAGCAGGTCCAATGGTTTCCTCATCAGCCCCAAGCAAAATGGCCCCAAGCCAAGGTTATGTGAACCACGGCAAAAGGGTGCCAAAGGAGGCAGTTGGTATATCTGGTGAGCTTGATAGCATGATTGCTGATCATCAAAAATCAAAAGGGAGCAATACACTTGTAAGGGCTTCCTCCAGCAATGTCATGCTTTTTGGCAATTTGGGTAATTTGAGACAACCTGGTGGAGGTGGTGGAAATGCAAACTCAAATAATGTTCTTGATTATCTTCCAAAGACAGCAAGAGAAGAAATCCCTATGATGAGTAATGTAAATGTGGGAAAGATGAGTGCTGCTAAAGAAGAGAAGAAACAGAGTGTCACAGAACCGCCTGCTTCCTTATGCCGGGCATTGTCGACTAGAATGGACCCCGAAACTTTGAAGATCATGGGCAATGAAGATTACAAGAATGGGAGGTTTGCAGAGGCTTTGGCTTTATATGATGCTGCAATTTCTATTGACCCCAATAAGGCTTCTTATAGGAGCAACAAGAGTGCTGCATTAACCGCTCTAGGTCAACTTCTCGAGGCAGTTTTTGAGTGCAGGGAAGCCATTCGGATTGAGCCCCAGTATCACAGGGCTCATCATCGTCTGGCAACATTATATTTTAGGTACAACTTAAACTGCATAAAGTTCCACATGTTAATGTTATTTGGGAGTTGCAATCTTTTTTGTAAAAGTTAATTTGTTGTGTGCTTGTAGGTTAGGGGAAGCAGATAAAGCTTTGTATCACTACAAACATTCTGGACCAGAGGCTGATCAAGAGGACCTTGCTAAAGTAAAATCTCTTCAGGCCCTTCTGAACAAGTGCACTGAGGCTCGTAGGTTAAGAGATTGGAACACCCTCATAAAGGCATCTGAAAACGTTATATTAGCTGGTGCAGATTCAGCACCACAGGTTAGCCATAGAATTATCAAATTCCAATCCCATCTTTATTAGATTTCCCTTTCTCTTATTCTCCATTAAACATCCTCTGGATACGAACTTGTTTCTCAACGCTATGAGGAGATGAGATGCACCTCAGAAGTCCATATCGAATTTAACGGTTGAGAAGCATTTATGTATTTGACAACAAAAATATATATGTAGATAAGCTCACTTATGTATACTAATATGAGTACATATTTTGTTTGTTACTCTACAAAGATATATGCTTTGCAAGCTGAGGCCTTACTGAAGCTCAATAGGCACCAAGAAGCAGATGAAGCACTATCCAGGGGTCCAAATTTTGAAGTAGATGCCTGCTCTAAATTTTTCGGTCCTATTGGTAATGCGAACTTGTTAACAACACGGGCTCAGGTGGATATGGTTGCTGGGAGGTACTGTGTTTTTTACTCTAAAAGTACCTATATTTATCATTGTGCATAGTGTCACACGATAAAGTTATAGAAAGCAAGAGCATAATTATGCAAATGCTTATGCACTACTCAAAAGGAAGAATATTGTTCAAATAGTTGGTTTATTGGTTTCCAATGGCTTGACAGATTGGATGATGCATTGGAGGCAGCTCAACGAGCATCCCGTCTTGACTCAAACAACAGGGAAGCAAACATGGTGGCGAGGAAGGCTCGAGCTGTTACGGTATCTCGATCAAAAGGCAATGAGCTTTTCAAGACAGCAAGATTCTCAGAGGCATGCGTTGCCTATGGGGAGGGACTTGAGCACGACCCTTATAATTCGGTGTTGTTATGCAACCGTGGTGCTTGTCGGTCAAAACTTGGTCAATTAGATAAAGCAATTGAGGACTGTACAGCTGCCCTCAATGTGCGCCCATCTTACTGCAAGGCTAGATTAAGAAGAGCAGATTGCAATGCCAAGGTGACCATATGTGCTCGCTCATTAATACATACACATCTTTCAAACAACAAAAAAAGAAAAATTCAAGTTGCTTTTGGTTGCTCTTTGATTATGTTATTTGTGACAATTGGTATGTTTCAATGATGATGTATCATGCAGTTGGAAAAATGGGAAGCTTCAATACAAGACTACGAGATTTTGCTTAAGGAAACACCCGGGGACGAGGAGGTAAGCTGCGCTTTGTCTGAAGCCCGGCAACAGCTCAAGAAACTGCGAGGTGAGGCATAGCCAGAGAGACCTTAGAGATGGAGAATGGAAACAAGCCAATGCAGTATAATTAGGAGGCTGTTAGGAAAGAAGCTGCCCTTCCGCAATTGTATGGCTCTTGGAGCTCAAGAGGAGAAACACAAAAGTTCAAGTTGGAGAGGCAAAAGTAGATGATTTTTCAAAGAGGGGATTGAAGGTGGCAACTGATATAACGTAACACAAATACATGACCCAAATACATGACCCAATTTTTCTTTTTTATGTAAAGTTGTATTTGTGCAATTCCTTCTGGGAAATGTATTTGATACTGCTTATAAAAAAAATGTTAAAATATATTTGGAACAAATCTTGAATTCTTCGTTTCTGAAAGCCGCACATGTTTTTCGACCCTGTGCTATATTTAGGGATTTAAGTGCTTCACTGTCATGCAATGGTTGTTCATCGGAGCTATAAATCCTATAATTTTCCATCTTCGAAATGTTGAGTCTGAATGAACTTGGGGCAATTTCAAAGGCCACATCTGGTGGCATACATGTACGCATCACCTGCAATGTAACCTTTTAAACCCAATTAATTGATGATTATGAGGGCTTGGGAAGAACGGAAAGCTTTATGCTTAAGGGGTCCAATGTTAACACTTTTCTGTTCTTATTTCTTGTGCTAAAGCTCAACCACATGTGCAAGTGTGAATGGAAACAAACAAAGACAAGTAAGAGATAAATAAACAAACCAAGCAAACCAACAAGAACACATAGATTTATACTTGTTCGGCTTTACGTCCAACTTAGAAATGACTAAGTATGGTTAATCACTCAAAATTTCAAGACACCAAATACACTGAAGCTCACACTCTCAAGAATAGACAGAGAATAAGAGAATAAAACTTTTGTTCATGATCACTCTGCTGTGCAGCATCCACAGTAACCGAAGTACTATCTTTTTCTTGGTGTGATCGGTAGAAGAGCAGCTGTGTCTCTCTAACCCAAAATGGTGCAGCCAACACGAATCTCATATGGAATGCGGCAGGTAAGTGTTGGCGTGAATCATAATTCAGGGATTCAGTGATTCCTGATTTCCTGGTGTAATTCATGTTACCTAATTAGAATAGTTACCTAGTGAATTACACCTAATTAGAATAGTTAACCTAGTTAGGATTCCTTGTAATTAGCTAATTACTTTTCCTTGTAGGAAAAGTCAACTTGTACTTGTATATATATTCTCCTCTTGGAGAAATATAAAATCATTCACAATTATTCAATCCTTCTGTGTTTAGTTGGTATCAAAGCTGGCTAACCACGGTCTCTCAAACAAAAATACAAACACCTAGCCATTGGCACCCTCTACTGCCGACGGCAACCAAACACACAAAAATAAATAATAATAAAAAGCCGCAAAACAATGACAACATCCTTGTCGTTACAAACCAAGTGCAACAAAAGACCCTAAAAACACAAACCCGCCGATCCTAGCCGGTGCAACCTACCCTCCAAACTTGTTCTCTCTCCATGGTTTTCAAAGATACCCTAGACACCCCCACCGCCGCTGCAAAATCCAGTGCTTCAAAAAACTTCAAAACTCTTCACATGGCGCAACCAATTGTTACAGTTTGCAATGATACTTCCGCTGCCTCATTCACCATAAGGTTGAATGGAAAGAATTATAGCACTTAGTCGAAGATGATGTTGCTTCATGTGTTAGGCCAAGGAAAAAGAGGTTATTTGACAGGGAAGGTGGCTCAAGTAGAGGAAGATGCTCTGAGCTTTGATTCGTGGTGTATTGAGGACTCCATTGTTAAAGGATGGTTGATAAAAACCATGGAACCTGATTTGGTAGAATTGTTCTTAGATCTATCAACAGCTAAAGATGTCTGGGAGAGTGCAACCCAAATGTATTATGACACGTCTAATGATTGCAGATTTATGAATTATAGTGTAAAGCAACTCGTAATACTCGAGGAGGTCGAGATATTACATCCTACTTTGCTGAGCTCAAGACCGTTTGATTGGAACTAGACCGTCGTCGTCCAATCAACATCAAGTGCCCTGATGATGTGAGATTCGATAGGCTGAGATACATAAATATTGTATTTATAGTTTTCTTGCACGTCTAGATGATGAGTTTGATAAAATTAGAGGAGATTTGTTGAGGTTGAGACCACTGCCAAAATTGGAGGAGTTGTTTGCTTTGGTTTGAAAAGAGGCCTAATATTGGGAAACGATGCTCAAGAATGATGGAAAGACTGAATCATCTGCTGTAATGGTTTCCAAAGCCCCTACTACTAGTTTTTCTTTTCTTCGTCCAACCCCTAAGGAATAAAAAAAAACATGCATTGTACTTACTATAATGGGAACCGTCATACAAAGGCCAGGTGTTTTCACAAGAATGGGTTTTCTGAGTGGTTCCTTGAACACCAAAAGCAACGAAAGGAGGCACATGAGAAGAAAAAGAATGGTGGGAGCGATGTAGCTGTTGTCATCACCGTCGGCCAATCTTCTGTCTGCACGGTCGTTGGCGCTACCCTGGGTGTCTGAACCTCGCCCACGACAGCTTCTTTAGTTGATGATTCTCTTACTGTTCTTCTCAGTTATTCATTCCAGAGCCTGCTGACTGCTAAGGTAACCAAGGAAAAGTTTTAGTGCTTTTTGACTAACGAGATACATGTTGGATTATCGATTCTGGTACTACTGATCATATGACCTATGATAAATCCTTTTTTTCATTATATAACTACTCCTACCAAGACAAATGTGGTTGCTACCAACGGAGAATCTAACTTAGTCACTAAGGTTGGTTCCATCACTCTTACTCCTACCCTCTATTTACATAAAACTTTGCTTGTTCCTGTTTTGTACCATAATTTATTATCTGTTGAGGAAGTTATCGAGCAATTAGATTGCTGCATGCTTATGTTCTCTTCCTTTTGTTTGCTTTAGGATGTTTAGCCATGGGGATCATTGGGCGTGGTACTAAGAAAAGGAGGCTTTACTATATGGATGACATTGCACCGGGTCGTGTTCATTAGGTTCGGGGCGTTGTCAAGGAGAAGCATAAGAAGATTTGGTTATGGCATCAGCAGTTGGGTCATGTTTCCTTTGGTTATTTGTAGTCTTTGATTCCATCTCCATTTAGTGGAGTAAAAATTTCTGATTTTCAGTGTGAGACTTGTATTCTTGCAAAAAGTCACCAGACTTTTTATCCACCTAGGTTGAATAAAAACACATCTCCTTTTGATTTAATCTATTCAGATGTTTGGGGTCTATCTTCGATTACTACTCTTTTTGGTATTCGGTAGTTTGTGATCTTCATTGATGATTGTACTCGGTTAAATTGCCTTTATGTTATGAAGCATAAAAATGAAGTTGGTTTATTCAAAGAAGTTTACCAAATGATTCAAACTCAATATTCTTGTTCGATTAAAGTTGTTCATTCATATAATGGAGAGGAATTTGTTTACCATACACTCCCAGACCTCTCACTGAAAAAGGCATTCTCCATGAATCTATGTGTCCCTGGACTCCTGAACATAATGGTGTGGCTGAATGCAAAAATCGTCATATTCTTGAGATTTCCCTAGCTCTCTTTATTGGGGTGGGGCGCATGTTCCCCAAACCCTTTGGACTACAACTATTCAGTATGCTATCTACCTTCTTAATCGTATGTTTTCAAGTGTTTTAGGTTTTAAAACACTACACCAGACATTGGCTGCTCATGTTCCTATCTTAATCTCACTTCGCCCATTTTTAGTTGTGTGGCGTTTGCATCTCAACATAAGGGTTACCGATGTTACCATCCCTCTAGTCTCCGCTTTTATGTTACCATGGATGTTACGTTTGTGGAGAAGGAGATTTTTTTTTTTTTCTGTAAGACATACCCAATTGTGTCTTTTAGTGGGAGAATACAGTAAAGGAAACACATAATTGGTTTGAGATAGAAATACAGGGAAAAGAAGCACAAAATAGTGCTCTCGAACCCGAACCGCTTAACTCAACCGAGTCGAGCCAACCAGCTGCTAAAAGCAGGCTGCTGACTAGTCTAGTCGAGTCGAGCCGAACATGACATCAGCAATCCCGAACTGGTCAACAGCGAGCCCCCTCTCTCGAACATACTGTTCATGCTCCACTGAACATCGTTGAGGTAAGTCCTTTAGATCCCAATGTTTCTTAAAATATTGTTAAAATTGTGAGAAAAAAAAATTTACATGCACGAGCAAACAAGGGAATACCACCAGACATATTCTTACTAGAAGGCAAGGTGAAATATGCCATTGTTGATTATGTCTCCACACACATATTGTCTCCTCAAGCTAAAGCATTTGTGAGTCAGATGGAAGGAATTAAAATTCCTAATAGATTGGAAGAAGCTTTTCAAGACCCAAAATGGGTGAAAGCAATGAATGTGGAGATAAAGGCCTTATAGAAGATGGGAGATAGTTTCGCAACCTGAAGGAAAGAAACTTGTTAGATGTCGATGGGTGTACACAGTTAAGCACAAAGCTGATAGCATAATAGATAGATATAAAGCAAGACTTGTGGCCAAAAGGTATACACAAACGTATAGAGTTGATTATTAGGATACGTTTACACCAGTGACAAAAATGAATACAGTGCGAGTTCTATTGTCCTTAGCAGCTAATTTAGATTGGTCTCTCAAGAAATTCGATGTGAAGAATGCCTTTATACATGGAGATCTAGAAGAAGAAGTGTACATAGACATGCCACCTGGTTATGGGTTGTCTAATAACAGTAGGAAGGTGTGTAGGCTTCGAAAGGCCCTTTATGGATTGAAGCAGTCTCCACGAGCATAGTTTGGGCGGTTCACTGAAGCAATGAAGAAGTATGGATATCATCAAGGTAACTCGGATCATACCCTATTTATCGAACGTATGGATGGTAAGATTACTTTGTTGATAATCTATGTCGATGATATGGTAGTTACTGGTGATGATGTTGTTGAAATGGGCAAATTACAGAAGTACTTAGCCTTAGAGTTTGAGATGAAGGACTTGGGAGCTTTGAAGTATTTTCTGGGAATCGAAGTAACTCGCTCTGGTACTAGTTCTTGTCTCTTTCAAAGGAAGTATGTTCTAGACCTGTTGATAGACAATGGTATGTTAGGGTGTGCACCAGCTGAAACCTCTATTGTGTAGAATCATCACCTAGCAATCTATCCTGATCCAGTATCAACCAACAAGGAGAGATATCGTAGTTTAGTGGGAAGACTAATTTATCTTTTGCACAGACTAAATATCGCATATACAGTTAGTGTTATTAGTCAATTCATGCATTCACCTAGTGATGAACACTTAGCGCCAGTTATGAGGCTTGATATTCAGAAAACTGGGACATTTGGATGTCAAGGGTTATACAGATGCAGATTGGGCAGACAATATAACATATAGACGTTCTACATCAGGTTACTTCACTTTCATTGAGGGTAATTTGTTTACATGGCGAAATAAGAAGCAAAATGTAGTGGTTTGATCTTCAGTTGAGGTAGAATACAAGGGCATAACAGAGTTTGTGAGCTTCTTTGGCTAAGGATACTCTTGTCTGAAATTGGTTTTCCACCAAAGAAAGTCATGGAGCTTTACTGTGACAACCAAGCTGCAAGAGAGATAGCAAATAATCCAGTTCAATATGACATAACTAAGCATTTGAAGTAGATAAGCATTATATCAAGGAGAAGCTGGTAGATAAGCTAATCGATATACGATTTGTAAAGTCAGAAGAACAGCTGGCAAATGTCTTGATGCATGCAGTGTCAGCAAAGGTTTTTCATGACTCACGTGACAAGTTGGGCTTAGGAGATATCTACACACCAACTTGAGGAGGAGTGTTGGCATGAGCCATAATTCAGAGATCCGTGATCCGTGATTTCCTGGTGTAATTCATGTTACCTAATTAGAATAGTTACCTAGTTAGGATTCCTTGTAATTAGCTAATTACTTTTCCTAATAGGAAAAGTCAACTTGTACTTGTGTGTGTATATATATATACACACACACCAACTTGGAGAAATATAAAATCATTTACAATTATTCAATCCTTCATTGTTTAGTGAAGTTCATAGATCTGAGACATACCAGATCCGTCATAGTATGTCTGAGCAATAATATACCAAACTACTTTAGCAGTAAGTATTTGGATAAATAGTCCCCATCCAGTTAATCATGACATCTTGAAACCATAGAATTCTCAGCTGTCCACCTAATGTAATTGATAGTGGTGGGCGCCTTAAATCGATGAACCAAACTGAATCGATTTGGGAGAAAACGAAAAAATCAATTTGGTTCTCGGTTTTTGCCACTTAAAAACCAAACTGGATCAGTTATATGATATTGGCAAATATATTGGTATATAACTCAATTTCCTATGAACTTAATACCAAAATCCTATCCTCCTCATCTCTCTCACCCTCCCTCATCTTCGTCACGATCTCAATCTCCATCGTCTTCCTCACGGTGTCAAAGACTCCATGCCTCCAATGCCATCCACTATCTTTTTGTTGTTTGTCTATGAGTTGTAGATGGATTCGTGCAAGGGGAGTTGAGTCATGAAAGGATAAGCCCAACAAAAAAAGAAAAGAAAAAAAAATCTGTCCAGCCTAAACTAAATAAATTTGAACGGACTGAACCAAAATAAAAGAAAACTAGTTATTTTATTTGGTTTAATTATTATTTTTAAAGTTAAAACAGACCAAACCGAACCGTATCCATCCCTTTTGGGGCCCTTGCTAGGAGCCCAAGGAGAAGAAACATTTCACTTTGGCAGGAAGGTCTCATTTCAATGTCTTTTTCACTCCGCTAGACTCCACTAACGATCAATGATATCTTAAAGGACTAATTATGCATATCCTTTGCATATTCCTTTTGATTTTTGATTTTTTTTTTTGGGTCGATTCCTTTTAATTAATCATAGTTGATATTTAGATGCCATTAATGACTATTTAAGACAACCACGACAAATTGCCAGAATATTTTTCTTCGCCAGATCCCATCGACACCCAATCACCCAATTATAAAATTTCCTGCAAATTCACAACCTGTCTCATTCTCATTACTAAACTTCACAGATCAGTGCTTATCCAAATTAATATGCTAATAAATAATAATAAACCCCATAACTAATTTTCTTTATTTGGCCAAATATAGTCTAGAAACTCAACGGCGCCACTCAGCTGAACAGCATGGATAATCCGATATCCCTACTGTACTAACCACCATAACAAGCACAACAGCCAGATTATGCTTACACAGATACTAATTAAACCCGCATCCAAACACACCCACTATTAAACAGCAGAAACCAAACCGCTCGAACCGGACCGGATCATGCGGTGAGTATGACGCCGTTTCTGGACACCGTCGTCATCCGAGTTACAGTAGTTCCTAACAGCGGTGAGCTCGTACGGGGACGTATCGGTGGCCAGCCACTGCTCGATCGTGAAGAGCTGTTGGCTGCAAGGAATGTGGGCCCCAGTGGAGGTGACCTCGACGTAGTTGACGTACCAGCCGTGGTGGGGGCCGGATCCGTCGGACGTGAGGTTCAGGGCGCAGATGGGGGCTTGGAGGCAGGGACCGCGGCCGCTGAAAATGTCCAAATTGCCCCTCTCGAAGTAGTTGTGACCGGGACCCATCAACCCGCCCCAGGTCTCGAGGTTCCGGATCTCGATCCCGTAGCCATACGCGTCGTAGAGCCGGACGTTGGCGTTGGAGTCCGTCCCGCCCTTTAAGATCGACCCGGTCCTAACGTAGACCGTGTACACGCAATCCGGGTCCTGTGAAAAAAATTAAATTAAATACCGCTTGTATAAAAAATAAATTTAATTAGAAAACGACGAAAGGTGAAAGCAAAGGTGAAGGTGAATTACGTCGGAGAAAGCGAGGGTGAGGAAGAGGGAGAGAAGGAGGGAGAAGAAGAGAATGTTGCTGCTGTGGGATGTCATTTTTGCCATGAGTGAAAGCTTTGCTGAGCCTGAGTGTGATGTATAGGAGAGGCTTTTTTATAGTAGAAATGATATTAGCTAATTTTCTTTTTCGGGGGGTGAAAAAATCACGTGCTATTTTTGTGTATTGGCCCAGGTCGATGTCTGTTGGGGATGATTTGGTCATTTGGTGTCCAGCACGGGTTGGCCCATATCTTCCTGTGTATTTTCACCACTTGCCACCTTGTAATGATGAGGATAAAAACAATGCCAGGCTCGGTGTTCGTGTCAAGAAAATTTCATTTAACTACCTGGATGACGTATTAATTACATCTAAAAGTGGAGGCTTAAAATATTAAATATTGTTATCATTGTTAAAACTTAAAATAACATGAATATATTTTATACAAATTTAGTTATATATCAATCTTAGACATAATCCCCAATACCACTTAAAAATTATAAACACATCGAAAAAAACCCCAAAAATCAACAACTATCGATTTTTTCAATTTAATAGCTATTTTTCAATTTATTTGTGTGTGTAAAATACCTATATTACCCTTGTACTATGGATTTGAGTTTGAAAAACCAGAGTTGCCAAAAAAAAAAAAAACTCAGTCTCAGGTCCAACTATATTATTCATTTTTGATCTACAATTTTCAATATTTCACCTTCGATTTCTTGTTCTAAAACTATGCTTCTATTCATATTTTTTTTCTTCAGATTGTTCGAAACCTCGAACAAATCTCGATAAGATACTTCTAGCTCTACTCCTCTTTCGCCGTCGTCGTTGTCGTCGTCGTTTGATTTGAACTTGAGATTATTGATCTTTTGCTTCAATTATGTGTTTCTCTTCGGATTTTAGTTCATTTTCGAAATGTATTTTAAGTTTTGATGATCGATTTATCTTTTGTTACTATTTCAGTTATGGATCTCATTTTTGTTTAACAATTACTTCTATGACAGATTATTAATAACATGACAGTAAACTAGCAGTGTTATTGCCATAGACTGGAACATTACAAGGATAGATATGCATTAGAAATAAGATGTCATAGGAAACTAGCAGTGTTATTACCCTAGACTGGAAAATTACAACCATTAATCAACATGACAGTAAACTAACAGTGTTATTACCCTATACTGGAACATTACATGTGTAGACATGCATTATACATAAGATGTCATAGGAAACTAGTAGTTTTATTACCCTAAACACATTAGAAGTGTAGACATGCATTAAAAATAGGATGTCATAGGAAACTAATAGTGTTATTACCATAAACACATTACTAGTGCAGACATGCATTAGAAATAGGATGTCATAGGAAACTAGCAGTGTTATTACTATAGATTGGAACATTACAAGGGTAGACATGCATAGAAGTAGGATGTCATTGGAAACTAGTAGTATTATTACCCTAAACTGGAACATTATAGGGATAGACATGTATTATCAATAGGATGTCATAGGAAACTAGTAGTGTTATTACCTTAGACTGGAACATTACTGTTTGCCCGTTTTGCGTTTACTCCTGTGATGGAAGGGCAAAGTTCCCCACTGCCTTGAGAACCATAGACTGATCAACAAGTCAGCTTTCTTTGGTGTGCGAGCGTGCCACTGCTAGTAATAAAAATTCTAGCAGACTTAGTTTGGAATGGATAACTTGCGCCCCAAGTTACTGATTTCTGCAAACAAACGATTGTGAATTTGGGTGAGGAATATCTCCCAAGTAAGTTCTTTTCTTGCCTCAGATTGGTGAGGACTTTAACAATTTATCTCAGTATAAAGAGATTGTTCTGGCTTGAATGGTTGATGAAATTTAAACTGTTTTTAGGCAGAACTGCCTTTTACAAAACTATAACAATAAATACTCATGCTAGAGAGATGAAGATACAGTTGGAACTCCATTTCTGCCTGGATGGGAGGCTCTGTTCTGGGCTGGACTGGAAATGCCCGGGCTGGACTGGAGACGCTTGGGCTGGACTGGAACGTTGACAACCTTGACTGCTAAGCTTCAACTATAAATCGATACCAAAGGTTGATTATGGCAGAGCTT
>NC_024126.1:15332633-15343509 GCF_000346735.1 Prunus mume | reverse complement strand
CCTTCTTGTATTTATAGTAAACTGTTTCTTCTCTGGAGTAGGGTGATTGTGTTTATTTATTGGGCGGCAAAGATATCTCCCTTCAGTTTTGGCAGATAGGCTCTCAAATAGGCAATCACTTCCCTGATTTTCTTGAAAAGGAACCTAATCTCTTTCCCAATTTCAACTGCCCCTTGTGATATTTTACCCGTGATGGTTAGTTTGATTCCTTTTCTGGACAGCTCCCTGCTTTCCTGCTTATCCCTCTCTGAGATTGTAACTTGCTTATCTCCTTGGGAGAATTACCTTCTCTGAGAAGACAGAAAAAATCTCTGAATATACATATATAAGAGGGATTTGATCTTCAGTTTTTTCAGAATCAACTTGATGTCATGAACCCTTCAATCACTTCTTCTATGGCAGTTGTCATTGCTGACTTCCGCCATTGCTGACTTTCTTTATCCCAGAGATGTCACGTGGGATTGTTCCTTCTTCTGGGCTCCCTCTTCCTATTATATTGGGCCTGTGAGGCCCAAATCAGCTTTGTTTGCTCTGATGAGCTTTGGGCTGGACTCTTCTGGTTTTTTGGGCTTCCATCTTTTCGCTGGGCTGGGTGTGTCAATTTTTGGCCCAAACAATTACATCTATTAATCAACATGATAGTAAAGGTGTAGAACATTACAGTCATTAATCAAAATGACGCGTTAATGAAGCTACGATTTTCAAGACAAAATCTTTTTTTATTTATAAAATTAGGTTGGGCTTGTTTTGGATGCTTTTTAAGTTTTTTGTGTTCAGCTTCTTTTAAGTTGATCAATGGCAGTCACGTAATTTATAGGAACTTCAACACCAATTTCTTATGTAGTAAATGAATTTTGGGTGTGTTTCTAAAGTGCATTTCATGCGAGGTTTTTAATTATTATATAATTTCAGCCCCTATTTTGTGTATATTAGTGAAGCTCCCAATATTTTATGCATAATCGATCCTTCCTTTCTATCAAGTTCATAATGGTTGCATACGAGTCTAGTACAGTAGAAAATTGCGTTGACTTGTAAACTAGATATCTCAAGTTCGAATCCTCATGACATCATAGTTGTGTGTGTGTGTGTGTGTGTGAAATTCCCCTCTCTTATAGTTTAGATTATTGTTTGTATTAAAAAAAATGAAGTTCATAAATGTTGAAAATTCATCAATGAACTAGCTCCAACCTTGACCCAAAAAAAAAAAAAAAAAAAGCTCCGGAAAAAAATAATAAGAAGGAAAGAAAATTGTTTCCTCAGTACTTAGGAGGGAAAAATTATTTTTTTTGTCTACGGAGGATAAAATTGTTATTTCCTCAATCAAATGTGATGAAATAACAAAAATGATACTTTTTGTTAATAGTTACTAACAGAAAAGAATATTGGATTGTAACAAATCTAAATAAAGGAGGGTAACGATGGAAAGAATCCTATTAATGTTAAGAAGATAACCAATTAATTATTGTTTTTTTTATATACTATCATCTAAATTATTTCAAGTTAATCTACGAATATAAAAATTCAAACTTAGATCCAAGGAGGAGGCTCACTATGTCTAACTACTTCTCTTATAATTATCAATATTTCCAAGGAAAGCCAAAACAAATAATTGGAGTTTGATTTGCTTGACTTTAAATTTGATATTTCAGAGAGAGAAGAAGAGAAATTGCACAAAGGTGCTGCAATTGGAGATTAAGTTGCAGGAAAGAAGATGCCATTTGAGAAAGTTTGGGTTTTTGGGTTTTAGGGTTGTCAAGAGAGTAACGACATTACCATCATTTGGAAAGAAAAAAAAAATCCTAGCTAGCTGATGTGGATTGATCTAAGTCATTAGATTATTTGGATGGTTTCGATATCACGAAATGCGGGTAAATGCATGAATTCTAAATGTAGAGATTCGGCATCCACCAAAACCATCTAATATACCAATGAGGTATAGTTCAATTGGTTGAACTCTCCCACCTTCATCAAGTGGCAAAGGTTCGAAAACCCCAGACGCCCAATGAATATTTGTGTAAACCCCCTACCTACCTAATCACTTGTACTTATAAATAAAATATAAAAAAATAAAAAAAATAAAAAAACAATCCAATACAATCTACCTATGGTTTTTAAAACAAAAAAAGAAAAGGAAATATATACATCAAATGGTGAATTTCTTCATGAAAATATAATACGAAAAATTGTTTGGTTCATACTATTTTTTTGGTCTCATATGCATACTATTTTACTTTGAAAGTATCTACGGCCTTTATAGATTGTATAATTGTATTCGGTTCCCAAAAAGAAAAGAAAAAACTTATTTGATTCAAATTTTGGCCAATATTTGTTCTTGTCAAGATTGTTGAGCATAGAGAAGAAATGAAGGAACATGGTTTTTAAAAAATTTATGAGTAATTTTGGCAAAAATAAAATAAAATAAAAAATTTGAATAGTTGGAAAGAATAAAATAAATTAAATTGGGGAAATTTTGTTTTTTTCCCCCTCATCCCAACACGACCTCCAGTAAATCTTGACCTCACGCAGTCTTGTTGAAATGACTAGATTGGCCTTGATAACTTTTCAACACGAAAGCAAAACCTACAATGTGAGTTTGGAAGTGCACCAGATAAACGACGAGAAAGCGGACTTTCCTTGTACACTTTTATGTTTTTGGTCGCATCTCCATTATTAATTGGAGAGAGCCATTTACTTTTACAAAAGGCTCTGCAAGTTGCAACTTTGGACGGAGATTTTCTTATTTATTTTTTGTATTTTTTATATATTTATACCGAAACGAAAATTACAAAACAAAAAACTTCTAAAGCAAGAAAGTCTAAAGAGGTCAAAATAGAAGGGAGATACAACAGAGAGAGGCAGCCCGTGCTCCCAAACAACAGAAGTTGAGAGGCCATGGTCCATATTAGTTACAAAATCTACAGTGAAATTGGCCTCCCTTAAAACATGTTGAAAACGAATAGAATCATCCACGGAACTCATCGGCCAAATATCTTAAACAATTTGTTGGATACTCCATGGAATCGAAACCTTCTTAAGCACACTGTCAATGATAAGCTTGGAATCCCCCTCAACAATGATCTTACACCACCCTCGGTGAAGGGCAAGAGCAAGACCATCCCTTAACGTCAAACATTCAGCCACATTAATGGTAGTCTCACCAATCTTGTTTGCACTAGCAAGTAAGACATGACCATCACTGTTGCGAATAACAAAACCAGTAGTACCTTGCAGATTTTGAACTGATCCATCAAAGCTAATTTTGATCCAACCAACAGGGGGCATGCCATTTAATGGCTATGGGGCTTCAAGCCTTAGGTTTCACAATGTGGTTTTGTTGCCAATAATCCAGACTCACAACAGCAGCAGCATGAACACATCTAGTAGGGTGCGGTTGGGTACTATGGAAAATTAAGTTGTTTCTTGCCTCCCAAATTTGCCAGCAAATTAGGATAGCCTTGGAAAGATGATCGAACTCCTGATATTGAGCATTGCAAGGTAACTGAGACAACCGCCCAATAAAATCATGGTTTGGCGCATGAAGAGAGGAAAAAGTAGATGAGCAACCCCAAACATTCCTGGCCAAAAAGCATTCAGCAAATAAATGTTGAACATATTCTGGATGTTCCTGACAAATAGCGCAGTCAAAGGCATAACTGAGGGAGAAATATATTCAATCTACTTCTGACTTGTAGTCTTTTTCTGATAAGCATCTAAAATCTTCACTTTGGGAGGGATATTAAGTTTCCACATCTCCTTGAGTAGCTTGTTTTGAGGGTGGGATGGATTCTCTTGAATTTGAACCTGATATGCACTTTTTATGGTGAAGACACCACTAGGATTTGGGCCTCACACCATTTGATCCTGTAAATCAGAAATGGGTAAAGGAATAGATAAAATTTTATCAATAACATCTTCATCTAAGATTTTGCATGAGCTTATTTCAGTCCCAAGAGTTGTTGGTAATTAAATATGAAACTTTTTTATTTAAGTCCAAGTAATATCTTTGGTGCTCTGGAATCAGGTAAAGTAGAGGGAAAGGGGATTGGATTTCTTTTTTAGGGTTAAGAAACTCTCTTTTCTTAGAGCACTTCCACCTACGGTGCTAAGTTAAAGGGTAATGGCAAGTAAGGGTAGACACTATTCATGTGAATAGAAATAGTGTCTGCCCTACCCTTTTTTATTTTGCTTTTCCACTCATTGTCATGGCAAGTAAATGCAAGCATCATTCACATGAAATATGAGGAGAGAAATTTGTATGAAGTTTTGGTGTGGGAAGTAAATAACATGGCTAGGTATTATAGAAAAAAAAATTCTGAAATTTTTGGTATTTATATATATATATATATATTGTATTTGCATTTGTTGCTGACGTCGACATCAGCAAACCCAGGCAGCAGCTTAGGCAATTATTGCCTTTGGGCTTGCCTGGGTAAATGGGGCCCTTTTGCTTAAACCTAGCTTGGGCTCTTTTTTGCCCTGGCAAAACTGCTGGAAGTGCTCTTAGGTAATTTGAGTTACAATTTTGACCCACCAATTAGAATGGTGAGTAAGGCATTTCCAACCAAGCTTAGCTAAAGCTGCAAGGTTAAAATGGTTAGTAATTCTGACTCCCACGGACCTTGGGGAAACACGTATTTCCCAGAGATAGGGTTCAACCTATCATTGCCCCCAAAAACACTTCCTACAACACTTCCTACAACTCTTATTCATTTCTTTCACTACTTGGGGAAGGCATTTAAAACATGAGAAAATATGATTAGGGATTCCAGAAACATTGGCTTTAATCAAGGTTAAATGCCTAGCCCTGGAGAGTGTGTTTGCCTTCCAACCTGCAAATTTAAAATGAATCCTATCAATTAACTCCTTGGCATTTTGGGAATCTTTTCAAAAAACAATATTATGGATCCCAAGGTATCTACCTATAATGGTTTTACGTTGGATTTGAAGGATGGTACTAATGTTATTCTTCACACTAGAGGGGAATTTGGGTGAGAAATATAGGGTAGACTTCTGGTATTTGATGTGTTGACTTGAGGCCAGAGAGAATGCCTCAAGCACTTTCTTAACATTTCTAGGAGCTAAAGGAGAGGCTTTAGTGAAGATCAAGCAATCATTAGTAAAAACTAGATTTGAAATACGATAACGAAAAGGAGAAGAAAGTAAACCAACCTAAGATTTAGTAGAAGCAATCAAACTATTAAGATGCATAATAAAAGGCTCCATACATAAAATGAAAAGGTATGGGAAAACGGGCCTCCTATCTAATACCTCTGGAAGGGGCAATAAAGCCTCCAGGGGTCCCATTAATGAGAAAAGAAAAGGAAACTATAGAAATACAGTTCATGTGATACGATCACACCAAGTCTTATGGCTTAGGTTTGGAAAATTTTTGTGTCCTTGTCTCCAAAGTGGAGCCAGTTTGCCCTAGCTTTTTGGCATAGAACAATTCCTCCTTCTCAAGAAGATTTTTAAGAGTAAGGTTGAGGTCCTTGTCCTCAATAATAAGAAAAGTGGATGTAGGTGAAGTTGCTAACTGGGTTTGGATTGCTTCAAGATGTTCCTGAGTATCTTTTAGTTGCTGAAATAGGTTACCAAACACCTCAGTGTTCCACCTTCTAAGATTCATTTGAAAAGATATGCAATAAGTGGAGATTTTCTGAGCAGAGCCTCCAACATAAAACTGAGACCAAACCCGATTGACAACTTAGGAAAATCAACATGAGAAAGCCACATGGCTTCAAGCTTAAGGACTTTCCTTAAACTGTTTAGGATTCGAGCAAGACAGAATAATGGGCCCATGATTAGATCTTGAAATAGGCAAATTGGTTAACTCAAAGTTGGGGTACAAACTAAGCCAATCAGGATTAACAAGGACTCTGTCGAGTCTTTCAAAAATAATAAACTAATCTTGGTGACCATTTGACCAAGAGAAAGGCACTCCTTTGGCAGGTAATGAAATGGAACCACAATCATTAATAAACTTAGTAAAAACAGAAATAGCATTATGTTGTATTAATAATTGGCATAAATTAATGTGCTAATCAGAGTCTAAATTTAGTAAGTGTATGAATCTATTAGAGTCTAAATTTGTAAATACGGGATCGTTCCCACTAGGAATTGGAGGTTTATATGTAAATCCAGTACATATAGAATACTTATTTAACACAATCACAAAGGTAAGATATAAATTAAATACTAGGAAAGAGTACAGAAATGTGAGAGAAATGAAACAAAAACAAGAAACCAAAAGAAAACACAATCATCATTTTGTATCACTCTTGTATCACCACTGTATCACCATTTTATCACTTGGGTACTATAGCACAGTTCGATTGCTTTTGGAATGCTATCCATCATTTTTGGCATAGGAGAGAAACGAATTTCCTCTATTTTCAAGCTTTGACCTCTGTTCCGTTTTGGACCTGTAACTTTCCAACCGTTAATCATAATGTCACATTCTTTATATGGTTGGATTCAACACAAATGTCAAAAACAAACACAAAAGTGAGCATACTTCAATGGAAAGAACACTCAAGATTTCAAAAACACATACAAAACAAAAAGGGTGTTTTTGATTCAAGTGAACTAATTCAAATGCTTAAAATATAACCAAACTCTAATTTTAAGAAGACCAATATAAATGATTATCAAAGTGTGAAATTAAAATGATAACAAACACTAGTATTTTCTGAATCCACCCTAAACAATCCTACTCATGTCCATGGACACTCAAGTTATGAACTCTAGATGCATTGATGAAGATGTTCGTAATCAAGACCGGGTTTAGTGGCTCAAGACGCATGATTCTCTCTAAAATAAGTAAAATGCGTGTTTAGTGCTACAATACTCTTGCTTTCCATACAATCAATCTCGGTGTACTTAATACTTCGATTTAATAATATGAAAAAACCCATTAAGATTGAAGAGAATATGAACATCACAAGAACCCTAATAGTATGGTATTTACATTAGGCATTCAAGAAATCAATTCACATGAATGATTCTTACTTCATCCATTAGTTGCTTAGGAAAACATGAAGGTACATATAATCCCAACAATCTCAAGAAGCATGCTTTATAGGGTGATTAATAAATATATAAAAATACATCAAGGATAGATTATTTTAGTGAAGAGGAATTCATCATTTGTTATCAAGAAACCAATTCGCATGATGCTTACTTAGAAAGGATTCAATCATTTGTTTCTAATTAGAAATTATGTTCTTGGGTATCTTACACAACTTCTCAACTTTAGCCATATGCATACAACCTAAGGTGATCAATCAAAGGAAGCAAACACATAGCATATGATTAATTTAGTGAAAATGAATTCATCAACAACATCTAGAAATCCATTAACTCAAGCATCAAAACAATATAGTAATCATGTTTAGGGCTTCAACCTAAGCCCTAGTTATGGAGTTTAGTTCCTTATACTTATTACAAACACAAATTCAAAATATAAGTAGAAAGAGTTTACAAGAGTTTACAGATTTAGTAGATATGAAGGCACAAAAGCCTTCAAAGGTGGAATGGTTTCTTCTCCTATTTGGTAGCCTCCTTTGCTTGGCTGCTCCTTGCTCTCCTCTCTCTCTTGTTTCAGAAATTGGAAGGATGGAATGATGAGTTGATTTCCTCCCCCTAGCTACCCTCTCTTTCTTACCAACTCATCAATCCATAGGATACTTAACCTTTTCCTAAAGCTAGGTAGGCTAATGTCCCCATTTCATCATTTCATTTTGCTTTTCATACACAAAGAGAGATTCTCATTTATTACCAATTAGAAAATCAAATCTTTACAATGTAATTAATTGTTACCAAGAGGTGTGGTAACAATTAGAAAGGGAGATGATACCAAAGGAGGGTAAAAGTGACTCAAAACAGACTTACAGAGTTATGATAAAATGCTAGATCGTTTGGCTAAGCTATACTTGTTCAATGGCGCTAAATTTCGGATATGTTGTAGTCGACACCCATTGGAACAAATTTTATGAAGACCTTTACTGCATCCCAGCACCAAAACATGGTGATCCAAAGCCAAGAATTTTACCTACGAAAATGAGCAAAACTAAAATTTATATTCAATAATGCACTTTTAGCTCATATTTCTTCCAACCAAGGTAAAACTTATTAAAACACAAAAAAGAAGTATAAAGTTATAAATTGTCAAGAACTAAAGATCTTTCATTGAAGTAGTTTACCATTTCAATCACAATCTCTATTTTAGAATTTGTTGTGCAAGTTCTCTTATTTATTTATATTTCCGTCTTTTAAATTAGTTAATTTCTAATAGTAGCACTCTCGCAACTCATATTTTCCCAAAGTCTGCTCTAGGGCTTTGTTTTGTCTCATCTTTCCTCTTCATTAGATTTTAAATTAAATAAGGATTTTTGTAAGGCTTGTGCCCTTGGCAAATCTACCCAATTACCATTTTTTGTTAACGAAATTCATGCCCTTCTCCTTTTTTCACTATTCACTATGATGTATGGATGTTCCCTGTTACATCTAAAACTGGTTTTAGGTATTATGTCTTATCTACTGATGAATATTCCTGATATACTTGGATTTATCCCATGTATCGCAAAAATGAGGTCTTTGAGCATTTTCAGTCCCTTGTTTCAATATTACATAACGTCTTTAATTCCTCCATCAAATTCCTTCAAAGTGACAACGAAACTTAATATGTCAACAATTCTTTCACTCACATCTGTCACAATTTAGGCATTCAATAAAGGTTCTTATTCCCCACACCCCACAACAAAATGGCCTTGTAGAACGTAAACACTACCACATTTCCATAATAATATGTACTTTCCTCACCACGACCCATGCCCCCACACCTTTTGGGTCGAAGAGATACTCATTGTTGTTCACCTTATAAATCTCTTACCCACCCCCACCCTACACTAGCAAACTCCATACACCAAACTTTTTAACCAACCTCCTATTTATTCTCACCTTTTGGTTTTTGGGTGTTCTTGTTACTTACATTTTGTACACAAAAAGTAAACTTGGCAATCGCACCACTAAATATGTGTTCCTTGGATACAATACTTACCATAAAGGTTATCACTGCATGGAACCCTTCACTGGCTATGTCTATACTTCTTGCCATGTTTTATTTAACGAAAATTGTTTTCCCTTTGAAAATTTGTAGGTCTCATCATCCCCGTATTATGTTGAACTGGACTTTCACCATGTGACCTCTCTATCCAGTCCTTTTCACTTTGCACGCCAAGAACCTGTGGGCTCCCCATCTAGGTTTGACCATATATGTGCCTTTCCAAGCCCAGCTCTCTCCGAATTAGCCCATTGGCCTAGAATTCCTTCTACCAGTGCCTCTCTAGGCTAAACTATCTAGGCCAAACACTCCACGCCTAAGACTCTCCAATATCGCATATCTCCCACTTTGACCTTGGTTCTAGCGATCCCCTCATTGTGCCATTCTTCGCATCTAATCCTCGCATGAATCCTACTATTCTCATGTTTGCATCGGATTAGGTCCTTTCAGCCCCCATATATGCTGCCACTAGGGTTACCTCCCTCTCCAGCCCATTCACATGTCGATGCACCACTCCACGGCTCACCGATCGCTCCTCATGACACCGAGGAACCAGCTTCACCACACTGTCTGCATGATGGCATCACTCAGCCTAAAAACCAAACCGATGACACTATTCACTACTCGGTTTCTCATGCTCTTTTAAATGTGCTTGATAATGTTGAACCCAATTATTTTTCTCAGGCCTCCAAGAGTCCATAATGGCATTATGCAATGTCTGAAGAAATCAATGCCTTGTTACAAAATGAGATTTTGTCTCTCATTCCTCCATCTCCCACACACCCTTATGTCGATTGTAAATGGATCTTCCACATCAAGCGTTACTCTGATAGAACTATTGAGTGTTTTTCATGTCAAAATATGTAGAATATGTTTATCAAAATGGGTTTCGGATCCTCTACTTGGATTTCCTCTACAATAATCTATTTGACTCCTTTTTTTTTTTTCTACATGCCAAGCATTTAAATATGATATAATTAATTAGGGGTGGAATCGGTTCGGTAACCGACCCGATGAGCTCTAACCGATAACCGACCGAGGGTAGTCGGTATACCCAAAATTGAAACCGCTGCCGACTCCGACTCCGTCGGTTTACCGGATTTCGGTTGAACCAAAAGCATCGGTCAGAATGGTTCGGTGACGGTAAGAAACTTGATAGATCGATAGATAGAGAAAAAGAGGTGAAGGAGAAGAGGAAGAAAGATGAGTCATGAAGATGAAGGATGACGGTGAAGAGGACAGAGAGGGAGGAGGAGAAGAAGAAGAAGAAGAAGGGTTGTGATGGGGACAAGAAGAAAGATGGAGGAGGATGAGGATAAGAAGAGATGGTGAGATGAACTTCGAAGAAGAAAGGTGGCAGCGAAGAAGAGAGAGAGGGTGGAGAAGAAGAGATAAGCTCGTGAGGGGGATGAAGAAGATGGCGGCTGGAGAGAAAAATAAAAAGAAGATAAAGAATAAGATCTGGAATTGAAGAGATGCTAGGGTTAAAAACCCTAATTTTTTTATAATATTTTTTTAATTCTCTTTAAAAGCTATTAAATACTCTTGTTGTACAAAGATTTAATAAGAAAGCCAAGCAGTCCAGTGGAAAGATGGAATAATTTGAAACCCTAGGTCAGGGGATCGAATCCCCTAGAAGGCGTATTTTTGCACAATTTCGCAAGAATTGGTTCGATTCGGTTCACCGTCGGTTTGGGATTTCCTCAACCGCGACCGGTCCGATTTACGGCGGTTTGGTTCGGTTTGCAAACCGAAAACCGAAATTTGAGTGACAAATGCTGAAACGATCGGTTCGATTTAGTTCAATTTGGTCGC
>NC_024126.1:15294301-15322142 GCF_000346735.1 Prunus mume | reverse complement strand
TCTGGGGGTGGGATTTTAACCAGAAAAACCGAAAAACCGCAAAAACTAACCGACAATTTACCGCAATGAAACCGCAATAGCGGTAAACCGAACCGCATTTGCGGTATTAAGAACCGAACCGCATTTGCGGTTGCGGTTACGGTATTTGATTTTCAAAACTTTGCGGTTACCGTAAACCGCGACTATATTTAAAAATAAAAATAAAAATTGCATTTTGTAGATAGCATTAGTGCTCAAACAACACAACATGGTCCTTCAAATCATTCACCGCCACCAATACTTGAGTTTGTAACATTGGTGCATTGCATTTTCCTTTTAGTTTGTAACTTAATTAACTTTGAATTGGATTTTTCCTTTGGGTTGTAACTTTAATTCATTTTGCATTGCATTTTCCTTTTGGTGTGTAACTTTAAAGGATTTGGAATTGGAGTGCTTGAGAAGTTGAGGTTGTGAATGCTTGAAAAGTTTAACTTTAATTGGAATGCTTGGAATTGTAACTTTAATTTTCTTTAGGTTGTGAATGTTTGAGAAGTTGAGGAGGTTGTGAATTTATATATGCTTGAGAAGTTGAGGTTGTGAATTTATATTTTTGGGTTAAAGTATGCTTGAACTCAAAAGGATTCAAAAGAAGCATCAAAATTAGGCCTAAAATGTGGAAGATTGGATTTTTATGACACAAAAAGAACTTGCGATTTTAAACCGCTAATTCACGGTAACCGACCGCTTTTTGCGGTTTCAAAAATCACAATACCACAAATAGTCGATCGATTTGCGATTTAGGCAAAAATTCGCAGTTACCGAACCGCAACCACCCCTAATGAAGACTATAACCTCCACTCGCCTTTTTGATACATGTGAAGTCCCTCATATTATCTCTATTGAATCTTTGTTTTAGTATGGTGCCATGGAGGCAAGGTGTTTGACAAAAGTCCATACGGAGGGATAAAATCTTATATATATTGGTCGAAATCTTATTTATATCTTATGTACACAACATGTTGGTTGTCTGGTTTGGTGTTCACGGTGTATCAATTGTTTGATTATTTCAATTTTGGATTTTGCTGATCTACTTTTTGGTTTACCATCTTTATTTTCAGTATAGAAATTATAATATACATATGATAGGTGGTGCCGTTGCAGGTTGATTTCGTAAAGGATATTACTTGTCTCTTTATATGTAAGGAGATACTTCTGTTTTTTGCAAATCACAATTTGATACATATATCAAAATAATTCATCAAAAACACACAAAAAAAACTTATGCACACATGTTATACTGCTATTGATAGGAATATAGAAGCTCTTAGAGCATCCACAATGGCTCCCTAAACCACCTCATTGGACAAATTTTAGAGAGGTATTGTAAAAATACAACTCCAACCATGCTCCCTATCCACCTCCTAAAATAGGAAGATCTTTAGGAGCTCCTAAATATTAGGAGAGAGGAAGGATTCATAGTGACTCCCTATAATTTAATGCTGCTTTATTTAATGAGTATTTCAAACCTTTATTTAACTAACTATTTTTTATTTTATTTTTTAATAGAGATGGACCAATTAAAAAAGAGTTATAGCATTTATGACTCCCTAAATTAGAGAGCATGATTGAAGTTTAAATTTTATAGAGAGCTCCTAAAATAACTTTTATATGTTTTTAATTAAAATTTAACTAAAAAATAGAGAGCATGATTGTGGATACTCTTACTTACCTTGCAAGGAGGGAAGTATATTCCTTTGGTAAATACCTTGGAGTTTAGGGCCTTGGATTTTACATTTGCCCCCAAATATGATAAGATCTTGATTCCGCAACTGAACGTTTTCGTGTAACGAAGAAGCGTCAATAATACATATTCTTGCAAAAAGAGGCATTACGAAAGGGAAGAAAATGAAATTTTCTTTTAAGAGTTTTTCGTATCAGTTTTGCCTCTTCGATTATGCCAAATTGGAAAATTTTATATTTTGAACTTACAAAAATAATGTACTATATGGGGAAAATTAGAGGTCTAAATAGAAGCAACCTTTTCTCTTCTCTCTTCTCTTTATTCATATTTTTTGGGTTTTTCTGTATTTGCATGGCCAAGCTTCTCCAAACCAAGAGCCAATAATACTGAGGCACTAGAAGCCACTCAGTTGAGCCACGTGTAGCTGCAGTGTCACATCTCCTCTATAAATACAGCGCATTGGAGCAAGTTGAAGGAGCAGTACAAGCCTAGGATTGAGAACTGATAAGTAGTGCCACACCTTAATCTTTATCTTCTCTCCGGTCTTTGTTTGGTTCCATAGAAAATCTAATTTTCTCGGGGAGGAAGAACAAAAACAGAGATTGAGAAAATGTTCATCGAGAGCTTTAAGGTAGAGTCCCCTAATGTAAAGTACACAGAGAATGAGATTCATTCAGTGTACAGCTACGAGACCACTGAGCTTGTCCATGAGGACAGGAAGGGCACATACCAATGGATTGTCAAGCCCAAGACTGTCAAATATGAATTCAAGACTGATATCCATGTCCCCAAACTAGGGTTTGCATCACTAACCCAGACCGTTTTGTTTTGCCATTTCAAAATTAAAAATGAAATCTGATTGTTGGGTTATGATTTTGTCTTTCATAAGTTTTCTGGGTAAGCCTTAAAGTTTTGATTTTTATTGATTTGATGTGTTTGTTGATTTTTGGGATACAGGGTAATGCTTGTGGGCTGGGGTGGAAACAATGGCTCAACCCTCACTGCTGGTGTCATAGCAAACAGAGAGTGAGTGCTTCAATTTCTTCATTTCCACCTGCATTTTAGTAACAATTTTTATTTGGGAATCAAATTTAAGCTTTAATCATTGTGATGGTTGTTCAGATTGTGTTTGTGCTTTAAAATGTTGATATATATTTTTTAAATGTTCCACTTTGTCTGTACATGAATTTTTTATTACTTGTAAGATATGGGTATTGTAAATTATCAGAGGAATCTCCTGGGCAACCAAGGACAAGGTGCAACAAGCCAATTACTTTGGCTCACTGACCCAAGCCTCATCAATCCGTGTTGGGTCTTTCAATGGAGAAGAGATCTATGCCCCATTTAAGAGCCTGCTTCCAATGGTAATTTTATACTTTTGATTTCTTAATTGGTGTTTCAGTTGCTTCTGGTTTAATTAATTATGTAAAATTATACATTAACATTAATTAAGACCTAAAAATTTGGTTTTCAGGTTAACCCAGATGACATTGTGTTTGGGGGTTGGGATATAAGTGATATGAACCTAGCAGATGCTATGGCTAGGGCCAGGGTCCTGGACATTGATCTGCAAAAGCAACTGAGGCCATACATGGAGTCCATGCTCCCACTCCCTGGAATCTATGACCCTGATTTCATTGCTGCTAACCAAGGTGCACGTGCCAACAACGTGATCAAGGGGACCAAGAAGGAACAAGTCCAACAAATCATCAAAGACATTAGGTACTAGTTAATACTAAAATCTAATTAATTAACACAAATCTACAGTGTTAACTGTCAAGTGTTTGTCCTTTTAAGGAAAGAAAGTTTGGTGCTAATTAGTGCTTTATGTATGTGCTAATTAAACAGAGAGTTTAAGGAGCAGAACAAAGTGGACAAGGTGGTTGTGCTGTGGACTGCCAACACTGAGAGGTACAGTAATGTGGTTGTGGGGTTAAACGACACCGTGGAGAACCTTTTGGGTTCGGTGGACAAGAATGAAGCTGAGATTTCTCCTTCCACCTTGTATGCCATAGCTTGTGTTCTTGAAAACGTTCCTTTCATCAATGGAAGCCCGCAAAACACTTTTGTCCCAGGTAGCCTAGCTAATTAGCTAATAGCCCTTTTTATGTTTTCTTTCTTTTGCAAAAATTTTGGCTAATAAATACCCTTTTCTCATTTCTTTCTTATTTTCCAAAATTTTTAGCTAATAACCCTTTACTCCAATCAAGTGTTTGATGTGATTGAATGTGACTATTATTGGCAGGGCTGATTGATTTGGCAATAAGGAGAAACTGTTTGATTGGTGGGGATGATTTTAAGAGTGGTCAGACCAAGATGAAATCAGTTTTGGTTGATTTCCTTGTTGGGGCTGGCATCAAGCCAACATCCATAGTGAGCTATAACCATCTTGGAAACAATGATGGCATGAATCTTTCAGCCCCACAAACCTTCAGGTCCAAAGAGATTTCAAAGAGCAATGTTGTGGATGACATGGTCTCTAGCAATGGCATCCTCTATGAGCCTGGTGAACACCCTGACCATGTTGTGGTCATCAAGTATGTGCCGTATGTGGCAGATAGCAAGAGAGCCATGGATGAGTACACTTCTGAGATTTTCTTGGGTGGGAAAAACACCATTGTGATGCACAACACCTGTGAAGACTCCCTCTTGGCTGCTCCTATCATACTTGATTTGGTTCTCCTGGCTGAGCTCAGCACTCGCATCCAGCTCAAATCTGAAGCAGAGGTATATTTGATTTTGTAACAATAATAATACAATTGCTCACTTTTAGCTTAATTGTTCACAATTGGAGCATAACTAGCTTTTGATGTGCTTGTGCAACAGTTATTATTTAGAAGCCACATTATATTGGTCATAGTAGCATTAATAATGACTTGTCATTAGAAATTATGCTAAAATGTTTTTCTGTCTCCTTTTGGCAACCATTCTCAGTTACCTCAGCAAGGCTCCTCTTGTAAGTCTAATATCAATGGTTTTGTCACTGTCATTGGTATACATCAGTTGCTGTCATGAATTTATTTTTGCACATTAATGCTCTTGAGAGGTATCCAGAAATGAAAGACAGAAAGAGGAAATTAGAATTCAAATGGTTGATTTGACATTTATGTTTTCTGGTTAAGATTCCAAAGTGGCTTCACAATTAATTGGGTCATGGGGGAATTGGGCTTCAAGTAGTTGATTTGACATTTATGTTTTTTAGTTGAAAAAACATGGTGGCTTCACATGAGAGTGGGGAAGGAGGTTCGAAAATATTAATTGGGTCATGTGAGTCTTGAAACTACTGAGTGATTTATAATAATCTGGTGTGGTTTGTTGGCAAAACAGGTTCCACCAGGCACTCCTGTGGTGAATGCACTGTCAAAGCAGAGGGCAATGCTGGAGAATATCCTGAGGGCTTGTGTTGGTCTGGCTCCTGAGAACAACATGATTTTGGAATACAAGTGAACCAAAGAGATGGAAGATTTGATTCAGAAAGTTCAAGAATCACTCCCTTCCTGTTTAGTTAATCTGGTGTTTGCAGATTGTGTGAGTAGTCTTTGTGCTTGATCTTTTACTTTTCTATTTCTAGGTGATCCCAAAGTATGTAATGCAGTTGCTTCTGGCTCATTCAGACGCAAGCAATTGTAATGGAATTAGAAATTTATAATATTGGACAGTAGTTGTGTGCCTAATTGTGCAATGTCATTATGCATATTTAACTTTTAAGCCTGCCCTTTTTCTATTACCCTGTTCTGTTGCATAGCATTTCGAGAAAGCTTAATTGCCAAAAAGTAAGCGTACAAATTTGTTTGGTTCTCGAGGAAAACCAGAAAAGAGGAATTTCTCGAATCAACTTTCAAAAAAAAAAAAAAAAAAAACATTAACCCTTCAGTGCATTCTTCACTGGTCTCAGTTTCTTAACGTCAGAAACATTCTGTACTGATGGAATTGGCAGTTGGCCATGGCAGAGTTGAATAATTTGAGGACCATAAAAGATGAGTAAGGAGTAAGTTCCAATGATCCTCCCTGGGTTTTATTTTCCTTCTTTACGGAAAGTTTGGAAAAATGAACCAACATTAAATACACATTTTGCATGATCATATTATCCCCATTAACAATTTAGAATTACAATATAGCATAAAATGCATGCTTTTTTTATTTGATTTCATATGGGTATAATTGGAAAATTAAACGAACTTTGTTTTACATTCCTACACAAACTAAACATGTGAAAGGAAATAAAGTGGTATTTCTTGGTTACTTTACCAGAATTACCAAATATGGGAAAAGAATCTCAATTTCTCATCCCTTGGAAAATAATATAGAAAGTGATTTCCTCTCAAATCCGTTCCGTGAACCAAACGTAACCTAAAGAGGGCTAAAGAACTTTTGGGACATGGAAAATCCAAATGGACCAAACTTTGTCCGCAACTTTGTTCAATAATTCACAAGGTAAGATTGTGGTCCCAGTGGGTCTTTTCTTTTATTGCCCTGATAATGAAATGCACATCAGTATGGTGTCTTTTTCTGCATAGAATTGATTGCCACACCTAGCTCTTATAGTAGCTAGCTGGTTTCTAAGGCCATCTCTAGTCATATGGCTAAATATAATCAATGGCTAAAAATTTAGTCCTTCAAAATATTAATTTTTTAAAGAATAGTGTAAGGCTAAATTTTTCCATCTCCAGTCATGCAGGGCTATATTTTAGGGTTATTCATATTTTATTATTTTGAGAAAAACAATGGTACAACACATACATTCTACAACTATGTATTGTTTAATTTAATTAAACTACTATTTAGAGACAATATTCCATGACCAAGAATTTTTTATAATTTTTTTAAACAACACTTAAAACATTTGAAAAGGTGACTACATTTTTTATTTATTTAAAAGGATGAGTTTCAATGGTTTGACATCCACATGCATGGAGCCCACAAAAAATTTGGCCTAGGACTATGCCAAAGCTGATCTAAATGTGGTCCGATTGGAGGGCTAAAGGGCCAAATGTGGCCCTCCAAATTTGGCCAAAATTTTGTTTAGCCCATGACTGAACATGAGTTTTGCATTATTTTATAACTATATTTGGGATATAGCCCATGACTGGTGATGGCCTAAAACGGCTAAAGAGCCCCCATGGAAAGGTCTACTTCTATGTCTTTGTCTTCAAGTCTATGTGATGAGCCATTCTATGTGGTTAATGTTTGATGGGTACAGAGGCAATCATTGAATGAACACCATTTCAATTGGAGAAGCTTTTCTGCATCCAAAATTGATTCATACACTTAGTGAGGTGGGAATTGGTTCAGTTATATTTTATTACAGATTCGATGCTCATCAACTTGAATATATATATGCATTGAAATTGAAGGTAGGTAAGTTTTTTTTGCCTCCCGTAGGGTTTTGCTTTAATTTAAATTTTAATATAATTGTATCCGAACAAATTGATGAAGGGCATACGACTATTGGTATGCCAAAGTTGAGTTACAAACGGCTAAAGTTCGTGCCAAAGTTGAGTTACTATTGGTTTTCTGAAATAACACTATTATCGTTGCAAATAGTCTAATTATAAAGATATCCCATTATTTTGATAACAAACAGTCTTAAATAGCCTTGATATGACATAAATAAAATATCAATATTATGCCGACATTATCGATTTAGCATAAAAATAATGCTATTCAAGAATTCTGTTAATAATAAGGCTACAATTATATTAATTCTGCAACAAATAGTCTTATTATATAGATATCATCTTGATAAGCTGTTTATATTGGGTGCTGATTTTTCCACTCTTCTTTTGTCAATTTACACTCCTTTTTTTTTCAATATTTTTTACTATAACAAAAAAAAGAGGGTAAGTGAACAAAAGGAGAGTGGAAACATACAATTTCCAACAATGGAGTGTAAATGGACAAAAGAAGAGTGGGAAAATCAGCTCCATTTATATTATCCCGTTAATTTGATAGCAAACAATCCCAAATAATCTTGATACGACATAATTCAAGCATCAATATTGTGCAGATATTGTGGATTTGTTACATGAACAATGCTATTTGAGAACTTTGTTATAATGATTATGCTATTTGAAACTATTTTCCGAAGAAAAATTTAAGCGTAACTAGTTGGATAAAGTTAATGAGAGGGAAGTTCACGGTAGGCCAACATGTCTCAGGACCACAGTACTCTTTGATGTATACTCCACATGTACCATCTATTTGATATCTGTGAATAAAACAAATGTAAAGAAACTCAAACCAATACAATGAGGAGTTGAAGTGAGGAGGTTATTTGAGGAGACCGATCCGACCGTCAAAACATTTAAAATATTTAAGTTCCATGATTTCTTTACATTTGTTGATGATGAGATTTGACCTCCTCAAATAACCTCCTCACTTTAAGCCCTCATTATAGCCTTTCCAATATGCCCTGCATAACTCAAGTGGAAGACATCAAATACCAACTGGCCAGGGTGTTATTTGGTGGGGAAGGTCTAATATTAGCCCAAATAAATATTGGACCTTAAAATTTAGGGAGTTTCACTAAAACACCCAAAATGGGGGTTGAAATTATAAAAAAACCCAAGCACTATTTAAACATAGAAACACATCCAAAATAAACCCCAAAGTCAACTTTTTGAGTGTGTTTATAAATGGTTTTTGAGTGTGTGTAATGATGAGTTTTGGGTGTGTTTATATGTTTAAATAGTGCTTGGGTTTTTTTATAAATACATGTCTAGGATTGGGTTTATTTATAAATTTGTATAAAATTTATGCCCAATATGTGCATCAAGACCCGTCTAGCCCCAATTGACTGGAATGAATAATTGAATTCAATTAACCACCAAAGCCGAAGATAATTCATTCACTAAAATATAAATAGATGGAAGAAGACCAAAGTTATTATGTACTGAGAGAGGGACTTGTAACTTAAGTCGTTATGAGCATTTATTTAGGTACGAAGTTTAATTTTTCCCTATCCTAATATCGCTGGTATGATGACACCAACTAAGATTAGTAACGCTGCTTCTCTTATGCCTAATTTCTACACAAATTATATTCTTACTATTGATATCAAATATGAAATGGGCATGCCAAAATGAGTTCATAAACAAGTCCTCATCACGTAAGGAGGTGGGCGGGCCCAAAAGGCCAAAAAAAAGCCCAAAAACATTTTATTCGCGCCTAGGGAGGCTCTTAGGATAAAAGGGCTAACCATGCTTGTTAACATTCATGTGGTCGGGCTAAAGGTCTAAAATATCGATGGTATCGGAAATATCGGTAGTTCAAAAATACGGAAATTTGGATGAAAATATCGGGATATTATCGATATTGATAAAAATTGAATAAAAACCATGGAAATTTTTATTGAAACTTTGGAGGATGTTTATTTAGCCAATTATCTGTTAGTATATCACAAAAAATTGGAAGGAAATGCATTGCATGATGGATTTAATTGATTTAAGTTTATTATACAGCGAGCTGACAAACATTGTGAGTGTAGAAAATATGAAGTAATTAATGAAAGAAGATTAAACACATATAATCATTTATATATAATGATTTATTATAATATTCACTTTATACATTGCATCGTAAGATACATGAGAGATTTAATACCACATAGAGTTCCTATGAGGTTCAAATTTTTCACTATCTTCATCATCTCTATGTGTAGAGTAAGTATATTGTGAAGAGTAGTCATCAAATAATAAATCCCCAAAATAGTTTTGCATGTAATTGTTAACATGTCATCCATATGGATCCGAGATTGGTTGACGTCATCCATAAGCAAAATCATTTGAAGATTGGGTCTCGGATTCTTTCTATGAGCTGCTCGTTTCTATCCCAAAAGGGAAAGGTCAAAGACTCACATTCTCTTGTGAAAATTTGATTTTTTCACAAACAGTTCAAAACAAAACAAGAAAAGTATACATATTTTAGCATATTATCATAAAAACATAAGCAATATGGTGGTTAAGACGTTGGAGGAGTGAAATGGCAGGGGTTTGAATCCCCTTTGCATGTGTGCTTTGTGTTTTTTTTCTTCATTTTTTCATTACATCGATAATTTCGATAATTTTGATATTATAGCGATATTTTGACAAAATGTTGTTGAAGTGTGAGCAAAATTATCGACATCAATATTTTTAGATATTATCGTCGATATTGTCGATATTTAAACGATATGTGTATGTATACGTTCTGAAATACCTATGACTCGAAGAAAAAAAAAATACCGATATTATTGATATTTTAAACTATGGTCGGGTTGTAAAGACAGTGCGTGGATCATATCGATTAGGGGTGGTTGCGGTTCGGTAACCGCGAATTTTTATTCAAACCGCAAACCGACCGACTATTTGCGGTTTGGTGATTTTTGAAACCGCAAACCGACCGCGTTTTTATTCAAACCGCATTTGCGGTTCGACAAAATGCGGTCGGTTACCGCGAATTAGCGGTTTAAAACCGCGAGTTCTCAAGCATTCACAAAAATATAAATTCACAACCTAAATAAATAAATACACAACCTCAATTTCTCAAACATATATAAATTCACAATCTCATCAACTTCTCAAGCATTCACAACCTAAGAAAATTAAAGTTACAATTTCAAGCATTCCAATTAAAGTTAAACTTCTCAAGCATTCCAATTCCAAATCCTTTAAAGTTATAAACCAAAAGGAAAATGCAAAGCAAAATGAATTAAAGTTACAACAAAAAAGAAAAATTCAATTCAAAGTTAATTAAAGTTACAAACTAAAAGGAAAATGCAATGCACCAATGTTACAAACTAAAGTTACAAACTCAAGTGTTGGTGGTGAGTGGATTTGAAGAACCCCGTTGTGTTGTTTGAGCACCAATGTTATTTACAAATAAAACAACATAGTGTAGTACATTTTATTATAAGAAGAAGCATAAATAACATTAGTATAAATAAACTAATTACTTACAAGTTGTCATATGTTCCATTTCCTTGTAAAATTCAACTTCATCATCCGTGTGGCTATACTTTGCGGTTTGTGGTAACCGCAAGTTTTGAAAATCAAATACCGCAACCGCAACCGCAGCCTCAAATGCGGTTCGGTTCTTAATACCGCAAATGCGGTTCGGTTTACCGCGATTGCAGTTTTATTACGATAAATTGTCGGTTGATTTTTGCGGTTTTTTAGTTTTTCGGTTTAAAATGCCACCCCTAATATCGATCGTAGTGTGTGCTAGCGCCTATGTGCTTCGCTCATAAATCCACGTGCTGCTCCATTAAAAGACCATTCAACCTATGAATATTCCACCGACGAATGATTCACTAAAATGAAGAGATACATGTCAGTCTGTGACTGACCAACGTCATCAACGAGCCCTTTGTGACTGACCCAAAGGCTGTCACATTCAATTTTAACATCTATTTTTCTTATTAAATATTGATAAACTTAAAACATTTCATAGACAGTGATGGAAATCAAATCTCACATCGTCAATTGTTATAATAAAATTTTGGCACACCTAACATTTCAAACAAGATTTGAGCACCTTCACTGGTTAAGTTTGGTGTGTGAATAACTAATTCAATAAAAGGTATTTTCCACTTGTGATTGAGAAATTTGAGCAAATGAAACAACACTGATGAATATTGTTGCAGGTTTTACTCTAAAATTAATTGACAATGAGTAGAGTAGTCCAGTTCATATAAGCCCTGATGCAGCACGTATCGCTCATAATTTTTTGTTTCAGTTTGACAGGCGTAAGATGCATAATTAATGTTATAGGAATCTGTTTTAGGCAAAAAAAAAAATTCCTGTTTCAATTAAAATTTGGAGTTTGGTTTAGGAAGTAAGTTTGTTTTCCTATTTCAGCTCGGGTTTGGAGTTTGGTTTGTTTTCCCTAAGTATAAAAGCCATCTTATAGCTAATTATAAGATAGTTTTTGACGTTGAATATTAGACGTAGAGAATTCTCTCTATTTTCCTATCAACTTTGTATTCCGTTGGAATCAACAAGGCATAGAACCCCTTTGTTCTTAGTTATTCTCATCTATAGAATCAACAAGGATTGAATGTTTATTGTTTTCTTTTGTATTCTTCATCATTCATACTGTCACGTACTGCATTAAACCCTTACATAATTTCTTAACTTTACGATGTAAGACAATTCTTCACATGCTTACATTTTTTTACCGTTGCGCTTACTCTTATATGCATCAAAGAACATTTAAATTTAGTAGCAGTGTGGCTTTTCTCACACCATTGGAGGTAGATGTTCTTAGCTTGGAGTCATGTCTAGTGTCACAATCTTTAGGGCGTCACCAGTACCCACTTGAACTAGTTGTCTACAAAAAATAAAATTGATTTTGGTGCGTACATACATAATATACAAACAAAATTGTTGGGAGGATCTTACAAACAAAGTTACTCATAAAATCCAAGAGAGCGTCATGTTAAAAAAAAAAAAAAAAAAAAAAACAAGAAAAAGAAGAAGAAGCAAATGACGTTTAAAAATTCACTAGTGGAAAGGCTTTCGCAGGAAGCATGGGAATGGCTTGACACCTAAACCCCAGCACTGGCTTATTTTATTTAGTCTTGAAAGCAACAAAAACAATGACCTCCTTCCAATTCCCATTTGCCTAATTTTAAAAAAATACTAATTTACTACACATTATATACTTAAAATTTACGCTTTAAGTTGAATAAGCATTTTATTATTTGCATTATTGGGCAAGCATGAGCCAATTGGAGGGCTGTTGACCACTATAAGAAGTAGATTACAAAAAAGGGGGGAAAAAAAGAAGAAAAAAAAGAAGAAGAAGAGACGAATTGGCTTTTGATAAAAAAGAAAAAAAAAACGCATAACAACATACTTACTCTTGGCGAAGAAGGAAAAAAAAATGCAGCAATAGAACCAATTGATTTCCTTCTTTTTAAAATTCTTTTTTAATTCTTGTTTAAATAAGAAAATAAAACATGTTTAAAGAATTTTTAAAGCCCATGAAATGCAGGCTTAAGCATGTTGTTTAAAGCCCATGAATTGCAGTCCAGTTTCCTCCTCTCTCTTTTTGGCTTGGCCCAAGACTTCAAAAATAAAAAATAAAAAATTGGCACTCACTACGCAGCGCAACAGACTTTCGTTGAGTCATTTTGTTGGACACTTGGAGTACACCACCACCAGTTGAACAAAGAGGCAATTTGAAGGACCTATAATGATTTATTCTGACGAAGGGAGGTACATGGATTTGCCACTATCAATATGGTGTCTTTTTCTGCATAGTATTGCTTGGCACACCTAGCTCTTAGTAGCTAGTTGGTTTCTTAGGCCTTCTCCAACCCATGAGGGGTTAAACCCAAATTTCCTCCCTCCAAAAAGTAATTATTTGGGTTTTACCCAGCCTCAAATAGTTTTTTCTCCTAACTCCATGAACTCAAATTTTAAATCTGCAACTTTATTAAATTGTTTAAGAATGGTTTAAGTCTATTTTTTTTTTTGTGGAAAATTTTTCTTCGTTTAATCTTTTTAAATAATGTCATAATTTAATTTTTTGAACAATTTGACCCGAAAAAAATTGAAATTCCACAAATATAATTTTATTCCAAAAGAAAACACACAACATAAAAAAAACACATAAGATAATTGAAACACAAAAGGAGGATTGAAACAATTGTCGACCTTATTCACAATCTCCAAAGCTCCTCCAAAGGTGATCGATGAAATCATATCGGAGACTCTGATGCACATGTGGAGATCGAACTCTATTATGAAGAATCATGTAACTAGAGAGAGTCTGCCTATCTTGGTAGTACTCGTATGTAATGCTTGGCTCCAACTCATATTGTCTTGCTCTGGCCTTCCTGGATCATTGTGGACACATATCCTCATCATTAGATTCCTCTTCAACATATTCATACTCATCCTCCACAATCATGTTATGCAAAATTATACACGTCATCATGATTGAGTGGAGGTTTTCCTTGCACCACATACGCGCAGGGCCCCGAACAATAGCCCATCAAGCACGTAGTATTCCAAATGCTCTTTCAACCTTTCTGTACGCTTCTTGCATTTGTGTAAAAAGCCTCTTCTTTAGGTTATCAGGAGAAGAGATGGTCTTCACCAAAGTAGCCCAACGGGAGTAGATCCCATTTGCCAAATAGTAGCCCAAATAGCATTGATTTCCATTGACAATATATTCAACATGAGGAGCCATTCCATGTACCACATCATTGAACAATGGAGAACGAGCTAAAATGTTGATATCATTGTTGGATCCAACGACTCTAAAAAAGGCATGCTATATCCATGTGTCTTACGAGGCTACGGCCTCTAGCACAACAGTGGGTTTTTTTTTTTTTTTGGTGACAGGTAAATTGGCTTGCCCAAGAAGATGACAGTTCTTTTATTCCCAGTGCATGCAATCAAGACTTCCTAACATGCTGGGAAGCCTCAACGACTTGCCTTGTGCAATAGCTTGCGAAGGTCAACTGGATTTGGAGACCTGAGGTATCATTGTCCATACACGGCTTCAACAACGCAACAAAACTTACGCAGTGATTCAAGAGCTGTGCTTTCATCATCGGTCGTGTTAGCCGAGCATCCCCATGCGAGCATACGAAAGACAATAATTAACTTTTGCTCAGGGGATAGCCCTTGTCGGCCGAGCCCGTCTTTGTTCTAGCGAAACTATGGCTCGTGGTTGACAACATCATTCAAGATGCGTCAGGCCAGCAGACAAAGGTAGCAGGGCGGGCCTCAGCACGAGCCCTAATATGTTTTCTAATGCACATGGGCTGTGTCAGCTGTAGGTGGGCTCCACTGAATAGTTTTGGGTCCAGGCAATACTTGGACTGCTATTTGGATCCAAGTTTGGGTTTTCCCAAATTTTGGCCCCTTCATTTCCTGGGTTTAGAGAGGTTTTAAGCTATAATTTGGAATATTTTATATTTAGCCTCATAGGTTGGAGATGGCCTTAAGAGGCCTAAAGAGCCCTCATGGAAAGGCCTATTTCTAAGTCCCTGTCTTCAAGTCTATGTGGTGAGCCATTCTATGTGGTTAATGTTTGATGGCTACAGGGCAATCATTGAATGAACACCATTTCAATTGGAGAAGCTTTTCTGCATCCAAAATTGATTCATGCACTTGGTGAGGTGGGAATTGGTTCAGTTATATTTTATTACATATTGGAAGGTCTTCAACTTGAATATATATGTATATGCATTGAAAATTGGGATCATCATTTGCTCTCCCCTAGGGTTTTGCTTTAATTTTAATTTTAATATAATTGTATCCCAACAAATTGATCAAGGGCATATCACTATTGGTCTGCCAAAGTTGAGTTACAAATGGCCAAAGTTAGTTGAGTTACTACTGGTATTCTGAAATAACACTATTATAAAAATATCATCTTGATATGTTGTTGATATTATCTTGTTATTTTGATAGAAAACAGTCTCAAATAATCTTGATATGACATAAATAAAGCATCAATATTCCGCCAATATTTTCGAATCACTACTACAAAAAGTGAAAAAGACGACCAGAAAAAAATGACGGTTTAATAGAAAATCGTCGTTGTGTTTGAAAAGACGACGATTTTATAAAACCGCCGTGTAAGAATAACTTAAACACCTAAAAAATGGGAATTCAATGGTTGTTTTCAAAACATGACACACCTATTTTAAAAAGCGACGTCTTATTGAAAAATGTTTTCCTAAGAGTAAACTCGGAGCCCACAAACAACGGTAGAAGGGATGAATCAACCGACGTAGAAAGTAAAGACGGCGGTTTAAATAAACAGCTGCCGTTTTTTCTCCGCAATAACCACGATCATGTTTTCGTATCCGGCATCGCATAATTTCAAAACAATCCACGGCGGTATATTACAAAATACCGTCGTCTTAAATACATGTACAACGACGTAAAATATAAATTTATCGACTTATTCCATGTTCCATACTACGACGGTATCTTTAACTATAACCACGTTGGTTTTTTCAATTAACGATGTGTAATAAAATTTACCACGTCGTGAAGTTAAAATTACCGTCGTATTTATTTACTTTATACGTTAACCCTTATACCTAAACGGTCGTCTTAATTACATTATTTTTTACTATTTATTTCTTGAATTTAGGTATCCTACGACGGTAGACCAACGTAATGATAAGAATTGAGAATTATCACGACGGTTTATAAAAAAACCCGCCGACAAAATAGATTTTTCTGAGATCCAAGATATGCGTTGTGAAGTTAAAATTACCGTCGTATTTATTCACTTTATACGTCCGACCTTATATCTAAACCGTCATCTTAATTGTAATTTTTTTAAAAAATTTTATTTCTTGAATTTTGTTATCCTATGTCTGTAGATCAACTTAATATCAAGAATTGAGAATAACCACGACAGTTTATATAGAAAACAGTTGACATAATCAGATCTGAGATCCCAAGAGTTATGATATCTTACCAGATGGAACTCTATTCTTCATCATAATCGGACCACAGAAAGACAAAGATTTGCCTCTAAAATTTGACGATGGCAGCCACATATTTGCATTTAGAAAGGCAATTTTTTGGAGGTTGATGATGTGTGTGTGTTTGTGTCTTTCAGATACACAAACGCACACACACATCAACCTCCAAGCAATTGCCTCTAAAATTTGACGATGGCACCCACAGATTTGCATTCAGAGAGACAATATTTTAGAGATTGATGATGTATGTGTATTTGTGTCTCAATTGAGACACAAATATACACACATCAACATCTAAAGCAATTGCCTCCTAAGAGGTGAGACAGAGGGCAAGAAGAAGTTGGAACCCTAATTGAAAACTGAAACTGAAAGAAATTGTGGAAAAAAACTCAATTTATAAAAAAAAAGTTCATATCCACGTCGGTTACATTAACACTAACGCCGTTTAATAAAGGAATCAATGTCGGTTCTTGAAAAAAGGAGGACGTATTAAACATACAAACAACGTCGGTTATTAAACTCAAGGCAACAAGGTTTTTGAAAACCACGTCGGTTTAATATAAAAAAAACGACGTGGTAACTTATAATATTACTCATTTAAAAGTGAACTTTTGACGTGTAGCGCCCTACTAACCACGTCGTTTAATTTAAAAGTGAACTTTTGACGTGTAGCGCCCTACTAACCACATCGTTTACGGAATACAAAAAGTCAAAAGGCTTTTTACTAACTACGTCAGTTCATATTATTTCAATGTCATAGTAACTACATACTAGGGCAGTTTCTATGACCACCGTTGTTGTATTTATCTTGGGACACTATATAAACTTTTTGGTCACCTGACCTGAACTTTTACGTTCTCTCTAAATTTTTCAGTTTTCTCTCAGTTTCCCCCCCATTTCTGAAAAGCTGTGTTTCTGATTCTCAGTTTCCCTCTCAACTTCTACGTTCTTCCTCGTCTTCGTCTCCAAAATTTGATTCCGAAGGAAACTTTCTTTGCAAGCCAAAGGTTTGAAAACTTTCTCACTCCATTTTTTTCTTCATTTGAAGTTTTTTTATTTAAAGAATTAGTCCCACTGATGTTTGAAACAAGACTCAGGTTTGAAAATGCCAAATCTTTCAATGTTCGCAATCACAGGTCATGTGAGGACGACATGTTTTATTTAAACCGTCGTCTGGTTTGTTGGAAGAACATGGAGAGAGAAAACTGGGCCATAATTTATAATACAACGACGGTCTTATTTAATGACCGTCATATTAACACATCCACGTTTCTGTTGATTTGCACGACAGTTATGTTTTTTGTCCGTCGTCTGAACTTTCATTTTATGTCTGTGTTTTACCTAACCATCGTTGTTTTTCTTGCAGTTTGTATTTCTCTATAAGCATGGTTTTGAAATCTTAAAGTAAGGATTCTCAGGCATCAAGGCAAGGACATTGCAGTTTCAAAACCACAATCTCTTCCAAGCAATTCCCCAAAGAAGATGAGATTTACTTCATCTTCCGAGAAAGACCCAAGCTCTGCGACATTTGGTGAAGTGACGAAATCTACTTGCGATATCAACATAATGAGCCGTGTTGTGAAGAGGAAAATCCAGAATATTAAGCCTATGGTTGAGTATAATAAAAGTGGCATACCACATGGCAAGGATGCTATTGAAATGCAGCGTTACATTAGTGTTTTGGCACGCACCAAAGTCCCTCTTGTGGACAAGAAATGGACTCAATTGCCAAAGGACCTGAAGGAGCATTTGGGAAGCTATTCAAATGGCTTATGTTGTTGGGGAAGGGGGCAAGAAGATGGTGTTGTCGTCTGCCGCCAAAAAATGGAAGGATTTTAAGTCTACCTTAACTAGGTAGTTTATCATTCCATTCGCAAATGAGAATGAGAAGTTAAAAGAGCCCCCTCAGCTTTATAACTTCATAGAGAAATCTGAATGGGATGCCTTTGTAGCTTTAAGGTTATCCCCGTATTTTCAGGCTGTGCATTCTGAGCAGTCACAGAGAAGGGAGAAATGCGAGTACAACCATATGTTGTCTCGAAAAGGGTACATTGGTTTGGAGGATCAATTGGAAGAAACCATGCCCGGTGAAGAAATCGATCTCTCTCTGCTATGGAAGAAGGCAAGAGAAGATAAACAGGGAAACATCCCTGATCCAAAGGTTGCAAAGAAGGCAAAATTAATCGTAAGTTTCACTGACTTTGTTCTAAACTTGTGAAACAAAGGTTTTATTTTTCATTCAGACATCGGTCTTTTTATCAACTGTCATTAGACATGAAACCCCACGACGGTTTTTAATCACCGTCTTTTAAAAAATATATAACGTCAGTATTTTTATAAAATCGATGTCTTCATTGAATTACAACGATAGTTTTGTGTGTCTATATAAGGTTTTTTAAATTAAATTTTGAACTTTCTTCATATTCACACGCACACACACTCTCTCTCCTTCTCTATTTCTCTGCAATTGGTTTGTACACTATTTCTAGATCATTGAATATTTTGATTAAGTGTTTTTATCTATGATGTCAAATAAACGATGCTTATTTCATGGACCGACGTTTTAATGTATACAAAACAATGGTAGTTTTGGGACGACGTATTAAATTATTTTATGCGTCTGTTTTTAAAATAAACCGTCGTTATAACCTCTTACCACGTTGGTTAATATTTTTATTAATTTATATATTTGATCATTTTTACTATCTGTTCACTCACTGACATTCTCTCTCTCACTTTTAGGATGATTTGAAAAAACAAGTCTCTGAGGGCACTCTGACTGTCTCTGGGAGCAACGATGTTTTGACCATGGCTTTGGGAACCCCTGAGCATGGTGGGAGGGTCAGAGGTGTTGGAGTTGGGGTTTCCCCAACTCAATTCTTCAATTTGAAGTGACAGCAGAGAGTAAAATTTGCTGACAAATTGAAGGAAAGTGTTATGGCAGCAGTGAGAGAGGAAACCAAAAAGATGGAGGCCAGGGCAAAGGAAAGTGTTATGGAGGCAGTCAGAGCAGAGAGGGAAATTATGTTGAAACAATTCAGTCAACTAATTCCCAACTTTGATCCCAACATGCTCAGTAAAATTCCAACTACACCAATTACTCCAATTTCTCCAATTCCTCAAGAGCAAAGCCCAAAAAATCCAATGTCTGACAAAGCAAGCTACTCTAATGTGAGAGCACCTGAATTGGATGAAGACAATCCCACGAATGATGTTGATGCTGATGCTGCTGAAAACCGTCAAGATCAAACGGTAAAATCTCTGACATTTGCTTTTTCAGAATTTTAAATTTTGAATAGACGTCGGTGTTTATTTTAAAACCCGTCGTCTAGTTTAACCTAGACGACCTTTCTATTGTGTAGCGACGTTATAACTTTTACACAATGACTGTTATGTATTTACCGTCGTCTATAACCTTTACCCCTTCAGTATGTTAGCGACTTTATCACTTTTACACCACGTCTGTTATGTATACCACGTCGGTTTTGTTGATTTGTTGGAGTCGTTTATTTTACTTCATGAACACACTAACTTTTTTTTCTTTATTTTTTTCTTTTTACAGGATCTCTCAAAGCTTGACATGCCAGCTCCTCTGTTAGCCCTATGCCAATATGTCGAGACCAAGTTGAAGCCTGGTAACGAGACCATTACAGTTCACATGCCTGAGGAAATGTTTGGCACTAATCATGATACCTGTCTCTTGAGTAAAGACATTTTACAGTTTGCTTCCATGGTTGAGATTGGAGCCACAATGATTGCAGTATACATGAGGTAATTCTAGAAATCCAGAACTTTATCTTATCGCTCAAAATATCTCTCAGAAAGCCTGAAAAAGGCAGATGGGGGTCAATTTTACTTGGGGCCTTATAATCCATGGTTAGTCCCCTTCTATACTTAATTGGTTCCTTGTAATATATTTTTTTGTAGTATATTTAATATATATGGATAGTTTTGTGTAGGGGTCATTGGGTGTTAATAATTGTGAGACCAGCTAAGGAGACTGTTTATTACATGAATTCATTGCCAAACCGCTCTATTGACGAGGACATGAGAAATATAGTGAATATGCAAGTTTATTAATGAAAACCTATGATTTTTTATATTTACGTTTGATTGATACGATAGCTTTTTCCAATACCAACGTTGTAGTGAAAACATAACGACGGTATATTATAACCGACGTTTTAAATCTTTACTGCATCAGTATTTTCTTGAAACTGTCGTCTTAATTGATATACCATTCGATTTTGTTTTTAATTTTAGGACTTTTTAATTTTTTCTGTTAAACTTTCATTTAAAATTAACTTTGGTTATACGTCTTTTTTCTTCGTCACCGACGTTAGAAATGGAAACAATTATCACGTAAATCACCCATATGGAAAAATCTACAAGGCACTCCTAGACAACCAACAAATGTAGAGTGTGGCTATTACGTGATGCGTTTCATGAGAGATATAATTCATGATCCAGCCCTAGCCTTTGAGAAGAAGATAAAATTTAATATATAATTTCTTTATTTTAATACCACGACGTTTGCTTTCAAAACCGTCGTTTTATTACTTGTAACATGTCGGTTTTTGTTTTTTATTTGCAGTTTGACAAGAAAAAATAACCAGATATATATACTCAAGAACATATTGACGAAGTCAGGCTGAAATGGGCAGAATTCATGAACAAGCAATTACCAAACAATAATTGATAATATACATTTATTTGAAAATGTTTAGGTTTATTTTAATTTTTTGACAATATATATAAACATATTTTTAGTAATTATTTGAACATTCATAAAAAAAAAATCAAATGAAATATATTGTTGTTTCTAATTTTATTTTATTTTTTTGTATAAAATATAAATGTGTTATAATGAACTAAAATGAAAATAAATCATAAAAATGTAAATTCATTCCCAAAATCCGACATCTCATTCATCTTTACACATCTGTTATATATAAACCACCGCTGTCTTGTTATAGCTGGAAAAAAAACATCGACGACATTTCTCAAAAACGACATTTAAGGTTGATATACACGTCGGTTTCTTTAAAAAACTGAAATCCACGAAAAAATTAGTAGAGACATACAACGTCCGTTACAGGTTAAATGGTGACGTTGTACCCATAAACAACGTCGTCATCAGAATAGTAATAGACATTGTAAATAACTAAACACAACGGTTATTACATTGTGACTTTAATGTTTACTAGGATGATGTTATGAGTTACTTAATGTCATTGTAAACTGATGCAACGTCAGTTATGTACTTTTGTATTCAATTTTTGTATGACTTTTATATTTTATTCCTAATATTCATAATAATTTCAAAACAAATTCCATAAAATAAACTGACAACTACTATGCACTCATTGGAAGATTTTATCTCCCCCAAATCTTTAAAAAATTTAATCTTAAAATTATTTTTATTTGTATTTAATTTATAATATTAAAAAATATTCATAAAAAATCCAAAAAATAAACCGACAAATTATATGCACTCATTGAGACAATATCTATCCCCTACATGCCTAAAAATTTTAATTTTAGATTTCAAAATTAGAAGTGATAACAAAAGTCAAAATGATTTAAAGACAAAGCACAATAGTCATTATACTTTCCATTACATAACCCTAAGGATTATGTGATCCATTGGTGGTCATAAAATTGAAAATTCTTTAATATAGATTTTAGCCTAACAATATAGAAGGCATTGTTGTAAGGAGTCCATAGCAATTTTTGGTTTATTTTTCTCATACTTGTGTATTTTTTTTTTTACAATTATTGTAAAATTTAGGGTTTAGGGTTTATTGAAATGACGCCGGTTTGCTCTCGCTCTTTTTGGTCAATATACGCGTTCGAATCCCAGGAAACGCACACCAAAGCTAATTTTTTAATATTTTAGATGTCGGTTTTTGTATGGGTGACGTCAAAACACAATACAATGTCGTAAATGTAACATAACCATCATTGTAAATGTGAAATTAAACGACTACTGGGTGTATTTACCGTCGTCTTTAAAAAACGCGGTCCTTTGAAATTTTTGACCAGGATCTACAATTTTCCAAATTTCCATTTAACCCTAAAGTATTTCCTTCTCTCTCTTCAACGTAAATTTGTCTTAAAGTTTTCGCTCTCTCTTAAAACATTGGGTATATTCTCTGAGCTCTCTCAAGCATTTGATATTTTCTCTCAGCTCTCTCTCAATATCCATGTAAGTATATTCTCTCAGCTCTCTCTCTCTCTCTCTCTCTCTCTCTCTCTCAATATTCTCTTATTATTAGTTTGTATATATTCCCTCAGCACTCTCTCAATATTCTCTTAGATCTCTCTAAATATTATGTTAGTTTGTATATTCTCTCAGCTTTGGTTTCTTAATATGGGTTCTTTTATGTTTTGATGTTTGCATTCTTTTAAGGGTTCTTTGAAATGGAATGGGGATGGAAGAATTAGGCATTGGTTTTTTGTAAACCATGACAACGGTTGGTTTCCACCAACCGTCGTCTAAATTTTAATATACGTCAGCTTTTTATTTACTACCGCCGTCATTGTTAGCCGATTATAACCCAGCCCTGTTCTTCAAAAAGAATACAAATATCTTGTTGTTTGCTTAAAGATGACGGTAAATAGACATACCGTCGTCTTAATCTATGTCACGCGACGATTATTTTGTAAAAACCGTCGTCTGATTATTGTGCAATTTTTTTTTTCATTTTTCCCACTTTGTTCTCTTCTTTGTCAATATAGTGTGTGAGATGGATAAGCCATGGATGCATGCAAATAGAAGATCAAAGGCATATGAGTTAGGTGTGGAAGGATTTTTAAATTTTGCTGTAGAAGATGGGAGTTTCGAAGCCATTATCAGGTTGCACAGTAGGCTTAGTTGACCGGGACTTGTTAAAGCAGGCACATTTATATGTCTTGGAGAATACGGAGGAAGTCCTACCTTATATCGAGTACGTATGACTTTTATTTTTCATATGGAGCCATTTTAAATATTATTATTCCTTATATTTATCTTATATACAAGGAATCATAATGCTTGATTTTTTGGTGTCAATGTAGGGAACATATGATCCACATCAAGACCACTTATCCAAAATTTGGAAAGAGAACAAAGTGGTTGCAAGATAAGCACAATAGCACTTTCATTCAATGGTTCCACTTTAAGGTATATATATGTTATTGAATGACATGCATCAACTTTTAATTTTCTTCCATTCTATATGTTAGATTGAATTAAGGTATATATGATTAATTTGCAGGTTCAAAGTGAACTTAATGGGGAAGAGCATAATGACGTATCAAAAAATTTAAGGTGGCTAGCAGCTGGTCCAAGTATGGCAGTGCCATCATATAGGAGCTATCTTATTAATGGTGTTAAATTTAACATCAAGGCACAAGATGATGTGTGAACTGTCCAAAATAGTGGAGTTTATTTACTTACACATACTATGCAAGTTGCTAGTGTTAAGGATAAAAACTCTATTGTCTCCAATATGGGTTTTTATGGTGCTATTCAAGAAATTTGGGACTTTGACTACCAAAAGTTTAGAATCTTAGTCTTGAGGTGTGATTGGATAGATAAAACTTCGGGCCTTGTAATCGACGAACTTGGATTTACTCTTGTAGATTTAAGTAAAATTGGACATAGGAATGACCAATTTGTTATGGCTTCTCAAGTCAAACAAGTATTTTGTGTTGACGACCCAATGCATCAGGTTGGTCGGTAGTGTTATCAATGCCTAATAGAAAATATAATGATGTTATTGGTGATGATGTGCTAGGTGATACTAGAATTGAGTGTGAGCCATTTATTAGAGGGATACCAAATGTTGACATATTTGATGACCTAGTGGGTGAGTTTGGGAATGAAAATATTAGAGATAGGTGTGAAGATATATGGATTGATTGATTGTTGTAATGTATGACCTTAGTTATTCAGTTAATTGTGTGACATTAATTAATAATTATGTACAACATTTTAATTCTTATCACATTTTCATTATGCAGGTTTTGGGCAAGACAAATCAAAAATTAAAAAAGCTAAAGTTGTAAAGTACGACGGTCAGGGATAAAAATTGGAAACACAGACGTCTAAGATAAAAACGACGTCGTGTTTCAACAAGGGAACAGACCGTAAAACAAAAAAACAGACATCTAAAAAAGAAATCAAGACGGTTTGCTTAAAATAAACCGTCATCTAAACCTTAAAATAAAGGTTGTTCAGTTCCATTAACTGTCGTGACAGATGTTCTGCACATTTGCTAGTCTAAAACAACTGACGTCTCCGCGCATACATACGTCACGGCAGGTCAAACAAGCGACTTTTAAAAGGACAACCATGTCATTATGTAATACGAACCGACGTGGTAAGTAATTACAACGTCAAGCAGATGGATCTCTAGATGTAGTGAAGTAATTAACCACGTCCTTTATTTTACAACAACGGATGTTGAATCTATAATCCACGTCGGTTATGTTCCTATCCACGCCTTAAATACTATTTATAACATCAGCCTTTAACATAAACCGACGTGGGGGAGAGTTTTGTACGTCAATATTGAGTAATATTCTGTCATTTTAAATATTTTAGACGTCGGTTATTTAGAAAAAGTGACGTCTACCTCCGTTAAAGGGCCTTCTTTGTACTATTTAAATGACGATTCTAGAAAAAAACAGACGTGTCAACGAGTTAACACGTCGGTTTGTATTATACTTCACAACATGGATAAATATATAAGCGTGGGTGATGCCTGGTGCAGGACGTGGTTATTTTATTTTACGGCAGTTATGGAAAGACAAATGACATGTAATACTCTTTAAACGTCTGTTGGTGTGTGTGTACGTCGTTGTTTATGGTTCACACGTCGGTTTTTTTTTTTTAATGTAGTAAATATTAACCACGACGGTTTCTAGCTTGTCCCAGTCTTTTTTCCTTCATTTAGAGACGTGGATAATTATCTATACATTGGTTCTTCTTTTGATCTTGACATGTAACAGCCTTTAGACGTCTCGGTTTTCATAAAATCGATGTGTAATGTTGTCGGAGATTTCATTTTAGGCTAATTATATAGTAATTACACGTCGGTTAGTAATAAATATGGACGTTGAATTTCTTAACAATGTCGGTTATTAACCGTCGTTGTTGATAGTGCAAAAGATGGCGGTCGATTTCACGACGGTTGGAAAACCTTCTACACGATGATAGTTTCCCGTCGTCTATTTCGATTTTTGTAGTAGTGAATGTAAAGAAACTCAAACCAATATACTCTCTATAACTCTCAAGTGGAAGAAATCAAATACCAACAGGTCAGGGCATTATTTGGTGGGGAAGATCCAATATTAGCCCAAATAAATATTGGACCTTAAAATTCATGCCCAATATATACATCAAGACCTGTCAGCCCCAATTGACTGGTGCGAATAATTGAATTAACCACGAAAGTCAAAGATATTTATTCACTAACAGTGCGTTTGGATGAGTAAATTTAAACGTACAAAAGAATTCATAAATGATTGAATTTAAATGACAAAAATTAATGTTTTAGAATTCGTACAGTTTCTACTTTGGGTGACAGATTTAAAGTACGGAATTTAACTTTTATTTGTAAAGTTATCTTTTTAAAAAAACTGAATCTCCCTTGAAATTTTAGAAATGATGACTTTTAGTTAGAATTTAAAGTTTGTATTTATGACCTTCAAATTCCACCTTTTTTTTCCACGCGAAATTTCTAAATTTCTATTTCTTTTCTCCAAACACGGGAATTGGTTCATGTCAATTTAGAAATTCTAACTTTTGTCAAAATTCCAAGTTTATTTCTCTCATACAAACGCATTGTAAAAATAAATAAAAGGAAGAAAACCGAAGTTATTATGTATTGAGAGAGGGACTTATAACTCAAGTGGTTTAGATCATTTACTCAGGTACTAGGTTCAATTTTCCCTATCCCAATATTGCTGGTATCAAAAACAAATATTATCTATTGATGATAACACCAACTAAGATTAGCAAGGCTGCTTGGCTTGTAAGTATGCCTAATATCTACACAAATGATATTTTTACTCTTGATATTAAATATGAAATGGACATGCCAAAAAGAGTCCAAAAAAGAATCCAAAAACAAGTCCTTGCTACTTAAGGCAGTGAGCAGGCCCAAAAGCCCAAAAAAGCCTAAAAAAACCTCTTATTTGCACATAGGGAGACTCTTAAGATTAAAAAGCCAACCATGCCCATTAACATTCATCTGGTGTAAGGACATCATGTGGATCATATCGATGGCAACGTGCGCTAGTGCCAGTGTGGTTCGCCTATATGCTCATGTGCTGCTCCATTAAAAGACAATTAAACCTATAAATATTCCATCAACAAATGATTCTAAAAGATGGAGACACATATTTCAGTCTGTGACTGACCAACCACCCAGAGTGTAACACTCTGTCCCATAAATCACTGTTCAATTGATTATTTATTGTCAAATTACATTTTTGCCCTTGGGTGTAGGGGCACTTTAATCACTTTTTGTTTGGAAAGGAATTTTAGGAATTGAGCTGCACCGTTGCATAGAGCTCGACGATACGAGTTCGTAGATAGGTAGCATGTTCAATTCGGAGTTAAAACGAAGAAGTTATGATCTACAGAAGTGCAATGGCACAACCGTAATTTTTGCAAAGTCAAAATTTTAAAAGCTGGCAACTCTCTCTCCCTCTTTCTCTCTCTCTCTCTCTCTCTCTCTCTCTCTCTCTCCCGCTCCATGCGATGCTGGACCTTGGCCTGCGATTGTGTCGCTGTCCGGCGACCATTTCAGGTGAAATTGGTCCCAAAGGTTTTGTATCGACGTCCTCTATCTAACCCACCTATTTTCCCAGCTCAAAAACCCAAGGAATTTCAACTGGAATGACTAGAAGTGTCGGCGATTTTTGAAGCTTTTGACGCCATTTTCTGTGACTCCGGCCATTGTTTCCGTCGATCGATGTATGAAACTTCATCCACTCTTCGTGCTCTATCTGTTTATATAAGTGGCTTGGATCGATTTTGGAGTTTTGGAAGTTAATCAAAATACCCATATATGGCCTAAGGTTTGGCCGTGATTTCATCTAGCTCCAGTCACTTTTTGGACTTGGTCCGAGACCAAAAGTTGTTCCCCTTGTTAGTCTGAACGCTTGTGAAATAATTGTGTTTGTTGTGCAGGTAGATTTTTGGGTTTTAAGCCAGTTTCAAGGGAGGCTATGCCGATTTTCTGGTAGAAGTGAAGCCCTAAAGTTGTTTTGGAATTAGGGCAAGAAGGGTACTTTAGTAGTTTGGGCCGACATATGCCTGACGTCAAATAGGGAGAGGGTTCGTCAGGAATTCCGAGGGGGAATTCAGGGCCGGTCCTTTCAAAAAGGGTGCCACGTCATCAATGAGCCTTCTGCCACTGACCCAGAGGGTGTCACATTCAATTTAAACATCTATTTTTTTAATTAAATATTGATAAACTCAAAACGTTTCATAGACATTAATAGAAATCAAATCTCACATCTATTTTTCTTATTAAATATTGATAAAGTCAAAACGTTTCATAGACATTGATAGAAATCAAATCTCACATCTATTTGGCCCACCTAACATTTCAAACAAGATTTGAGCACCTTCACTGGTTAAGTTTCACTACTACAAAAAAGGAAAACCACGACGGGAATTCACT
>NC_024126.1:15263603-15293955 GCF_000346735.1 Prunus mume | reverse complement strand
CTCGGTCTTCAATTCGCTGGATGGCCTGCTTTGCGATGAACTCCGTGCAGTGACCTTCTCTCACGAGTTCTTCAAGGTGTGCTTTCCAAGCGAAGTAGTTGTTGGTAGTGTGCCCGTGTATCCCATGGAAGGCACCGTATTTGCTAGTATCCCTCTTGTCTGGATCTCCTTTTCACTTGGGCTAAGATTTGATGTATGGGGATGGTGAACTTGGTGTAGTTTTCTCCTACCGTAGCGTCTCCTTGTGGGTGTGACCTGCGCTTGTCCTTACTCTTGTTGCTAAATTCATCGCTTCTTTGGCCTGCCCGTCTAGTCGACTGGTCTTCCTGCTTTGTAGACTTCTTTGTGGTGATTCGATCGTCATCCCAGAGCGCGTAGTGTTCCGCGGTCGCGTAGACCTCTGCCAAAGTCAGGATGGGAGTGATAGTCAGCTCGCGGTACAAGTCGTGTTTACCTGGAAGACCTTTCTTGAAGGCAGATGACGCAATCCGGTCGTTACATCCTACAATGTTGGCATTTTCTGCTTTGAATCTCTTGATGTAATCTCGAAGGGATTCGTCGGACTTCTTGCGCAGGTTGTACAGGTGGTTAGGGTTCTTCTTGATCGCCCGGTAAGAGGTGTACTCTTTGGTGAAGACGTAAGCCAACTCCATGAAGCTGCTGATCGAATCGGATGATAGGGTGTGGAACCAATCTTGGGGTGCCCCTCGCAAGGTCATTACGAATACCTTGCACATCAGCGTCGTCGGCCTTGTGGAGGATCATGACACTTTTGAAGTGTTTTAGATGGCTCTCGGGATCGGAATCCCCTTTGAAGTGGGTAAACGAAGGCGTTGAGAACCGCTTCAGGGGAGCAACCTGCTCAATTTCGGCCGTGAAAGGTGTGGAGTTTGCCTGGTCGATCTCCTTACGTAGTACATCTTTGAAATTCCCGCCGTTCTTCAAGTCTCGAAGTCAGTCATTCACAAGTTTCTCTACGTCCTCCACACACATTGCTGGTCGGTCTCGTTGGCGACGCTGATTGACCTCCTTGTGGGTCTGCGAGGGTCGACCTTCTCGTCTGCGCTGCCTAGGCTGTGTGTTGGTAGACTGCGCTTGCGAAAGATTCTCCGTAGCTTGTCGACGAGAACCGTCTCTTCGAGAGTGAGCAGCGGAGCGCCTTTCCTCGTGGTCCTCATTGTGAGGATTATCCGGTTGACCACCCTGGGGACCTAGCCTCTCGTGAATGTTCCTCTGCGAGTGGACAGCTGAGCGTCTTTCTTCACGATCCTCATTGCGATGGTTGTCTGGCTGACGTCCTTTGGGGCCTAGCCTTTGAAGTACATTTCTTTGCGAGCCCAAGCGGGCGTGGATGTCAAGTCGTGGGCCTAGCACCTCTCGCATGTTGTTCCTTAAACTTAATCTGCTCTGAGTGGGGCTCGCAGATGCTTGTGACATGTTGGCAGGCCGATCAAGCTGTTGTCCTTCGCCTTGTCTGCCCACTCCTGCTCCACTTGCTGGGTACCCGTTGAGCTGCCAGCCAGTGTGTTCGTCCATCCTTCTTTCTTCGCCCAGTTGTCCCAGGCCAAGGTTTTGAGCCAAGCTGATTTGGTGGAGGAGTTGCCTCATCAGATCGCTTTGGTCGTCCATTCTCGGAGCTAGCTGGTCAACTCTCAGACTAATGTCTGCTTGACTTCGTGGATCGGGAGGGGAGAAGTGTGTGGAGCCCAATTGCACACAGGCTAGGGTTTCATTGGAGGTGTGCGTGGGAGCGTGTGTCGAGCGTGGAGGCAATGGAGGGAACGCTTGAAGTTGCTCCAAGACCGAGCCTAGGTCGGTGGTGGTAACAAGCCCACCTTTATGGGATGTTCCTCCATGTTCGGTGGCGATGGCCGGTGCGGTGGTGAGAGGTGGTGGTGCCACCATGTCGATTGCGGGATCTTGGGCGAAGTGGCTTTGGGCCGTCGCGGATTTAGCCATCGCGGCGGTTTTGCCTCTCGTCTTCATGCTTCCAACAATGATTGTTTGGAAGGTTTCGGTGGATTGGAAAATAGGAGGAACGGATTCCTTGAGCACGCGTTGAGTATAACTCGTGCTCTCAATGAAAGCACCAATTTGAGTGTACAAATTTCCTCACGAGAATATTCGATTAGAAAGATTCCCCTTTCTTCTTCGCCACCTCATTCTCCCTGCAAAATAGAACCAATAAGAGGACCACACCCGGGGGGTGTTGGCCAAAAGCCCTACGATGCCTAAATTAGTTCAATTGAATCGTATAGAAAACAATAGCTAATAGGGTACAGAGATGTGTTTATGGTGTAAACCGGACGGCCGAAGCCTTATGTAAAAAAGAGAGAGAAAGGAGGTGGCTAGGGTTTGAGAGGAATTTTCTGTAGAGTTTCAGTAGGGATTTCAGACGTACCTTAACCCTTGTGTATGGCTATGCTTTTATAGTGGTCTCAGAGGCTAGGGTTTCAGAGTAATAATTCCGTAGATGGAAGGGAATTATTCCTCCCCTTTTTGGAATTGATTTTATTAATTAGGGATTTGATTTATTAGGGTAAATCAAATCCCTAATTGTGGTAGTTATTAAATCAAATCATAATTCCATTAGGTAACTCCTCATTTAATTGGGATTCGTGGCAGGAGTATGTTCAGAAGTCTTCATCCAGTAGTGCCCCAAAAAATTGTAACTTAGAAACACCAAATCAGTAGTGACCCAAATCATAATTCTGTTGGTGTTTCTATGGTAACTTAGAAACACCAAAAAATTGTTCATCAGGAAATGAATATTTTATAGGCAAATATTCAGAAGTCTCCTCAAAAGATATCCTAGAAAAATTATCTGCAACAACATTCTCCACTCATTTCTTGTCCTTGATTGTAAGATCAAATTCTTGGAGAAGCAAAATCCATCTAATCAATCGTGATTTGGCAGATTAAATGAGGAGTTACCTAATCAAATCATAATCGTCAATAAATACTTCAAGGCCGAATGATGTGTAAAAACAACAATTTGTGAGCCCAAAATGTATGACCTAAACTTTTCCAGTGCAAAAACTGCAGCAAGCCATTCTTTTTCAGTTGTAGTGTAATTTTTCTATGCACTATTCAAAGTTCTGCTTGTGCAGCAAATAACAACAGGCTTCTTGTCTTTTTTTGGCCTAGCACTACCAACAATAGCACCATCACTAGCATCACACATTATGTCAAATGGCATAGACCAATCTGGGGGCTGCATTACGGGAGTTGATGTTAGCATTTCAATCAATTTCTCAAATCCTTCTTGACATGCATAATTCCAATCAAATTTAGCATCTTTTTCCGAGAGATTATTCAATGGCCTTGAAATTGCACTAAAAATTTGTATGAATCTCTGGTAGAAACCTGCATGTCCTCAAAAAGATCTAATTTCTTTAATAGTTTTAGGAATAGGCAAATTAGAAATTAAATCAATTTTTGACTTATCCACTTCAATTTCTTTGTGAGAAACAATGTGTCCAAGTACGATGCTAGATGTAACTATGAATTGGCATTTCACCCAGTTAAGCACCAAAATTTTCACTTTACATTTGATAAGAACATTCTCTAACTTAGATAAACAATTAGAAAATGAATCACCAGACCCAATAATATCATCCATGAAAACTTCTAAATATTTTTCTACCATGTCACTAAATATGCTTATCATGCAACGTTGGAATGTGGCTGGTGCATTGCAAAGACCAAAAGGCATTTTTCTAAAAGCGAAAGTTCCAAATGGGCAAGTAAAAGTTGTTTTTTCTTGATCTTCTAATGAAATCTCAATTTGATAATATCCTGAATAACCACCTAAAAAACAATAATACATATGCCCTGCAACTCTTTCCAAAATTTGGTCAAGAAATGGTAAAAGAAAATGATCCTTTCCTGTGACTGAATTCAATTTACGATAATCAATACACATTCTCCATCCAGTAGTGACCCTAGTTGGTAACATCTCTCCATTATCATTTTCAACTACTGTGACTCCTGATTGTTTTGGAACAACCTGTGTAAGACTCACCCATTTGCTAGCAGAAATCGGATATATGATACCTGCATCCCAAAGTTTAAGTACTTCTTTTTGCACAACTTCTTTCATTGTTGGGTTAAGTCTATGTTGAGCCTGCCTAATTGGTTTAGTATCTTCTTCAAGAAAAATTTGGTTTTTTCAAACCAAAGGACTAATACTTTTAATATAAGATATAAAGTCCATCCAATAGCAGTCCTATGATCTTTTGAAACTTTAAGTAACATACCTTCATGCAAAAGCTCTAGTTTAGAAGATATTACCATAGGATAGGTCTCATCTTCTCCCAGAAAAGCATATTTAAGTCCAGCAGAAAAAGGCTTCAATTCACACTTTAGGGCTTTTTCTCTTGATGATTTTGTCTCATCCCTCAAAATTGGAAGCTCCTCATATTTTGGTATCCAACCATTATGTTCTTGTACCTGCGCAGAATCCAACAAAGAAAAAAGATATTGTATTTCAAAATCTTGTGCAAAATTACAATCCCTATTTACTAAAAAAAATTGCAATGGATCAGAAGAAAAAGAAGAATTAAAGCAATTTTGAACAATTGTCTTGATCATGTAAACTTCTTTGTCGACATCTTCATTGTTTGCGGGTTGCTTGCATATGTTGAATATGTTGAGCTCCAATGTCATGTTCCCAAATGATAGTTGCATAAGTCCATTCCTGCAATTTATATGAGCATTAGATGTAGCAAGAAATGGTCTTCCAAGAATAACATAAATTTGAGAATTAGAATGTACAACTAGTTCAGTATCCAAAACTATAAAATCAACTAGAAAATAAAATTTGTCTACCTAAACCAACACATCTTCCACCATACCTCTTGGGATTTTGACTAAACGGTCAGCCAATTGCAATGTTATTGAGGTGGGTTTTAATTCACCAAGACCCAAGTGCTTATCAACCAAGCAAGGCAACAAATTAACACTAGCACCCAAATCCAATAAAGCTTGTTCAATGCTAAAATTCCCAAAAATAAAAACAGAAATGAAAAATTGAGTTTGATATGCCTTACCGAATTAGCTTTGGAAACTAAAACCGCAAACCTTAACAATATATTTTCTTGTGCTACTTTTTGCTTCACTGCTCCCCGGCAACGGTGCCAAAAACCTGTTGCATCTACCTGTAACACCCCGACTCTATTTAATTTCCAATGCAAATGGTAAAACTAAATTAAATGTGAAATTACGAAACTACCCTCGGGGTAGGGTAGTTCGGTCATTTTCTTGTCCGGAATGATTGTGGGACCACAAGTGGTTTGGTTGCGTAGGTGGTTCTGAGATGAATTCGTAGACAAGCGGTAGGCTTGAATCGGAGTTATAACGAATTGTTAGCGATGAAATTTCTTTCGGTGGCAAAATCGTCAATAATTCAAAAAGGGTATTTGTAAAAAATCAGATTTTCAATTTCATTTCACTCTTTTCTCTCTCTCTCCTGTGTGTTCTCTCCCTCTCTCCCCACGCAGCCTCTCTTTTCTTTGTGCGTTATTCGGGTTCGATATGTTCCGACCGTTGGATCGTTTTCAAAATGAAGTATGTCCCTCTAGATACCCTTAGGATCGTGTAGGATTCGACGGATCGTAAAACGGAATCCCGGATACTCCGAAAATGCTAACCCTAGGGTGAGCGTTTCAGTAACCGTCCAATTGTGCGATCGTGAGCGGTCTAACCGTCCGTTTCGGACCAAACTTACGGGACGTGTATCCCAGACCTCGTAAAACCTATAGGAACTCCCGGGAAGCTAGGGTTTATTTCAAAGTTCTGTTTTAAAGTGCTTGATATTCATCGCATTTTCGTATTCTGAATCAGGTACTCCGACCCAGCATACGCAGCAGGCGGGACCCTCTAAGGGTCAAGCTGTGTGGGACTACTTGTGAGTGGACTTTTCTTTTGAAACTCAGTATGATTTCATTCATGGAAATATGGCATATAGTTTTATTATATTTATCAAGAATTTATATACGCTCGAATGAAAGTTCGAGGTTTTTATAAAACTTATTATGATATTTGACTTTTGAGAAGCTATATTTACATGCGTCTATGCATGGGGTACGTGATGGTTGATATGAGCTATGGAAAGGTAATATTTGATCTGTTAGTTGGAGTGCGTTAAGCACTAATTTATGTACCTCCCCTGATCTGATTTTGGTTACGGATATTGAATACTTTTGAAATTATGAGAACTCAGAACATCCTTGAGGGGATGTTGCTGTGGACCCTGGATTTGGGGTAGTCTGCGCGCGTAGGACTGGTATTTCAGGCGTACAAGCTTTGACTGTGTCGGCTGTACGTGCTGGCTGAGAGTTAGCCCCCCAGTTGGACGGCTCGTTCCCTAGACACATGGTGAATTGAGGAATGGCTCTGCCATGTGGACTAGTCAAACAGTCCCCCGGTTGGATTGTTTTCCCGGTACAATCAAATATTGGTTATATCTATATACTATTATTATGAGTATTATTATTATTATTCTGTTACATCATATAATTAGTATGTATATAATTATATATATATAAATGTTCTTTTGTTTTATTTCCCGGTAAGGATACTTCCTCGCCGGTCGTACCTTTGAGAACGTTTATGAGAGTCTAACCTCTCGGAACTCTTAAGTTGAGTGGTGGGCTTCGTGAAGTATTATTCACGGATTACGGATTTGAGATCCGGTATAAATGTGTTAGTTTGTGTTCATATACTGTTTATGATGGTTTTGTTATGCTTATGGTTTCTTTGCATGTTTTAATAAAGGTGGGGGTTACACCATTTTGTTTTCACTTGAACTGAACTTGATTTCTGTCCACTCACAACTTTCTGTTTTGCCCCCCCAGCCAGTAGCGACTGAGCTTTACAGTTGAGCCGGACCGGGTGCATCTTGGAATTCGAGTCTTCATAGAGACTCTTGGAACCTTTTCCTTTCAGTTAAACGATACTTCGCTTGTATTTTGAATTCTATAGATATGCTCTGTATCGCCCACTGAGGGTTTAAATTTTGTGAGGCCTGGAGGCCTTGTTTGTAAATTATTTTACTGCTTGTAAAGCATGCTGCCAGTTGGTTGTACTTAACTGTAAATTTTGAACAGGTTGAAGTTTGGAAATGTTCAATTTACAGGGGAGACTCTGCCAAATTTTTGGTAGAAAGTCTCAGTCGTTAGTAAGTGGGCCCGGCATCGGGATGATGTCGGTAATTAGGCGGGGTCCGTCCCAGATTCCAAGGAATTTCAGGACGGATCTTGTCACTACCCAAGTGCGAGTAGTCACACGTAGTAATAATCTTGGAAGTCCAAGTATCGTATCCTCAAGGAGCAGGTAGGCAAATATCTACACACAAAGAAATAATTAAACGTCACGCAATAAAAGTGACAAGCAGAATGGAAAAGTAATTTGATTTGATTGTTGTGGAAATTGAGTTTAAAAATGAAATATCAATAATGGAAATGCTAGGGCATCAAGGTTCAATTCTTTAAACAAAATATGTTTCATGCTCTTTAATCCAAATTATAACTCAATTAAAATCATCATTGAGAAACTTTAATAAGAAGATAAATAAATTAAAACCAATTTGATTTTTCAATGTTATCTTTTATTAATGATTGTTCAGAAAATGGAATTGCTTAATATCTACTTTTTTAATTTAAAAGCATGGTAAGTCAGTTCTTAACAATGAGAATAATTAAAAGAATTTAGCAATTCATACTGTATATTGGATCAAAGAACAATTCACAAACTTACTCAAAGAACATTCCCTTTAGCCTTAGCTAGAGTTCTAGCAACTCATTACAAAAGAAAACATAAACTAAATTTTGAATGAAATGGATAAAAAGATCTGTCGTAGGGGTGCCCTTGCCAAATAAGTTGATGGGTGATTTATAGTAGTCAATGAGGCGAGTGGGAAGTTAATACATTCATGGTGGGTGATGAAGGGTTTAATTGAGCGATTAATTGGATTAAACTTGTTGATGGTGGAGAGTTAGTGGAAAAGAAATAGCGATGAGGTAAGTGGGCGTTAAATGGCTATGAATGAGCTTGAAGGACGTTTGAAATAGGGCATGTGTTGGAAGGACATTTGAAATAGGGCATGTGCTGAAAGGACATTTGAAATAGGGTATGTGTTGGAAGGATGTTTGAAATAGGGCATGTGCTGGAAAATATTTTATTTGACATGGAATAGGTGCTGGAAGAACATGACTTGGCTTGGCATGATTAGCTGGGACTTGCTATGCTGATAATCTAGTGGTTGAGTTGAACTCAGATATAGCTTGGTCTAGCATGAGGGTTCACTCTTTCGGCAGCATGAATATAGAGCTTGTGTTATCTTCCAGGACTATCTTTGGGCTCAAGGAATGCGCTTGAGTTTTGGTGCTCCCAATAGCCGAAAACTTCCACTCCTTGGACCATTAATGGGCCTCGTGAATACTCGTAACCCTGCATACCATACCCCGCTCAACAAGCCCCAGGCATTAGCGTGGCTTGGGCCCACTTAAGCTTGTAGCGTGTTGTGTTGCTTATTTGCTTGGCATGATATGTGTGCAAGTCCATATGACGAACTCTTGCGTACCCAAGTTGGGTTTCTTCCCAAGTTAGGTGTCGTACTGGGCTAGAAATATATTTGGGCCCTGCCTTGGATTTTTTGGGCCTCAACAATGGTCATGATGAGCCCTAATATGGTTGTGGTTGGCCTCAGTACAGTTTTGATAAGCCTTTGTTCGATTCTACTAAACCTTGGTATGGTTCTTGTAAGCCTTAATATGGTTCTAGTTAGTCATAATATGATTCTAGTAAGCCATAATATGGTTCTGGTGTGCGTTAATATGTTTTTGGTTAGCTTTTATACGATTCTAGTAAGCCTTAGTATGGTTCTAGTACACCTCATATGGTTTAGATAATTCATAATATAAATTTGATAAGCCATGTTATTGTTCTGGTAAGCCATAATATGGTTCTAGGAAGTCACAAAAGGGTTCCAGTGAGCTTTAATATCGTTTTTGTGAGCCTTAATATGGGTCTAATAAAGCCATAAAATGATTCTAGTGAGTTTCAATATCGTTTTTGACAGAACCCGACCCAAATTCCACTTTGAAATCCTTGTCGAACCCCGTACATGTCCAACACCTGATAGGTGTCGGGCACAAATAACCAAAATACCATTCTTACCATAATCCAAAAACTACTTTAGGGTATGGCTTCTACTGGAAAACAAACAGAGTCTCCCCTGAAAAAGACCAAAAACCCAAAATTTTACCAGCATAGCAAACTCAAATAATTTCCCAACCGTTCAACAAAACTTGCGGCTCCACCTAGGTTAGCCTAGGTTGCCTACGTACCCTTACTGAGGGATCAAGCCACACGTAGTTCTTTATACAAGAAACAAAGTTGAACCCATATGTAAGCACATGAACCAAATATTCCTTCACACTTTCCTTAAACCAAAAGCTTCAAACTCTAATCAATTGGCTGAAACAAACTCATCTCTTAAGAAAGTAGTTGTGAATTGTATAAAATCCTTAAAACTTATAAAACTCCCGATCATTGTCCTATAAATCTGAAAACACGTATTAAAACCTTCACCAGTAAGTACCAAGATAAAATCATCAATTTTAGTTTAAAACATCTTAAAACTCAAATACTCTCCACCTAGGCGTACCCCCAATCATAATCCGTCAATTCCAATAATATTCTGTCAAAACAACTACCATACATTTTACATCATCGCAAAACTCGGGGGACACGTTATCAGCCCGAGAATGCATATCCATCAATTCCCTTCGCTGGACTTAGGAAGATATAATCTACTTGAAAGCAAATCCTCACAGCACACAGTTCAGCCCGAGACTCGCGAGGTGTTGTCATAAATGACTAGACTATTCTGAAGGAAACTGGGGGGCTGCGCAGGGGGGGTACTATTATGGTGGGTTTGAAAACCATTTTCTGAAACTTGTCATAAAATTCCTCTTTTTCTACAAACCCATTTTCCAAATCCTTTCTCAACTTTCCAAAAATCAGTTCTTAAATAAATAACCAAAAATCCCTTTTTTAAAACGAGATCAACCCCAACATTCCTTAATTTGAATTTGACCATGCAAAATCTCTCAAAACTATTCTCAAACTACATTCAAATATGTACAACATACTATTGAGAAAACTAGTATTTACAATTCATCGATTTCAAGCCATTGAGAATATAATTAAATATAGACATATAATCAGGAATTTAATTAATTTCTTATTCATGCCAAAACCCAGTTATCCAAGCCATTCCCAACTCCACACAATTAAACATAATATAACATGTTTGGAAGGTAAAAGAGATTGTATAATAATTCATAAACATTCAATGAAACTCTCATAACATAATACCATTTTAAAAAAAACCTCCAATTACAATTACAACTATTAAATAGCCTCAACCGAGTCGACATAGACCACTATCTAAGTCAACTGGGCTTGTAGGGCCCACATCCTCAATTTTTTATATGATAATTCCAATTGGTCCATAACCATAAGTTGAACTCATCCAAGAAGTCTCACCACGACCCAACGATCGGTTTGGCCCCGATCATGGAATTTGACCAATTTGTCCTACAGGGCCCACAACCTCCAATTTCCGATCCAAAATTCCTATAAGTCCAACAAGGTCTAATTAACAAGTTATGAGAGCTTGGTCTCAATCGAGTGGTCGGATCACCCCAGATCGCACGATCGTACGGTGATCGATTTATTTAACCCTAGAACCGTTGATTCGGTGTATTCGGGACTCCGATTCTCGATCAACCAATTCCTACACAATCCTAGAGGTACAAGGAACAAAATATTTGAAATTGGGACTGATGGAATGATCCAAACCTATCGAAACCGGGTATCGCATAATAAGTGCAATATCCTTTTGACTGTCAAATGATAACTAGCTCAATAGGTTGCCACACAATGACCCACGGCCCGCCACCCGTCGCTGGCAGTGGTGGGTGTCTTGAGAGATTTTCCAGCAACAAAAAATATCCAAACCACCAGCCAAAACCTATTCCAATAGATTCATACTAACTAGGGGATCGACTTTTGTTCTTGGACCACGGCCAAAAACTAGACAGAGCTAGTCGAATCGAAATCGAAACCGTCGGCGAAAGTAGGTATATTGAACGATCGGTAAAACCTCAAAATCGATTCAAGGTATCAACATAGATAGCTAGAGCAAGTGGAGGGGATGAAGATGTATGCCTGGATCGAAGAAAATAGCTGCCGGAATCTCCGAAAACGGCTTGAAAAATCTGCCCAGTTTTCAAGTCAATATCGTCTGCGCTACGCTGGTTTTTGATCGGAGAAAATGAGTAGGTCAAGTAAAGGAGAGAGAGATGATTCTTTTGGAACAAGAATTGTCGAATTTAGTCGCCGAACAAAGATGAAATTGTCGTATGTAGAGAAGCTGGATGTGGTTCTAGTGATCATAAATTACGATTGTGCCACTGCACTTCTGTAGATCATAACTTCTTCGTTTTAACTTCGAATTGAACTTGCCACTTGTCTACGAACTTGTATCATCGAGCTCTACACAACGGTGACACTCAAGCTTGAACCTGTGATCAGTGACTGATGCAAAAATCAACCAGTCGAGCTCAAGATAACATAAGAGAAAAACGGCCGAGCCTACCAACTTGGCTGACCACAGATCTACAGATTGGCCGAATCAATGGACCACATCCAGTGCTGTTTTTGATCGGCTGGGGGCAACGGTGGTCTAAGACCTTCAAGCCCCCGATCGTGCAGGACGACTGATGGTACAAAACTCAGCTTGGGGACAAGGCCGAACCTTTGACAAAGACTCAGTTAAGTAGGATACAGAGATCTAAATCATCCCAGGCGAAAGATCTAAACTCTGTAAGAAAGAGACGAGCTTGAGCACACAACATCTGCTCCGACTAATGGATTCACATGAAGGAAAACTTCTACTGGAAGCCCCAGAGTCGGATGATATGGGCCCAAAAAAAGGACCCCATCAGGTATGGTTATTGATCTATATGGAATGGTTCCTAAATACTAAGAGATTGTGGAGTTGGCCCTCAGGAACCCAAAGGCTGAAGAAATCCTCGTCGCTAAGAGTTCGGACCTAGCAACCAAGGCTTTTCACCAAGCCAATCACCAAGCTAGGGCTAAAGGGTTGTCGTCGTACCAGCCTAACCTGAAAAATTTGGAAGCCAAGGCTTACTTCACCAAGGACCACTTGGCATGCTTGCGACAATACTTTTTGGTGACCTTGGCTGATTTTTTGTTCTACCAAATGTTTGAGGAAAAGATTCAAATCGGCCAATTAAATGAGTACCTCTCAGTGAACTCTCACCCATTAAGTTCTCCACGGCAAAAGAAGACTTCTTTGACGAACCAACAAAGACTCTAACGGACGTCCTCACCAACCCTTTATCCAAGGACGAGGACAAGGATGTGCTTACTAAGGATGAGTCCATGCTGGATTTGGAGGAAACTTCGGGCAGGCAAAAGGGTACATGGCCGAAGAAGGTGACACGACCGAAGAAGTAGACACTAATGGCAAAGATCCGTCAAGGCCATGCGAAATAAACATCAATATGGTCTTGGTCTTACCTTCCAAATTCTTGGCCCCACAAGGCCTGAGCGGTAATCTTGACGGTTACTTCTTAGAGGAACGGCCTGACATTCGGCCAAGATCGAAGGAGGAATTTTTGGCCATTGCTTTCAACAAAGTCATACATAGGGATGAGCCAAATAAATACCGCCCCCTTAAACCATTGTACAGTTCGGCGCACGTGGAAGGAGTGCCTATTTCCAGAATTTTGATTGAATGTGGAGCCACGGTCATGTTAGAAATATGCCTTTAAAGCCAACTTAGAGTTAAGGAAATCTTTGATAAAAGACATATTATGTTATCAATGGGCAAGAAAAGTTGTTTTATACATTAAATCATCCTATATTATCTTTCAATATGTAGAACAATCATAGTCCAAGGAATACACAAATGGATATGGCAACAATGTAATGAGATTGCATACATGGAGACTTCTCATCATCCCTAAATCCTGAATATGTTCTTGATCATAGGAATATTGATTGGGCGTCAATATTCCGCAAAGACCAGTACACACAGTATCGTCTCTATATGTAGGGAATGGCAAGGTCTCAAGATACTTGATTTAAAATGAAAAAGGTTTAGCTCAACATGTATAAACAAAATGAATCCATCATTTAGAATGTTTTTGTTGTATAGGTTGTGGCTAAAGTTCATTTCCTCAACATTAGATGCATGTTTCCTTCAAGTCAATGTTCTTCCCTATTCCCTGATGAAGGATTTTACCTCTTGAAAATCCTATTTCAATAAGACGTCGGTTTTTAAATTAAGTACGTCGTGTTTTATGAACAGCCATTTGAAACTCCATTTTTTAGTTGTCTAATGTGTTATTACACGGCGGTTTTATAAAACCGTCGTCTTTTAAAAAACAACGACGGTTTTCACTTAGACCGTCGTGTTTTTCTGGTCGTCTTTTTCACTTTTTGTAGTAGTGTTTGCTGTGTATGAATAACTAATTCAATAAATCAAATGAACAACGTAGAACTATCCTTTAAGCATAGTTGTATAAGTCAAGCTTTCATTTTTCTTCTTCATTATGTCAATCAATTCAAAGATCTTCTAGCCTATCACCCTCTTGGGTGCTAAAGATATCTTTCCTACAATGGAGGACTACACGATACAATTTGAATTATGTGCTAAATTTTGAGCTTTATATATGGGTAACTTAAATGTGGATGTCTATAAAAAGTATTTTCACTTGTGATTGAGAAATTTGAGTAAATAAAACAAGACTTGTGAATATTATTGCATGTTTTACCTTAATATCAATTTACATTGGGAGGAGTAGTCCAACTCCTTTTAAGTCCATACAAAATTTCTTAACTTTTCAATGTGAGACAATTCTTCGCATCCTCACTTTTTTTACCATAGTACTTGCTTTTACATGTAGCACAACATATTTAAATTTGGTGATGGTATGGCTTTTGTCACACCATTGGTGGTAGATGTTCTTACCTTGGAGTCATGTCTTGGGATCAGTGTTATGGGAACAAATATTTTGGTTTCCAATTATAAGGTGACACGTAGATAAGAAGAATATCTCCGAGGTCAATTAATTGAGCCCATTTATTTGGCAAATTAGTATAATCTTCATTTAAAAGATAATATCACCAATTTGGGATATCATCAATAGTGATTTGATCCCAATGAAATCCCTAATTGATTCAATCTCTAAAATTTGGGGAAAAAATATCTTCCTTCCAAATTAAGAAGATATTCTTTGAAAAATCCTAGATGCCTAGAGCCCTATAAATACGTGGCTACATTCAACATACAAGGTAATCTAAAACTCAACCCGAAAACCCTACTCTCTCTCTCTCTCTCTCTTGTCGTCTCTCCTCTCTCCATATTTTCCTATCACGACTTCGGCCACCACACACGGCTCTGGCTACCTGGTTCTCCCGTAGAGAAAACTCCGTACCCTTTTTTAGATATTGTTTTTCAGATATTCAATCGAACTAACTTAGGCATCGAAGGGCCTTTGGCCAACTCCCCTAGGTGTGGTCTTTTACTCTTGCTTGATATTATCTTTTACTCTTAGGCATCAAAGGGCCAAGGTTATACAGTTTCAACTTGGCGACCTTGCACTTAGAAAAACTTTCATTACTGCGCAAAGACAAGGATTAAAGTAGATGAAACCCAATTGTGAAGGCCATTATGTAATCTGCCAGTCCGAGGGCAGAGGAAGCTATATACTTGACAGCCTGGAAGGGAAGGAGGTTCCAAGACAATGGAATGTCTGCCACCTCAAAGATATTACCCTTGAAGCTTCTTCCTACAAGCTCAAGTTCATAGCAAACAACTAAGCATGCCCACTTCTGAAGAGGAAAAACAACTGCTAGAAATTCCAGGTTATTTATCCAGTTATTTTCATTTCAAATAAAGCAATGTAATTATGCAAGCATCAATACAAGTTCACTTTTTCATTCAAAAGAAGTGTGCAGTTATCTGTGAAGTGTCCTCAAGGAGACGCAGGTCAAGCATATTATCACCTATAAGCTGTGTCCTCAGGGACACGCATGACGAAAACTATGAAGCGTCCTCAAGGAGACACAGGTCAAACAGACCATCGCCTACAAGCTACGTCCTTAATGAGACATTGGGTGAAAACTATGAAGCGTCCTAAGGGAGATGCATGTCAAGCAGATCATCGCTCATAAGCCGCATCCTCAAGGAGACGTAGGGATAAAACTATGAAGAGTCTTAAGGGAAAAGCATAAGAGCGTTCTTTAAGTAAGTGGTGGGTAAACATTTAAGCATCCTAAGAGAGATGTAAAATCAAGGCACCAGCAAGTTGCTCAAGCAGTTTGCAAGATACAATGCAAATTGAAGTTAAAGAAATAACTGAAATTTCCATAGCAAAGTGATCAACCAGCCAAGCTCAACAAAAAGAAGATGGTCAAACAAGACTAATTATTGCAAAAAAGAAAGCAAATTCCAAAAAACTTGAAAAGATAAAGGAGTCTTCATCTACTCCAAGATTCTGGCAAGAGACCCCTGGTCAACAACCTATTCGGCATCCATCTGATTAGCTATGCCTTCAGCAGCTCCAACTGTTTGCTCCACGACATTTGTCGCCATCTCTTCAACCACGCCTTCCTTGGCGCTGTTATTCTAGGCTACAGTCTCGTTAGCCGCATGCTCTTTAGCTCCTTCCACATCCACAGCGTTAATTTGCTCACGTCGAGAAGAAAGCAAGTCAAGGTAGAGCACCTTGAGATCTTCATTTGTAATGGAATTGCAAGGAGTGGCACCACTTGTGTAGTCCAAGTATCCTAGCTTGTCGCAGGGATAAAAATATGAAGCGTCTAAAGGCGAAAGTAAGCCTTTTTTTAACTATGCATAGTGGTAGCAGAAGAGTTAAGTTCACTGTCCTTCTTAGCAAGGGAACTCTTTAGCTCATATATATTATCCCTCAATTCAGACATCTTCTTTTCATAACAGATGGCAGAGAGCTTGCCAGTTAAATCAACATTCTTCTTCTCTAACTCACTAAGCTGAGCAGAAGAAAGGCCAAAAGCATACGAGTTATGAATAACGTAAATAGCAAAAACTACTCATTTTTGAAGTAAATGAAAGGCTATTTCCTTCTGCTTCTCCAAGGAATGACTTGATGATGTAGAAAAATCATGGGTTTGTCCCTATGAAGGAAATTTGAAAAAGGGAAAATTTTCAAAATCAGAAATGGGCTTCAAATATGGAAAATCATGGTTGAGCATAAATTGGAACCTAAAGTTTCCTATGATTTTATGGTTTCTTTGTTTTCTATTTAACCCAACTCATGGCATTATATTAATCAATTGTATCATATTATTAATCAAATTTAGAGATTTGCTCTATTTTCTGGTGGATTCCAGCCATTGATGAATTTCAGTTTATCTTTTCGGGTTTAGACGTTTGTTGATCCGTTCCATGGTGCATCACTTGAGAATGTGCCAAGGTCACTAGCCTAATGGATATGATCAACTAGCTTGACACAAGCAGATGGGTTTGATAAGAAGTTCGCCTTGAATAGATTAGACACACATGCATCCCATCCAGGGTTGGACTTGTCAACGTTGGGATCAGTCATTAGCATTTCCGAAGAACCATTCACATGAGTAGATGACTCTCTTGCATTCTTAGTCTTTGCCATCCTCACCTCGGAAGAAGTCAACGATGCCGTATCAGCTTCATGCTTGACTGCTCGTGGCTCAACAATTGGATCACGATGGTTAGGCGGATGAGTAATCCTCCCAGTACAGTCCTCATTCCTAGACTGGTGCAGGCGACTTAAACTTTGAAGAGGAATATTAGCATCTCTTTGCCTCTCGGCATGTGAACTGGTTTGGGAGCGAATCTCTTTACCGGGCAGATCACAGTTTCTGAACTTGTGAGTAGGGGACTTGAGCGAAATGTCCTAAACAATTCACATACCACTAACCTTCTTGCTATATGCGCCACGAGATACTTAATCTTAGCAGATGACGAGGGAGCAGTTCATACTTAAGTCTTCTCAACAGATGATACCTTTTTCGAGGAAGACTTAGTCACAACATAATGGAGTTTTGGCTTCTTTCTTAGCGGAGACACATCCCTCGCCCGCGAAGTCGCAGCTTTATCTCTTGGGGACTTGACGTCAGCCTTCCTATTTGAGGAGAGTTCGGTAGAACACTCTTCCTGTTTAGCAGGCAGACATTAAAGTTTGGACTATTCTACTTCCATCTCTCGACATCCTTGGCAGGGGCCAGACCACCAGTTTTCTCTCAATACTCGCTTAATAGCCAACGCTATTCGCAGAACCTTGCAAGGATGTTGAGAGCATGGCCGACCTTATTCGGCCCAAGGTTCATTCTCTTGCAAATATCATTCTCTGTAAGTAGAAGACAGAAGTTAGTCAATCATATTTCAAGAAATTCAAATAAAAAGGAAGCATATCAAACAGCAATTTGATGTACCATCACAATAGTTCATATGAACAAGTAGACCATCACCAACTCCCCTTTCCCACCATCCACTGACTTCCAGCACATCGACATGCCATACATGATCTTCTAGCTAAAGTTGTCAAACAACTTGGCATTGCATATGTGGACCTGAGCATACTTCTCGTAGTGTCTCACTTCGAAGAAGTAGAAGAACTCTCGCACCGTCAGATCTAACTTGAAGAAGCGGCTCAGGTTCTCAAAGCACATGATCGCCAGGTAGACATTCGAAGTACACTGACTTGGAGCACAATCCATGGCGCAGAACACCTCATTGAAGAACTTTAACAACGGGAACGTGAAGCGCAAGGAGAAATAGAATGGATGAAACGTAATAATCCTAGCATTTGAATCATTCGCATCCACATAAGAAGCATCGTCGGTTGAAGACTCTGCCAGCTTGATATGCACGTCATCAGGTATGGCAGAAGCATGGGCGACACGCCACTTCTGAAATTGAGCTTCAGACGTGACACGATGTTGATTAGCCACAAATATCTTCTTGTGCACTTTGGAGCCTCCTCACAAGTAGAAAGGCACTTGTGAGCTTGGTTATTGGCTACCTTCCTCAAAAGACATGATGGCTGGACAACTGCAAGATGAAAAGACATTTTTGCAAGTCAAAATACATGTCAGGTCAACAAAAAAAAAAAATTGGACAGCTTGTAGGCCTAAGCCATAAACTCACAACCCAAGTTGCATCCACAGCTCGAGTTGCACCACGACAGGCCCGTGCCTCATTTACCTAATTGGGCCAGGCCCAAGTCGTTAGGAAAAAGAAAGGAGCAACAATAGCTACTGTCGACAAGCACCGTCATCCTTGCCAACCTACACCGCCGCTAATGGCGTCACACCAGCAGTCTCCCCAAGTCATCATGACGACAACCAGTAGCCGAGGCCAACTGTTCCTCACCGCAAGCGAAAGAAAAGAAGAAAAAAAAAGAAAAAAAAAATTTGGACTTACCAAGGGGTACACGCGCAACTCCTCTCTTTAACAAACAGTACAAATTCTCCAAGATCTCTCTCAAGCAAGAAAGTATATAAAGCAAGTTTGGAATTTGAAGAAGAATGAAGAGAGACCTTATATTTATAAAGGTTGGGCATCCTAGGCCAAGGAGGAATCACAAGTTTATTCCCATTGGGAGCCCAACTCCAAGAAAAGTCAAAAGTCTACTCCAATTGGAGCCCAATTTGTAAAAGGAGTCCTAACTCAAAGAAGAAAGCCCAGAGGCAATTGGAAGACTCGAAGAATATTTTTCATCTCCTACATGCATCACAAGCGCCATGCAGAAGTTGGGGGGCATTTGTGGGAACAAATATTTCGGCTTCCAATCACAAGGCGCCACGTGGACAAGAAGAATATCTCATAGGTCAATTAATTGAGCCTATTTATTTGGCAAATTAATTGATACTAAAAATAAAGATATTATCTTAAATATGGGATATTATCTTTATTTAAAAGATGATATCATCAATTTAGGATATTATCATAATTTGGAGATATCATCATCAATTAGTGATTTGATCCCAATCAAATCCCCAATTGATTCAATCTCTACAATTTGGCGAAAGAAATCTTCCTTCCAAATAAGAAGATATTCTTTGAAAAACTCTAGATGCCTAGAGCCTTATAAATACATGGCTACATTCAACACACAAAGTAATATGAAACTCAACTCGAAAACCCTACTCACTCTCTCTCTCTCTCTCTCTCTCTCTCTCTCTCTCTTGCCGTGTCCCCTCTCTCCATATTTTTTTGTCACGACTCCGGCCACCCGGTTCTCCTTATAGAGAAAACTCCATACTTTTTTTTTAGGTATTGTTTCTCAAAGATTCAATCGAACTAACTTAGGCATTAGATGGTCTTTGGCCAACACCCCCTGGGTATGATCTTTTACTCTTGTTTGATTTTAAGGAATCGGGGAAGAGAGAGAAGGAAGTTCAAAAGTCGAAGAATCTTCAAGCGAATATTCTTCCTCGAGATATTTGCATAAACAGGTGTCACAATCTTTAGGATGTCACTAGTACCCACTTGAACTAGTTGTCTACAAAAATAAAATTGATTTTGGTGCGTCTGTATATAATATACAAACAAGAGGATCTTACAAACAAAGTTACTCATAAAATCCAAGAGGGCGTGATGTTAAAAAACAAGAAAAGAAGAAGAAGACTACACATTATATACTTAAAATCTACGCTTTGAAGTTGAATAAGCATTTTATAACTTGCATTATTAGGGCAAGCATGAGCTAATTGGAGGGCCATTGACTCCTATACAAAAATCACAGCATATCTTCCGAGCTCTGATGTTGAAGATTTGGTTTGTATTTTAAAACAAGCCGAAAGAAAAATGGGCCTAAATTGTTTGTACTTCCCTAGAGTCTACAATCACCTATAAGAGAGAATTGAGACACTAAAAAAATCATTGTTCTGCAGTTGATTAAGTATTGGACAGTTGGAAGTTCCAGAGAAATTGAATGAGTCCATGGAGGAGCATAATAAATTGATTTTGAAAGGAGTCTATGATGTACTCTCCTTTGTTTTTGGGTGCAAGATTTGTTTTAAAATAATGGTGATGTAAAAGGATATCTAAAAGAATAATGGTGATGATGAAAGCACTTTGTAGGTTCTCAAAGAGGGAGCAGTAGACCCTATAATTGAGTATTATTAGTCCTACATTATGTTGTCTTCCATTGTGATATCAATATATAGTTTAGATTTCTTCTTGTCTTATAGTCAAATTCGAAGGAAAAGTATGGGCACTCTGCTATTTTTCTTCAATACAAGTTCTCTTTATAATATTTTTTTAAGAACAAGCAGAATTTCATTAATATATGGGTAAATCCAGGAGATTTACAATAAGAACACACCCTAAATATTCTGCATTAACAGGGAATCATAAGCACCAAAAGTGAAAAGGTCTAACCGCTGACATCCACCCGACCAGAGAAAGGTACAATACCTCCAACATCCCACATGATCCCACAACACCTAGTAATGAAAGATCTACCCAAATCTAACAACTCCACCTCCACAACACAAAGGAACCTTAAAAGTCAGTCCAAAAATACTTGAAAGAAACAAAATTCAGTACAAAACTAGGAAGAAACAAAACCCAACATAAAATTGAGGAAACGTTCTCTACAACATGACGGGAGAGAGAGATGCCCGATTTATTAGCCAAAGAGGTTAGTTCTAAGGGAAACCCCTTGAACCAAAGAGGGGTTGCACAGAAAGAGAGACGAAGAAGAGAGAAAAAGGGTTGGTTCCACATGATTTGGTTGGTAAAGTGTTTGCCTTTTTTTTCTTTCTCCTTTTCTGGGTGCAATAAGTGCTTTTTCATTGTACAAGAGTCATCAAAGTTTGAGAAATTTTCCAGGGTTAAGATTAGAATAAGCTAAAAACCCCAACAAGAAATTTTTTGAGACTTTTGGGGAAAAAGAATAGTTTCTTATTTGGTCAAATTATGATTATTTTGATCAGAGATTGTTACTTTAAATTAGATTGGATTTTCACGAAGAAGTCCATAAATCCAATTATTTTACTTTTTGAATTTAGAGATCCAATCCAACATGTAAAAATTGCGTAATTATAAAATTAGATTCAATTTAGACAGTTAACCACAAACCTATTACAAGAAGAAGAAATAAAGAAATATTTCATTTGCACCACATATGCTAAAATATCCAACCTGAAACCCATTCAAATCATATTAATTTATACATCTTGTGTATAAAATGTATACATGAACCCTGATTAGATTAAACCCCAGGTTAAATCCTCTTCATTAGGTTAGATTTACTAGGAATATGCATATGATTCTCCCAAATGAATTTCCTAATAAAATATCAAGATTCACCACCTTAACCACATCCAATCATAACTTTAGAAATTACCAGTTATAAATTATAATCGAGGCTGAGGTAGATCAGCATTGAGTTCCAAGTGGGTGGTCCCAGTGTGACAAAAAGGATGGGAGCTTTATGTGAATGTCCAGGGTCCCACAGCAACATACCAACCCATGTCAATCAACACAAAACTCCAAATGAATCTCTTTCAATTTTATTTAGGAGACGTCCATTCTAAGCTGACGCTGCCACAGATTCCCCCAATTCTTTCTTATTCACGAAATTATAGTGTAATGCTAATATTTTATTTTTATTTTTTAGGGTTTAAAAAGAAAACGAAAGAATAAAATTATGAAAGTGAGACTTTGTAAAACACCAAGATGACCGCCACTCGTAGTCTGTTTGTTTTTGTTTTGGTTTTTGGGGAAAATACAAGACCTGTCGCTAGATTTCGCAAGTACCAAATACCAATAGGTTAATATGGATTGAGGCCTCTGGCACAATCCAAAGAAAAAGTAGTGCCAACCCTAGAGGACTTTTTCCTTTTTGTGTTTTGGCATACTTGATTAAGCTTTAACCAAATACATATTTTCAAATTCAATGTACATACGTGGTGTAGTCAAGTGTGGAAATTTGTAAATTTCGGAAATTTCAAGTATGGACAACCTTTTCTTGGCCATCCGAAAACTAAATATACACAAGACGACGACGACGACGACGATAATAATAAAATGATTAAAGTTCTTTTTATTTGATTTGATTTATTTTTATTTCTGCAAAGAAATGAACGATTCTAATTAGTGGACAATAGATTCGAAGAAAGACATCCGTGAATGTCACAATATTTGACGGTCCATTTTAGAGAATTATTATACATATGTATATATGTATAGTATATATGTGTGTGGATGAATGTGAATGCAGAAGCCTAGAAAGGTCTAAAAATATAGAGGCCCATTGAAATTTCATTTTCATGAACGGCACTTTCTGGGCTGGAAGACAAAAAGTTCTGCGCTAGGCAGCATTTAGGTAATAATTGAGGTGGGACAGAGGAGGGTTTGGGATTTAGAAGTTCAGAATTATGATGTGGTCACAAAGAATTGAATTTAGAAAAGGGAATTCATTGCAGAGAAACACCGATGACTGAAACAACCGACAAATAATTTCTACTAGATGTAAAATCCAAGTTCATGGAAACTAAATCTTCCAAGCAACAATCCAAAAGACAGTGCTCCGAGTGCTCAGCTACTGATTGAAACTCTAGGATATGCTTGAGAGTGCTTATAAAAAGAAATTCCGACAATTAAAAGCACTTCTGATAATGTTTAGCATCGACACTTCATTTTGGTCTTATAAAGCAAAATGTAATCTAAGAAGCTAAGGTTCGAAGGTTAGAACCACATATATATATAAGAAAACTCTGGCCAATAATGTCCATTTGAATCCATAAAACAAATGCACTCCACCGACCTTTTACAATTAACTTTACATAATCATACATTCATCAGCTAGCGATCGTAGCTAGCAACACACCCTGTTGTACTATTATGTAAATAACGTCAATGGGGGGGGGCAATTGAGGAAAAAGGGGGTTGCACCAGCAGTGCAATATTGTGTAACTGACGTTTGATAATCTTCCAACATTCTGGCTTCATCATTTGTTGTTTAATTAGGCGGCAGCCACCGTCTGGCTCTTACCGGAAGCCTTGGAGTTTGTCGAGGTGGATCGCGAGGCGTGGCGGTCGTCCTTCTTTGAGGACGCGGCCTTACACTTCTCTACTCTCTCATCTTGCTTCATCTGTTGCTCTCTGCATTCTAGGCTACAAAATGCGGTGTCTCCCCTGTACAAATAATTCAATTACTAGAAAATAAATAAAATAAAGACATCATTAATTCTAAACTTATTTTTTCCTTACATTATGAATGATTGAACTCTTAATTACGATTGAACTCTTAACCTATCCTAATTCTATCTCATTTTTCCGCACTTTCTATGTCATATCTAAGATATTTATGCAGGAGTTGTGTCACAAAAATACTAACAACATATCAAACTTTATACATATGATTAATTTAGTAGTGGTATCTAGATGAATTTGGTATCAGTTGCCTGCATGTACATCCAAATCTAACAGTACACCTTTGAAATCCGAAAATAAAAAGGAAGAAAAAAAATCCATAAATTAAACAAAAGAAAAACAGCAAGAGAAATAATAAGATAAAAGCATAGATAATTCCAACAAGGGGTAAATTAATTAATTACCTATACATGTAGATGTCACGGCCTGAAGCCAAGTGGCGGCGCCCGCGGGCCCTGGTTGTGGGCCCACCACCATCGCTGCTGCTGCTGCTGCTGCTGCATGCACATCCGTCGGTTCCTCGCCTTCCACGTTGTTCAGATCAACGGTGATCCCAGTCATGCTTGTTGTCCTCCTCATCGGAGGGCGGGGACGCTTCCCTAACAACATCTTTTTTAATTCGTTCTAAACTAGTTCTGATGGCTTCTGCAGTTTTCAGAGAGAGAGAGAGAGAGAAAGAGAAGAGAGAGATTGGGGGAGTGAGAATGGAAGGTGGGGAAGGAAGATAAATGAGATGGGGGAAGGCTGAGATTGAATCTGGACCGCTGATTGAGACCATTGAGTACAACAAAACTCCACGTTAGCATAACTTAATGCTCTCTCTCTTTCTCTCTCCTGTTTTTTGTCTCCTACTTTAGCTTTGCTTTTTCTCTCTGTACTTTTCTAAATTTAGGATTTAATAATTTATTGATTCTCTTTGGGTATCTTACCTGTCAGGTCTTCCTTCAATTTGTAATTAAATCAGTATCAGATAGCATGAAATGAAACCTAATTGGTAGTACGTGTACGTCTTTCTTTCCTTCAATAAGTATTCCAGGTATATTTTTTTTGTACTAACAGGTGTGTTTTATAACCCTGCAACAGTCACAGACCCAACGTCTGCATCTCGGATTCTAATCACAGCTTGATGGAGCATGGAAAAATAAGATCCCATCATTACTGTTCAATGTTTGGTTTTCCAGCTTATACTGTTTAGGAAATTAGAACAATCGGATAAGCAGTAGTGACAAGCACACGCTTTATTACCAACTGATGCGGTTTGATAATTGCTTCCTCTTGCTATATAGTGGTATTTGTCTTTCTCAATTTCAAATTTATCTTCGGTTGACAACAATGTGACATGGCATCTCGATTGTGTAATGCATCCCGCCAATGTCAGGTGCAGTTGTACAGCCATGAATTTATGTTAAAAGAGACACTTTAGAGACTATTTGAAAGAAAATATCACACTGCAGAAAACTGTAGTAAGATTATAATACGAGAGGAGGGGGGAAAAGAATAAGAATGAGGTAAGATTTCTCAATTATTCAACACATCAATTGTATACGTGTCTTGACTATTCTCCCTAGTAATAGGATTGTATTCTAGAAAACAAAAAATGTCAAAAAGAAAAAAAAAGGAAGGGGCCTGGCCCATTTCGACCTTATATGGGTCCGCCGATGGTCAGGTGGACGGTCCCAATGCTGCCACGTGTAACATTTAATTTAATTTATTTAAAAAGGCTACCTGCTCATAATCACTTCTAATTTTTTTTACTTCAACCTCTATTTCTTGAAATGACCTCGAAGTTTTTCCAGATCATTCTTTTTCACGACTTGATTTGAGATATTTGTATTTTGATGACAAAAGCTACAAGAGGTGAGACCATTTTTCTGTTTTTTCCTGTAAGTTCTCGTAATTTCTAATGCTGTGCGTTCTGCTATACTTTAGTGGAATAATAATTTCTTTTCTTTTTTTTTGGTTGTCGTTGCATTATTAGAAGATGGAGTGCGTAAGAACACTGAACTAGACAGACATCATCGATTGCGAGCTGAACCTAGACAAAGTAAAATGTACACGGGTGGGTGGACAATGTACATCAGTGGGCCAACCACCTTCAATTTTCTTTCCCTTTCATCAATTTCTGGCATTTTATATATATATATATATATTTTGTTAAGGAACTTCTATGTTTGTTTTCAATAACATTGCTCCTTAATAATAGGAATTTAAATATAATTTTTCTTTTTAAATGTTGAAAGAGATCACAAGTTTAAATTCCTTCCCGTCGATCAAAACACAGAATAATATCGTTAATAATTAAAATATTTGTATTCAAGACAGTAAAAATGAATCCATCCAAACCCTCTATTGGTTAGGTCTCTATTTCAAGATCAATTGATAAGAAATCAACCAAGTCCACTATCATTTGATCATCTAACCATGAACAAATTATTTTCAATAAATAATGAAAAATTTGTAATGATAATAAAATGGTTAGATGATTTATGACTTTGATGATATTTTCGCATGGATGGTTCTCCTCAAAAGACACAAAGAGATCTAGAAAGTGAGACCCGCGATATATTGGAGATATTTGTGCTCACCACTTTAACCCAAGATGTATGTTCACCACCTTTCTCAATACTTCACACGTGTCTAAGGGCATAATAATGCTTAACTTTTTACTTTTTTTTTTTTTTTTAAAATTAAGTAGGGGGCAAAGCCCCAAGGAACAGACTACACAACCTGGTCTAAACAGACCAATCTAGAATGAACAATTCCAAGCAGATCATCAACAAGATAATCACTTAACCAACTAGGAGCCTGCTCAAACACGCATAGCCCAAGATCCACTTGATAACTCCAATTCGCTAACCGGTCAGCAACAATATTCTTCTCACGAAAAACATGCTGAAGAGCACACCTGGGAACCTGCTGCATAAGGTCACAGCAGTTCCTTACCAAAGTAGCTAAAGGGTGCAAAGAAAGCATGGAAGAATTCTGACAGAGATTGACTGCAATAGCTGAGTCCATCTCAATAATGAGACTACTGATGCCTTTCTCAATTGCTAACTTCAAACCAAAGAAGAGACCCCATATCTCAGCCTCAAGAACTTGACCTTTTCCCAGATTAATAGCAAAACCACTTACCCAGCCGCCAAAATTAACTTTTTACTTTGATTTATGTAACTATAGTTATATTATGGACACATATCAATCAAGTATTGAGAAGGGCGGTGAGCAAAAATACTCCCTATATATTATAGTTAAATAATATGAATTGGGTAATTGTTTATCTATTCATTCAAAGATTATTTTTGCACAAATTAGTCAAATGGATAACCACTTAACTATATGATTATCATGATGATATTTCAATGTCTATTACAAGCGCTATATATGTATGTTCATTTATGATCACAATTTTGGTTAAGATTTTTTTAATTTTTTTTTATAAGGATGATCCTTTGGAGACTTGAAAATTGGGCAACTACGATCATTGCTTTAAAGGATTAGTAGAGCCTTAAACAGTGTGCAATAAAAATCATACATCGTTGTACACTAATCTTTGTTCAGATAATTGATTAGTGGATTAGCCTGTGTTGGTGTGTACGTATATGCAAGCCCATTCGTAGGAAATTTTTTGACTATAAAGGTAACATTGTTACGTGGTGTTATCATTTGAGTATAAAAGTAACATAGTCACGTGGTGTTATTATAAACGATAAGTTCATTTTTATGAATCTAGGGTATAGGATCTCAATGATTTACAGGCCTATACAAGCCCAAACTCAATCCAAATTCGAGCTATATCAATCCGATTACACCCAATTTTATATCAAGCCGATTACACCCATATCAAGTCCTATGACGGCCTGACTTTTTATTTTGTTGCACATTGGCTAGGGAACCATAGTTTTGTGGTTTATTTAAAAAAAAATATCTAACCATGATTAGTATTTACTCCTTGTGTGGAAACTTTAATTCCACACTATAGTTGAAAATGGTGAACAGACTTGTCCTTGATGGAAAAGTGTGTTGTATTGTCAGATGAACCTTCTAACATATTTTATTATAGTTTAATATACAAGTGATAATCCCTTTCCACCTTTTTTTATTCATTATTTTGTCGTGATTTGATTTTATACCATCATCGTCAGTTCTCATTACTAATCTGGATGTCTATATTAATCCAATTTGTATTGGCCCCACGTTTCTCTTGAGTTACCCTTTCTTCTCGGAGTAATTATAGTGTAGTACAATAGTATTTAGTATAGTTACGAGTTATAATATAAGTGGATATTTATTAATATTATTTTATTAATTATGTCGTCCACATATATTATAATATGTGTGCACGCTATACAAGGTGGCCGTACTCTTGGGAAGAAAATCATCTGAGCAAAATTTGTGGTGCCATTTAAATCTAGAAGGAACTTTAGCTCAGTGCCATTTTTGTCTGGGCCAAAAGTTCTCCCTCAAAAAATGCATTTCAGTGCTACCAATTGTTACAAGCGTTTTCTGGTTTTACTATAAGAACATCAATTACTGTTTTTAATCTTTGTATTAAAGTAATATCTTGCTTTTTAAAGGGAAAGTTTGAGGCTCAATCTATGGGGAAAGGGTGGACTTTGATGGAGAAAACTACTTTTTTTTTTTGTTGGTGTAGTTAGGCAATTGTCTTTGATGGTGCTTATGGTTTTGATTGTGTTTATCAGTTGCTTTTCAAGAGAATCTTCAAACGAGAAGAAGAAAAAAAGAAGAAAAAAAAGAAAGGGGATACTTTCCAAAAGCATTTACAGTGAATTACCAAAACACATCATGTCTTCACAGAATGAGAAAATAGTTCTCAACACCTGAGAGAGAGAGAGAGAGAACCGTGAGCCCCAAAACCCCCATGAGCTAAAGGGTGCAAAGAAAGCATGGAAGAATTCTGACAGAGATTGACTGCAATAGCTGAGTCCATCTCAATAATGAGACTACTGATGCCTTTCTCAATTGCTAACTTCAAACCAAAGAAGAGACCCCATATCTCAGCCTCAAGAACTTGACCTTTTCCCAGATTAATAGCAAAACCACTTACCCAGCCGCCAAAATTAACTTTTTACTTTGATTTATGTAACTATAGTTATATTATGGACACATATCAATCAAGTATTGAGAAGGGCGGTGAGCAAAAATACTCCCTATATATTATAGTTAAATAATATGAATTGGGTAATTGTTTATCTATTCATTCAAAGATTATTTTTGCACAAATTAGTCAAATGGATAACCACTTAACTATATGATTATCATGATGATATTTCAATGTCTATTACAAGCGCTATATATGTATGTTCATTTATGATCACAATTTTGGTCAAGATTTTTTAATTTTTTTTTATAAGGATGATCCTTTGGAGACTTGAAAATTGGGCAACTACGATCATTGATTTAAAGGATTAGTAGAGCCTTAAACAGTGTGCAATAAAAATCATACATCGTTGTACACTAATCTTTGTTCAGATAATTGATTAGTGGATTAGCGTGTGTTGGTGTGTCCGTATATGCAAGCCCATTCGTAGGAAATTTTTTGACTATAAAGGTAACACTGTTACGTGGTGTTATCATTTGAGTATAAAGGTAACATAGTCACGTGGTGTTATTATAAACGATAAGTTCATTTTTATGAATCTAGGGTATAGGATCTCAATGATTCACAGGCCTATACAAGCCCAAACTCAATCCAAATTCGAGCTATATCAATCCGATTACACCCAATTTTATATCAAGCCGATTACACCCATATCAAGCCCTATGACGGCCTGACTTTTTATTTTGTTGCACATTGGCTAGGGAACCATAGTTTTGTGGTTTATTTAAAAAAAAAATATCTAACCATGATTAGTATTTACTCCTTGTGTGGAAACTTTAATTCCACACTATAGTTGAAAATAGTGAACAGACTTGTCCTTGATGGAAAAGTGTGTTGTATTGTCAGATGAACCTTCTAACATATTTTATTATAGTTTAATATACAAGTGATAATCCCTTTCCACCTTTTTTTATTCATTATTTTGTCGTGATTTGATTTTATACCATCATCGTCAGTTCTCATTACTAATCTGGATGTCTATATTAATCCAATTTGTATTGGCCCCACGTTTCTCTTGAGTTACCCTTTCTTATTGGAGTAATTATAGTGTAGTACAATAGTATTTAGTACAGTTACGAGTTATAATATAAATGGATATTTATTATACAAATTTATAAATAAACTCAATTATACAAGTGATAATCCCTTTCCACCTTTTTTTATTCATTATTTTGTCGTGATTTGATTTTATACCATCATCGTCAGTTCTCATTACTAATCTGGATGTCTATATTAATCCAATTTGTATTGGCCCCACGTTTCTCTTGAGTTACCCTTTCTTCTCGGAGTAATTATAGTGTAGTACAATAGTATTTAGTATAGTTACGAGTTATAATATAAGTGGATATTTATTAATATTATTTTATTAATTATGTCGTCCACATATATTATAATATGTGTGCACGCTATACAAGGTGGCCGTACTCTTGGGAAGAAAATCATCTGAGCAAAAATTTGTGGTGCCATTTAAATCCAGAAGGAACTTTAGCTCAGTGCCATTTTTGTCTGGGCCAAAAGTTCTCCCTCAAACAATGCATTTCAGTGCTACCAATTGTTACAAGCGTTCTCTGGTTTTACTATAAGAACATCAATTACTGTTTTTAATCTTTGTATTAAAGTAATATCTTGCTTTTTAGAGGGAAAGTTTGAGGCTCAATCTATGGGGAAAGGGTGGACGTTGATGGAGAAAACTACTTTTTTTTGTTGTTGGTGTAGTTAGACAATTGTCTTTGATGGTGCTTATGGTTTTGATTGTGTTTATCAGTTGCTTTTCAAGAGAATCTTCAAACGAGAAGAAGAAAAAAAGAAGAAAAAAAAGAAAGGGGATACTTTCCAAAAGCATTTACAGTGAATTACCAAAACACATCATGTCTTCACAGAATGAGAAAATAGTTCTCAACACCTGAGAGAGAGAGAGAGAGAACCGTGAGCCCCAAAACCCCCAT
>NC_024126.1:15253357-15263503 GCF_000346735.1 Prunus mume | reverse complement strand
TCACTTCTAATTAGGGTGGCTTGTTCCGGTACTAATAACATCGAGGCATGTTGTGACGTGCATATTATTAAATTACGACATCCATGTAGCGAGCCATTAGTCAAGTAGCGGAAATGAAATTCTTCCATTTCAGCTTTTACCACAAGACTGCCCATGTATTGCAATTGCAGCCTGTTTTGGTTTTCATCTTTTCCACAAATTTGGCAGCTGGTAATGGTACTGGGTCTCAATCATTATCCCAGGTCCTACAAGAAAATGCTAACAGACAAGAGGAATTATTTGATTTAGAATTTTTTTTAAGAAGACTTCCATGCTTTCACTTTGGATTTACACAAGGTCCTGCTGTCTACTCAATTAATTGATTGCTACAATCAATACCCAACTAGTTTTCAAGTCCTGACTTACCAGATTCTGGCTGGAATGATGAAGGTTGTGAAAAAGCTTAGTAAATGGGGTATTTGTAGGGTTCAAATTGTTGGGTAAATTGGCAGATAAAAATAAAACTGGATTTTTCTAATTTTTTATTGTTTATTTTTTACTATGAGATAGGCTGTGGATAATTTATGCCAATAGGGTCTAGCTCAATGGAAATGGGTCTTGAGTTGCAGATTATTGATCTCTTGTTCGAACCTCCACGACACCGTAGTAGTGTGTGTGTATGAGAAATCCCTTCTTCCCTAATTTTAGACTAACGCTTGCACAAGGCATGTGGTACGTAAGGAAAGTCCAGCCAGTATGCCAAAATGCTGAGTTTTCAGTCAGCTTAGCACAGAAAATAAGCATGGTTGAATATTAATTAGTTATAGTTGTATCCTTATTAGGTGTATCTTACTTGGCTATGCCAATGCCACTAATTGCCTTTTATTGATAAAATAATAAATTGCACACATAATTTCCAGCCAACTAAGAAAGAGAAAAGAGTATCAACAAGAGAGGGAGCTAGGATGAATCTCTTGATTTTCCATCTGGCTTGGCTCGGCTTAAGATATTGAGCCGACCTTCTACCTTTTTTATTATTTTACATATGGTATGAATCTCTTGATATTCCATGTGCTATTATATTCTCCAAAAAGTATTATTTTCGAAAATTAATATTTAGAATTATTGCCAAAAAATTATGCATTTACGACAAATTGCATAAATCTCATGTGGTAATTTCATTAATTCCTTTCTAACATTTTCTTCTGCACAATTTCACAAAACTTATATATCATTTTTCATAATAGCTTAAATTTAAATTGTCGAAAATTTTGTTCCTAAAATATTTATATGAAATTTAGAGGTAATTTTTTGAGAAGTTGTTATTGCAGTTCAAAAATTCCTTTTTTTCGGACTATCAATAAAATTATTATTTTTGTATTTATTGTGTTTCTAAAAATTTCTTTTCACTTTGTAGATGAAATGGTGAAAATAAAAAGAAAAAAAAGGTTAAAATCTTAGTTGGAGCTCCAAAAAAAGCCGAAGCCAAGCCATGAAAGCCTTTTACGCTGCAAATTGTCGGTGGTATTAGGCTGTGACGGTGCGGCTGTCTGTCCCACACCCTCTCTCTCTCTCTCTCTCTCTCTCTCTCTCTCTGTGGCTTGAGAGAGTATCTATGGAAACGTAAAACTCGTCCAACAAACAAAAAAGAAATAAAATTTATTTTAAAAAAAAACACCAAAAGAAGAAAAAAGAAAAGAGAAAAATAAAAAAGGGAAAATTATATCAATCTGTGTCTGATTGTGAGTGCTTTTTTCATTTTATTTTAGCTTCTTTGTTGCTTGTAGCTGTTGGTTGTTGTAGTTGTGGTGTTCTTGCTCTTGATGCTCTCTTCCCTTGTCTTTTACGAAACCCAATTGAATTGATGCACCAAACAGCTTCCCCATCTCTCACTCTCTCAAGGTGAGCTCACCCATCTCTCTCTCTCTCTCTCTCTCTCATTTGCATTGGTTCTTCTTCTGACCCAATTGATTGTAATTTCTTCCAAATCTGAGGTCAACACTTTTGTTGCATTCTTCAGATTCTGCACTACAATTTCACACACACATACAAAAATATGAATTGGGTTGCATTTTTTAGTTTCACATTTTGACTACCCACTGACAAGCTCGGGACTTGATTCGATCTTGTCCAATTTCTGTGAGTTGTCTTTGATCTGTTCCTTTGTTCTGTGCCCAAATAGCCCACTTTGTAGAAATGCAAGTGAGGAACAAGTGTTATCTGAATTGAATTGAGCTTCAGTAGCTCACTTAAGTCAATGCTTCAGTTTTTCTTTTTTCTTTTCCGGGAAAGATTTGTAGATTGGAAATTGGTTTGTGTGTAATCTGGTCTGCAATTGTGTTTGACAGGAGGCTGTGAGTTAGATCTGGAGAAGGGCAAGGTCTCTCCATTGATTTGTTCTTTGAATCTTGAAGAGTAGCAAAGCTGGCAACCACACTGGGTTGGAGGTTTGCTGCCAGCAATGGCAGCACCCTTGCCACTAATGATCTGGTATTTTCCTTTGTCATTTTTGTTTCATTTCTTATATGGTTTTCTTTTTTTTTTTTTTCTTTTTTTTTTCTTCTTCTTCTTCTTCTTCTTCTTTTCTCTTCCTTTTTTTGTTCTTGAATCGTAATTTGAGATTGTAGATTATAAATCCAGTTGAAAGAGTATAATTAAGATACTGAAAGTTTCATGTGCCTCTTATGAATACTGGGGGGGACGCACTAGATCACATTTATCCTGTTCTTGTTTCAATTTCCAATCTATAAGCCTCATTGTGCAGTAGGTTCGGTGTAAATTATTAGTGTAGATAGACAATCTATGTTACGCTGAAATTAAGTGTTTCAGGGATGCATTTCTGGGAGTTTGGGAAAATTTAAATGTGTAATCGAATTGGTAAATGATATTCTGAAAATTGTGTTATTCCCCCTTAAATATTTGTTCAGGCTTTGATGTTAAAATGCAACTCACAATGGACCAAGTGATGAAAAATTAAGAATAATATTAAGAAAAAGGAGAGGAGATGGATTCATTTTTTAGATAATATGAAAACTGATAATGGATTTTTGCTTTCATTCTTATGATTACAGGAAAGAAATGGTGATGCAAAAGTTCAAGATTCAGAGCCTCCAACACCACATTCTATTATAAAAATGGGTTCAAGGTGAGTTAAAATTTGTTTCTACAAATTCTTTGTGCTGTTTGGTAGAATTATTTTTGTCTGCATCTTGGAACTTGTTTGCCACTTGGTAATCATTAAGGCTCTTGTAGATTATGCTGGTGGGCATTTTTCTTTCTGTGAGCAAGTGTCTGCTTGTCTACTCTCATGGAATTATGTTCTTATGATGTAGTACAGCCCGTAGGTATTAGATTAAGCATCCACAAAATAGAACATAGAAGAGTATAAGAGATCGAGGAGACGAAAATATAGATCGAAAAGACGAAAGAAAGGGTAGAACAGTAGAACAGTAGAACAAGAAGAATATTGGAGGTCGGGGAGACGAAAATATAGATCGAAGGGACGAAAGAAAGGACAGAAATCACATAGTTTTAAGAGAAGGTTTACTTAATATCCAAATCTGAATTTTAAAGAACTACATGGGGGTATTTATAGCAAACTAAAACCTAGACATAATAGGATAAAAATCACTTGCTTACATGGAAATCATAACCCAAATAAAATAGGAAACTTAAAACTAGAAATCTGGAAATCTGGAAAAGTAGAAATCCAACTAGAATTTGGAAAACTAGAGAATCTAGGAAACTAACAAATATATTAGGAAACTAATAAATTTAGGTCCTATGCGTCCTGCATCATTCTCCTCCGCCGAAAAGAACTCGACTCCGACGAGTAAACAGCGACAAAATCAAAATCCCGAGGAAGTGTGAAGAGGCATGTGGCGTTCGTTAGTTCTTCAAGATCAGCATCATATTTGCCACCTTGAAACCAGCCGTTCCGCAAGCCTGGAACATTAGTCCTTGTTAGAATGGCAAATAGATAGCTCTGCCTAGACCCATGACAAACATGATCAGCCAACGAATGCAAGCGCACGTGTGGGTGTGATAGACCCTCAATCCATGGTGTTCGTAAGTCGTCGCCAGAGTGCCTTGGTGCAGGAAAAACACCTAGCGTTGCATGTCGGGCTATCTCAAAATCAAAGTGTTGGTGCATGAAGTTCTTGTTGTGTGGTTGGGGTGGCGGTGTAGAGACGGGAATGTTGTCGTCAACTAGAGGAGAACCCATCGGATGTTGGGTATGGTTGGGCTGCGGCATAGAACCAAAATAAACGATGGGCTCCAGTTGAACCTTGGGCATGCTAATCGATAGTTCCATTGACTGATTCGGAGGACCATGTGGCACGGCCTTGAGTGTTTGATCCATCAGTGGATTGGGAAGAAGGCCACCTTCTGGCTGCGGCGTTGACGAACTCGAGAGCACCGCTGAGGTAGAAGAAGGGTCAGTCGTTCCAAGCTGAAAGTGATTGATAAGCATCTGAACGGAGTCTTGGAGTTTGTTGATGGCAAGGGCCATCTTCGCACGATGTGTGTGAGCCTGTACCAACTCGTCTTTGAGGTCAGCACGATGTGTGTGAGCCTGTACTAACTCGTCTGTGAAGTCAACACTTATCAATGCATGGGTTTTTCCTGGTTTACATAGAGTTGCAGCTACAGAAGAGGAGTCTCTAGTATCACTACTTTTTCTTAAATGATTCGTGCAAAGAACTTCATGATGTAGTACAGCCCGTAGGTATTAGATTAAGCATCCAAACAATAGAACATAGAAGAGTATAAGAGATCGAGGAGACGAAAATATAGATCGAAAAGACGAAAGAAAGGGTAGAACAGTAGAACAGTAGAACAAGAAGAATATTGGAGGTCGGGGAGACGAAAATATAGATCGAAGGGACGAAAGAAAGGACAGAAATCACATAGTTTTAAGAGAAGGTTTACTCAATATCCAAATCTGAATTTTAAAGAACTACATGGGGGTATTTATAGCAAACTAAAACCTAGACATAATAGGATAAAAATCCCTTGCTTAAACGGAAATCATAACCCAAATAAAATAGGAAACTTAAAACTAGAAATCTGGAAATCTGGAAAAGTAGAAATCCTACTAGAATTTGGAAAACTAGAGAATCTAGGAAACTAACAAATATATTAGGAAACTAATAAATTTAGGTCCTATGCGTCCTGCATCATCTTATTTGGTGGTAATATCCTTGCATACTTTAATGCCTCTACTTGCTGTCTCACTCATACTGATACTCTTCATTCTGCCTTCAACTTGAAACTAGACATTGTCTTAATCCCAGGGTATCTTTATTTTCTTTTTCCTTAATCTAAAAAAAACAAATATTTGATAGAGAACTTACTGAGCATATGCATTGTCAATGTTGACTAGAAACCATATTAAGTTTCACCAAAATCAAGTTGGGCTAAAGATTGTCATTTTGAAATATTAAGTTTTACCATCACTTATTTCCTCTGAGGTTAGGGGTTTGCCTTTTCATGCTACGATTCGTATTAGGATGATGTTGCCTTGTAATTCTGTTTTGTTGTTTTTTCTTGTTTTAGATGTAGACTAATTGATGTTTGTAGGGGACACCTTGTCCCCTGTGTTGTATTTTCTTTTAGTTATATAAGCTATGTTTCTTATAATAATAATATTAAAAAAAAGGATAATTCTGCCTAAATTATCTGTTGTTCTAAATTTTCTGACAGGGATCGTAGTAGCATGGAGGATGCAGATGGGACATTGGCAAGTGTTGCTCAATGCATTGAGCAGCTGCGTCAAAGTTCCTCATCTGTACAAGAGAAGGAATATTCGTTGAAGCAGTTGCTTGAGCTTATTGATACTCGTGAAAATGCTTTCAGTGCTGTTGGATCTCACTCTCAAGCAGTTCCAGTACTTGTTTCTCTTCTTCGATCAGGTTCAGTTGGAGTTAAGATACAAGCTGCTACTGTTTTAGGCTCTCTCTGCAAGGAGAATGAACTAAGGGTGAAGGTCTTGCTTGGAGGATGCATTCCACCATTGCTTGGTCTACTCAGGTCCAGCTCCGCAGAAGGGCAAATTGCAGCTGCAAAAACAATTTATGCTGTTTCTCAAGGTGGTGCTAGGGATCATGTTGGATCAAAAATATTTTCAACTGAAGGAGTTGTGCCAGTGCTTTGGGAGCAGCTGCAAAAAGGGATCAAGACTGGTAGCTTGGTTGATAGCTTGTTGACTGGAGCATTAAAGAACCTATCCAGCAGCACGGAGGGATTCTGGACTGCAACCTTTCAAGCTGGAGGAGTGGATGCACTTGTGAAGTTGCTTTCGACTGGACAGCCAAACACTCAAGCTAACGTGTGCTTTCTTCTTGCATGTATGATGATGGAAGATGCTTCTGTTTGTTCTAAGGTGCTGGCTTCAGAGGCTACAAAGCAACTTCTCAAGCTTTTGGGGTCTGGCAATGAAGCTTGTGTTAGAGCAGAAGCAGCAGGTGCTCTAAAATCTCTTTCTTCCCAGTGCAAAGAAGCAAGGCGGGAAATAGCTAATTTCAATGGTATTCCTGTGTTGATAAATGCTACAATAGCCCCTTCAAAAGAATTCATGCAGGGCGAGTATGCCCAAGCGTTGCAGGAGAATGCTATGTGTGCTTTAGCAAATATTTCTGGTGGTTTGTCATATGTGATCTCAAGCCTTGGTCAAAGCCTTGAATCTTGCTCTTCACCTGCCCAAATTGCTGATACATTAGGGGCTTTAGCTTCAGCTCTTATGATATATGATAGTACAGCAGAATCTAATAGAGCATCAGATCCTGTGGTGATTGAGCAGACTTTGGTTTCACAATTCAAACCTCGTTTACCATTTCTTGTTCAGGAAAGAACCATAGAGGCCCTTGCAAGTTTGTATGGGAATTCCGTACTCTCAACTAAACTCTCTAATTCAGAAGCAAAACGTTTGCTTGTTGGTTTGATCACAATGGCTACAAATGAAGTTCAGGATGAGCTTATGAGAGCTCTTCTTACACTTTGCAATAGTGAAGAAAGTCTCTGGCGTGCGCTTCAAGGCCGTGAAGGGGTTCAGCTGTTGATATCACTTCTTGGGCTTTCATCAGAACAGCAGCAAGAATGTGCAGTTGCACTGCTTTGCCTGCTTTCTAATGAGAATGACGAAAGTAAATGGGCTATTACTGCTGCTGGTGGCATACCTCCACTGGTTCAGATTCTAGAGACGGGATCTGCAAAAGCCAAGGAAGATTCAGCATCAATCCTTAGGAACCTATGCAATCACAGTGAAGATATACGTGCGTGTGTCGAAAGTGCTGATGCTGTTCCTGCATTATTATGGCTTCTGAAGAATGGAAGCCCAAACGGAAAAGAAATTGCAGCGAAGACTTTAAATCATTTAATCCATAAATCTGATACAGCAACGATCAGCCAACTTACTGCATTATTAACCAGTGATCTGCCTGAATCTAAAGTGTATGTCTTGGATGCTCTGAAAAGTATGCTGTCAGTGGTCCCCCTCAATGATATATCACGTGAAGGCAGTGCTGCTAATGATGCAATTGAGACAATGATAAAAATTTTGAGCTCAACTAAAGAAGAGACTCAAGCCAAGTCTGCATCAGCTTTAGCTGGAATCTTTGAATATAGGAAGGACTTGCGTGAAAGTAGCATTGCTGTTAAAACTCTTTGGTCAGCCATTAAGTTGATTAGTGTTGAATCTGTAAGTATCCTTGCAGAGGCCTCGCGTTGCCTCGCGGCAATATTTCTTTCGATTAAAGAGAACCGGGATGTGGCTGCTGTTGCTCGAGATGTATTATCTCCGTTAGTTGTGCTTGCTAACTCTTCAGTTCTGGAAGTTGCAGAACTAGCAACATGTGCTGTGGCTAATCTTATTTTGGATAGTGAAGTTTCAGAGAAAGCAGTTGCTGAAGAAATCATTTTCCCAGCTACTAGAGTTTTGCGTGAAGGCTCGGTATCTGGAAAGACCCATGCAGCAGCAGCAATTGCTCGCCTGCTCCATTCTCGTCAAATTGATTATGCTTTAACCGATTGTGTCAATCGTGCTGGAACCGTTCTTGCACTAGTTTCTTTTCTAGAATCTGTTCATGCATCTGTTGCCACGTCAGAGGCACTCGAGGCACTTGCTATTCTGTCCAGGTCAGAAGGAGCTACTGGAGAAACAAAACCTGCATGGGCAGTTTTGGCTGAATTCCCGAAAAGCATAACCCCAATAGTTTTATCCATTGCTGATGCAGCACCCTTGTTGCAGGATAAAGCTATTGAAATATTATCCCGACTTTGCAGAGATCAGCCTGATGTATTGGGGGACACAGTTGCTACTGCCTCTGGATGTATATCATCAATCACTAAAAGGGTGATCAATTCAACTAAATCAAAGGTTAAAATTGGAGGAGCTGCACTCCTTATTTGTGCTGCAAAAGTTAGTCATCAGAGGGTTACGGAAGATCTTAGCGAATCAAACTTATGTACCCATCTCATTCAATCTCTTGTTGCAATGCTTACTTCTTTGGGAAACCCAGGGGATGATGACAATGACTCCATTAGCATTTATAGGCGTAGTAAAGAAGAAACAAAGAATGATGAATCTAATTCATGCACAGGAGTTATTTATGGTGTTAATTTAGTTATGTGGCTTCTGTCTGTTCTCGCCTGTCATGATGAAAGGTGCAAAATTGTGATTATGGAGGCTGGGGCAGTGGAAGTTCTCACAGACAGGATCTCAAATTGTTTTTCACACTACTCTCAGGTAGCTCTCTTATTCCGCTTTATGTTTTCATTCAATAAGGAAGAAGATCGAGATACATTTGACCAATTCTGAATTTCTATATACACTGATTCATAATATAAATTTATTGTTCTCTATCCATCAAATATTGGGTTTATAGTCTAATCATCTAACCTGGAATGGTCCTTGGTGTAATTTATGCAGATTGAGTTTAAAGAAGATAGTAGCATATGGATTTATACTTTGCTGCTGGCAATCTTATTTCAAAATAGAGATATCATACGAGCACACGCAACCATGAAATCTATACCAGTACTTGCAAACTGGTTGAGGTCAGAGGAGTTGACCACCAGATATTTTGCGGCACAGGCAATGGCCAGCCTAGTCTGTAATGGTAGCAGGGGTACTCTTTTATCTGTTGCAAATTCTGGAGCAGCAGGCGGGCTCATTTCCCTACTTGGCTGTGCCGATGTTGATATAAGTGATCTTTTGCAGTTGTCAGAAGAGTTTGGTTTAGTGCGTTATCCTGAGCAAGTTGCTCTTGAGAGGTTGTTCAGAGTTGAAGACATAAGAGTTGGTGCTACTTCTAGAAAAGCAATACCTGCACTTGTTGATCTTCTCAAACCAATACCAGATCGTCCTGGAGCACCATTTTTAGCACTTGGTCTTCTGACTCAACTTGCAAAGGACTGTCCGTCAAATAAGATTGTAATGGTAGAATCAGGAGCTTTGGAAGCGCTGACTAGGTATCTCTCACTTGGTCCTCAAGACGCAACTGAGGAAGCTGCTACAGATCTGTTAGGTATACTATTTGGCAGTGCTGAGATAAGGAGACATGACTCTTCATTTGGTGCTGTCAGTCAACTTGTGGCAGTTTTACGGTTAGGCGGAAGAGCTTCCAGGTATAGTGCTGCTAAAGCATTGGAAAGCTTATTTTCTGCTGATCATATAAGGAATGCAGAAAGTGCTCGGCAAGCCGTTCAACCCTTGGTGGAGATTCTTAATACTGGTTCTGAGAGGGAGCAGCATGCTGCAATTGCTGCGTTGGTGAGGTTGCTGAGTGAAAATCCATCAAGAGCCTTAGCAGTTGCAGATGTTGAAATGAATGCAGTAGATGTTCTTTGCAAGATTCTTTCATCAAATTGCTCAATGGAGCTGAAAGGGGATGCTGCCGAGTTGTGTTGTGTTCTGTTTGGAAATACAAGAATCAGATCGACAATGGCTGCAGCTCGATGTGTGGAGCCTCTGGTGTCTCTTCTTGTTACTGAGTTCAGTCCTGCGCAGCATTCAGTTGTCCGAGCGTTGGATAAACTTGTTGATGATGAGCAACTTGCAGAGCTTGTTGCTGCTCATGGTGCAGTTGTTCCTCTTGTTGGCCTCCTCTATGGTAAGAATTACTTGCTCCACGAAGCTATTTCCAGAGCCCTTGTGAAGTTAGGGAA
>NC_024126.1:15233429-15253015 GCF_000346735.1 Prunus mume | reverse complement strand
TAAGATGGAAATGGTGAAAGCTGGAGTGATTGAGAGCATACTTGACATCCTCCATGAGGCACCCGATTTTCTCTGTGCTGCTTTTGCAGAACTGCTCCGAATATTGACCAACAATGCAAGCATTGCTAAGGGACCGTCTGCTTCAAAAGTTGTTGAGCCCCTTTTTATGCTGCTAACAAGACCAGAATTTGGACCTGACGGGCAGCATAGTGCACTACAGGTTCTTGTCAACATTTTGGAGCATCCACAGTGTCGTTCTGACTATAGGTTGACATCCCACCAAGCTATTGAACCAATTATCCCCCTGCTTGATTCTCCTGCTCCTGCAGTACAACAGTTGGCTGCTGAGCTTCTATCACATTTACTCTTTGAAGAACAACTTCAAAAGGATTCAGTGACTCAGCAAGTGATTGGTCCTCTCATACGGGTTCTTGGCTCTGGTATACACATATTGCAGCAGAGAGCTGTGAAGGCCCTTGTTAGTATTGCGCTAATATGGCCAAATGAAATTGCTAAAGAGGGTGGTGTCACTGAACTGTCCAAGGTGATATTGCAATCAGATCCATCTCTTCCTCATGCTTTGTGGGAATCGGCTGCTTCTGTTTTATCAAGTATTCTGCAGTTTAGTTCTGAATTTTATTTGGAAGTGCCTGTTGCTGTGTTGGTAAGGTTGCTTCGTTCTGGCTCAGAAAGCACAGTAGTTGGTGCATTGAATGCTCTTCTGGTACTGGAAAGTGATGATGCAACCAGCGCAGAAGCAATGGCTGAAAGTGGTGCTTTAGAGGCTCTTTTGGAACTTCTCAGATCTCATCAGTGTGAGGAAACTGCTGCAAGGCTGTTGGAGGTATTGTTGAACAATGTGAAGATCAGAGAAACTAAGGCTACCAAGTCTGCCATAGTACCATTGTCTCAGTACCTCTTGGATCCGCAAACCCAAGCTCAGCAAGCGAGGTTGCTAGCAACTCTAGCTCTTGGTGATCTCTTCCAGAATGAAGGCCTTGCTCGAAGTGCTGACGCTGTGTCTGCTTGTCGTGCACTAGTAAATGTGCTTGAAGACCAACCTACTGAAGAAATGAAAGTTGTAGCGATATGTGCTTTGCAAAACCTTGTGATGTACAGTCGGTCCAATAAAAGAGCCGTTGCTGAGGCTGGTGGTGTTCAGGTTGTGTTGGATCTGATTGGTTCAAGTGATCCAGAAACGTCCATTCAGGCTGCAATGTTTGTTAAACTTCTCTTTTCAAATAATACCATTCAAGAGTATGCTTCTAGTGAGACAGTAAGGGCCATTACTGGTAAGTTCTCTTTTTAAATGGTGATATACAATGTCTGAGATAGTAGAACCCCTAGGTCGATCATCACTGAAGCCGATTTCTTTTTCCATTTTTAAAAAAAGAATCTAATAAGATTTTTGTCGTGTCATAGCTGCTATCGAAAAGGATTTATGGGCAAGTGGAACTGTGAATGACGAGTATCTGAAAGCTCTGAATTCTCTTTTTAGCAATTTCCCACGTCTTAGAGCCACGGAACCTGCAACGCTAAGCATTCCTCATCTTGTTACATCCCTCAAGACAGGGTCAGAGGCAACTCAAGAAGCTGCCTTGGATGCACTCTTTCTTCTTAGGCAAGCCTGGTCAGCATGCCCCGCGGAAGTTTCTAGGGCTCAGTCAATTGCTGCAGCCGATGCGATTCCCTTGCTGCAATACTTAATTCAGTCCGGCCCACCTCGGTTTCAGGAGAAGACAGAATTTTTGTTACAATGTTTGCCAGGGACACTGGTGGTCATAATCAAACGTGGAAATAATATGAAGCAGTCAGTGGGAAACCCTAGTGTTTATTGCAAGATTACACTCGGCAACACTCCACCAAAGCAAACTAAGGTAAAATGCCTTAAATGTGCTTTCTGCTACCTTTTCTTTCCTATTCTTAGGAGATTTGAATCTTCTTTTGGATAATCTTCTTCTGAATAATCTTCTTCTGAATTCATCATTCATTTGAGTGCCACATAGAACGCTTGATTATGTCATCGTGAATGCAAGACTGCAGCCAGTCTTTACAATGCGTATTCAAGAAGAAATTAAGTTTATTTTATTTATTCTTAGAATTAGAACTTGGGGATTTAATAAGATAATTAGTTTTCATTCATCAATTTTTCCCGGTTGTTAATTTGAATAGTCTTCCGATTGGTTGAGGATTAGGATTAGGATCTTGGTTGAATTTGTGGGTCATGTACTGTATATTAAACATAGTATCTTCTGCAATTATTGCAAGAACAACAGAATTATTGAAATTATGTGGATAGGTTATGTTTACTGGAAACACATTGATTGTATTTTTTTTGGAGATAATGCACATTGTGTCTCTTCTGTGTCTGCAGTGATATTTGGCCTGATATCGGTATTAACTTCTCACCATGAATTTCTGTACTTCTCAGGTTGTTTCAACTGGCCCTAATCCAGAATGGGATGAAACCTTTTCGTGGTCCTTTGAGAGTCCCCCGAAAGGCCAGAAGCTCCACATATCTTGCAAGAACAAGAGCAAAATGGGAAAGGTAAGTGAACAAAGAAATGGCCAACATAGACACTTTTCTTTATAATAACAGGACATATTTTCTCAGCTGATCCTTTATTCTTGTTCTACCTAGTAACTGGTAACCAATTATCTTTTGATATATTGACAGAGTTCATTCGGAAAAGTTACCATCCAGATTGATCGGGTAGTAATGCTGGGAGCCGTTGCCGGTGAGTACACTCTGTTGCCAGAAAGCAAAAGTGGGCCCTCACGGAATTTAGAAATAGAGTTCCAGTGGTCTAACAAGTAACAACCCCATATGGAGTTTTTGTTATTCTTCTGAAAATTGAATTATTAGAGGAAAACTTTTTCAAAAAGGGATTCATTTTTTTCTTCTTTCTTTTCGTTCTGGATTATTTGTCATGTCAATGTACATAATATCCCAAAGATTTTGATTTTTGCCAACAGTCCAGTAAGTAGTCATTTGTGAATGTATTCTTTTATGACCTGTGGGAAAGATGTAACTTTCTTGTGTGCTTTGTCAATGTTAGAGGAATAATGAAGTTGTTTATGGGTTTTGGGCTAGTTCATATGTTGATGTATTATTTGATGGATAATAAATAGTAATGATTAATGATTTGTTCCCTTTATCTTCTTGTATTTTCCTCCATCTCGACAAAGGACTAAGGTCCAAGTATTATATGCGTTAAAAAGATTATTTCTCTTTGTGGATCCACATGGAATGTGGTCTTGTAAAGTCATGGCATGTGGTCTCCATTGTTTCATCAATCAAAGTTTCATTAGGAAAGATTATGATAAGGGAATGGTTCGATTTCTTTCTTTCAATGTAATAATAATAAATAATAAAAATAAAAATGGGCTGAAGGCTAAACACAGGACCGGCAAGCCTAACAAAAAATATCATCTAAGCTGCTTCCTTCTCTATAGTTTAAATTAGATTAAAGTAGAATATCATTTTTTGTTTAAATTAGATTAAAGTTAAAGTAGAATATCATTTGTATAAAAAAAAATAAAAACGTATATCATATTATCATCTAAACTGGCTACTCACAGTCACAAGAAGGAGGAAGCTTTAAAAACCCGGAGCCCCAAATCTAAGAAATGACCAAAATTTGGCAGCTCCATTGATATAAAGAAGAGCCAGTATTTCAAAATTATTATTCTACCTTGTGACATACAAGTTATTTATGGAGAGTTTCAAATAACCATGAGAGCCATTAAGTTTTAAATGAGTCTGAGACTTGATGGCTTACCATGTGAGCCATATTAGCTGCAATTTCAGCTTGCAAAGGTCATCTTCGTAACTCTTTATACTTGTACATTTTTGCGAAGTGATTAAAACTTGAGTTCTGAAGTAAATTGATTCAAGAATTGAATCTTTGCAAGGGAGAAAAACTTAGTTACAACTGGGATATTACTGTTTTGCTATCTCCGACCAATAATGTTATTTCATGTGAAAGTGTTATCACGCTATTAGAGCGTTATTGGTCAGGAATAGCAAATACAGTATTATCATTTTTTCATGAAAGTCTTTCTCCTTGCAAAGGGCTTATAAACAAGTTAAAAACATTTGTCCCTATATCTAACGTCCTAAGTTCGTTCCCCCTAGGGCTGGCAATAAGTCATGTCATGTTGGGTTCGTGTCGTGTCAAAATTATATACGTGTTAAGAATGCTCAATCCAAATCTGACCTGTTTAATAAATGTGTCATGCACGGCTTGACCCATTAAGTTCTCGTGCGGGTTTCAGGTTGACTCACTAAGTGGTAGCAACTAAAATATATTAAAAAAAATAATAGAAAAATAAAGAATAAACAACTTAGAAAAATGAAGAATAAACAAATAAATGGGTTGGTGGGTTGGCGGGTTATACGAGTATTTTAGCGGGTTGACGAGTTACATAGGTATTTTAGCTAGTTGACGGGTTAATTCGAAACCCACTTGTTTATTAAACGAATCATGATTGGTTGACCGAAAATAACCCAAATTTTAATCGTGCGACTTGAACCCACTAAATTCTAATGCAGATTTCGAGTCGTGCAACAAATCGTGCCCCGAAATTGCCACCCCTCTTCTCATCATATAACTACTCTGAGCATCCTAAGCCACCTCAACTACAAATCTCTTGCAAAAGTATGTATTGTAATAATATAAGTAGTCACATCTTTCCCTTCTGACCAAAAAAAAAAAAAAAGTCACATCTTTCCTATATTTTCTGAATCTTAAGAGGAAAACAAACTCCAAATAAATAAGTACATATTAAATTGTAAAATTAAAAAAGAAAACAAAAAGAGCATGGAGGAGGAGCCAGCGGTCCCATCCCAGGTGTCAGACACACAGCGTCACCTCCAATCAAAGCACGTCGTTTTCTGTGACACTGCGAGTCTGCGACACGTAAAGACCTCCTCACCTCTCACTTTAATTAACAAATTAACAAATTAATTAATTAACTAAATAATCATAATTAATTATCCTTTTTAAATTTATTAATTAGCTTCGCATTCCCATAGGCCATAGCTGTGCGTCTTCCTCGTCCTCTTCCCCTCCACTTTACCTTTCACTCCATTTCAGTCTCTCTTTCTCTCTTCCTTCAGATCTCAAGCTGAGGTTTCTCTCTTGGAGTCGCCATGGCGGCTCGATCTCTACTCTCTGTGCTTCTTCTACTGGCGTGCGTGCTTCTGGAGCCTCAGAATGCTCGCGCGCTTACGCTGTCCGCGAGGCTCATACACCGCTTCTCAGATGAGGCGAAGGCGCTTCGGATTTCGAGAAGCGGAGAAGACCCCAAGGACTTAGGTCGGTGGCCGCAGAGGAACTCCATGGACTACTATCACCTACTTGCAAGCACCGACTTCCAGAAACAGAAGATGAAGCTCGGCTCTCGTCGCCACTTTCAGTTCCTCTTCCCCTCTGAAGGTAGCAACACGGTGTCGTTTGGCAACGACTTCGGCTGGTGCGTCTCTTTCTTACCTCATTTCACTTCGTTTCAAATTTCTTGTTTTCAAGCATAATGCCATAATGTAGAAAGATGATGTATTTTGTGTGTATTTTAGGTTACATTATACGTGGATTGATATAGGGACGCCTAATGTTTCGTTTCTGGTTGCTTTGGATACTGGGAGTGATCTATTTTGGGTTCCATGTGATTGCATACAGTGCGCTCCCTTATCTGCCTCTTACTATAGTACACTGGTAGGCCACCTTTCTATGTAATTATGATTCTTTTGCCTTTAATTTTATGTTCATCGTTTTATTTTTATGCCATGAACTACTGGAAACTTAATGTGCATCCAAGATTGTTAGAAAGATGTTAGAAAAAAAGAAAAAGAAGAATTTTTTGCATTTTCTTAAGGAATTGAGCCCCACTCTCTCCCAACCCGCAAAAGGAAAGAACGGGAAATCTGAGGAATTCAATATAGAAGGTCCAGACTCATCAATTGTTGTTGGTTAATGGTCAGTGTTTCGTTAAGTAGACTCTGGGTGCCTGTGTTTGAGTGAAGTTAGTCTCTTCTAAGGCTCGGTAACAGGTTTAGCACTTATTTCCAATAATTGATTGGCAGGTGCTCCCTCGTATTTGGGGCATCTATTATGCAGGATAGAGATTTGAATGAGTACAACCCATCGGATTCAAACACCAGCAAGCATGTATCTTGCAGCCATGAGTTATGTGAATCTGGTACAAACTGCAAAAGTCCCAAGCAGTCATGCCCTTACACTATTGACTACTACACAGAAAATACATCGAGTTCTGGACTTCTTGTGGAGGACATAGTACACTTTGCAGCTGGCGGTGATGATGGGCCAAACACTTCTATTGAAGCCCCTGTTATCATAGGGTGCGTTTGGTTGATATTTCTTGCCTCATTAATATTTTGAACTAAATGTCGGAAATGGTTCCAGCAAAGATTTAGAAATTTGCTTCTGGCATAATGCAGATGTGGTATGAAGCAAAGTGGTGGTTACCTGGATGGGATTGCTCCCGATGGTCTTTTGGGTTTAGGACTTGGAGAGATTTCAGTTCCTACTTTCCTTGCTAAGGCAGGATTTACCAAGAACTCTTTCTCAATGTGCTTTGATGAGGATGATTCTGGGAGACTATTTTTTGGGGACCAGGGACCAGCTACACAACAATCTACATCTTTTCTGCCTTCAAATGGAAACTAGTAAAAACTATATATGCACTTCTGTTCAATTTACAACTTTAAGTGACAGTTACTAAATGCTTGCTAAGCTAACATTCTTGTAGATGTTGAAATCTCCATTGTGTAATTGTTTGTTCCAGTGAAACCTATATTGTTGGGGTGGAAGCATGTTGTATCGGAAATTCTTGTCTTAAGCAGACAAACTTCAAAGCACTGGTTGACAGCGGGACATCATTTACATTTCTTCCAGAAGCAGTGTATGATAAAATTTCAAAGGAGGTACATCTTTTCATTAGATTCCAATATTTGAGTTTGTTATCTGCATACCTGGTAGGCTGATATCTCTTCCGTTCATTGATAGTTTGACAGACAGGTAAATGCGACAATCACCAACTATGCAGGATCTCCTTGGAAGTACTGTTACAATACAAGGTGAATTTTCATGAAATTATAAGCTTTGAGAATCTCCCGGCCCCACTTCCCTCAGTTGTGTGTGTCTGTATCTTATGCCATTGTTCTGGTGGTTTTTCCTAGAACAGTTCTCAAGATCTTCCCAAAGTGCCTTCTGTGACGCTTATGTTCGTGGCAAACAACAGCTTTGTGGTACATGATCCTGTCTTTCCGATAAACGGTAATCAGGTAGGTAAACTAGCTCTGCAGATTTTTTGAGTGGATGTGAAATAACTGAAGTTTCTTTATTTCTGTCAATATACGTATAGCTCACTGAGTTCATAGGGCTATATTACAACTTAGTAAGACAAATGGTTCAAGCATTTTCATGATGAAAATAATAATATGATATCTGGGCCAGATTGTCGTTAAGTCATGATACACTTTTAATTCAAAATGGTATAGCTGTCATTTTTGTTCAGTGTGGTAAAAATTTGTATCTTGATTGTAGTATGACAATTCAAGCTAGCTTGATAGTAGACCTGATGCAGCTAAATGATTTTATTTAATAATAAACTAGTTCTACATCAAGACCATGTATTATCTTTATAATAAACTAGATGATTAATTTGCTTCTAAAGTGATTTTATTTACATACAATAAGTGACGACATTGAAGTCAACTTATGATGTAATTGCTGTTGTCATAGTCGAGAGGCTTTTTCCAATACACTCTATTTTAATTTGAATGAGAATGAACTCTATAAATGTGCTCACTTGTCTAGACATGTCATATCTATCAGTCAAACAAACCTGAACCTAATTTGTAAATCTTCTCATTAGCAGTTCGCTGGTGGTACAATTTATGTTAAATTCATTTGTTTGATACTTCACTTTCCCATCTTTGGTTGAAGAAGTAACGCTGTTGCGCTTTAATATCATGGTTATTATACAGTTCTTTTTCCTGCTTATTAATGTTAAACTTTCTGGCTTTGATAATGAGATGGTATTCTCTTTGTACTTTAATAAAGTTTGTTGGTTTACCACTATTTCCCAAAGCTTAAGCTTTCGGATGTGGGGCAACAATTTCTGTCTATTATAACACTTTCCTTCACATGTGGCCTTCTCTCCCCAATTGAGCCTGACATGGAATTGCAAGGATTTAACCATACATTGTACAAGGAATTAGAGTTAGTTCAACAATTGCTAGTTAAAAAGCTCTTATGGAACATATATTTCGTGTTCTATATTGTCATTGACTATTCATGACTTTGTCTTGCCTTAAAATTTGTACTTGTGATGCCTTGACTTTGTAATTGAGTATTCATGACATTATTCTGTTCTGTACAATACAATGTGTAACTGATTTTAATGTGTTTATTTTCATCCGTACTGATATACTCTGAACTCTTAATATACGTATAGAAAAGATCATACAGGTTACTTTTCATATGTATTTTGTGCCATAAACATATTTTTATTGATGTTTAGAAAAGTAATATATACCAGTGAGAGATCACTCAGATAAAATCTTACAGTTTAGGCCTTCCTGGTGCAGGGAGTTGTTGGGTTTTGCTTAGCCATACAGCCGACAGATGGTGATATCGGAACAATTGGACGTAAGCATGAGTCTTCCTGTAGCAAGAATGCTGCTTAGCTTTTGTTTTTGTTTTTTTCCTGGTAAATGGTTTGTTACTTTTCTTTTGCAGAGAACTTCATGACGGGATACCGGACAGTATTTGATAGAGAGAACTTAAAGTTAGGCTGGTCTCGCTCAAATTGTGAGTTCTCTGGTTTTCTTGAAACATTAGGGATGTTTCCTACTGACTATGTTGTTGTTTGCAATTGGTTGTCCTTATACCATATGATGGGTGAAATATCATCTGTTTGACCTGCAAATGATATGCCACTAGCTAATTTCATTTTATTCATCCTAACTGTAAGTTTGTCTGACACTGCTTTAGGCCTAGTTCAAGTCACTGTATTAGGATGAACTAGAAAGTGAAGCGCAGGTCTTTGCTGTTGCTGTTTAATTATTGAGGTAGAGCTCTTTTGTCAATAATTACCAATAAACTTTGCAGGCCAAGATTTTAGTGATGCTAAGAGTATGCCCCTAACTCCCTCTAAAGGCACACCACCAAATCCCTTGCCAACAAATGAGCAGCAGAGCACACCAGGTGGCTTTGCTCCTGCTGTAGCTGGAAGAGCTCCCTCAAAACCATCAGCTGCATCAAGTCGGCTCATCTCATCCCAGTTTTGTTCGTTGAGATTGCTGCCTTTATTGCTTGTATTATTTCTGATCGTCCTTGTCTTCTAGGAGGATGTGACCGTATATCGCAGATCATTTATGTAGTCTTACATGTAAATGCAGGGTTTTCTTCTCTTTCTTTTCCTGCCCTGAAATACATACATATATAGAGCAGGTCTGTAATCCATTGGCGTCAGTTTTTTTTCTCTATCATGTGTCATTGTATTGGTTGGGGCTTGTAGGGACATGCATTGTAGCTAACTTTTGTTGTATTAATATAATATAATATATATATATAATTTTTTTTTTCTTCTTCTTTTTCCTCGATTTTACCCATCAATCTCAACATTTCGCTATCTTTGCCCTATTTTCTCACGAATTTTACATGCTGTTCTTAGGCATTTATTGTCAGTGCTAAACCATTCTTTGGTCTTCTATGCAATGGCATAAGAATGGTTTACCAGCAAATCACAATTTGACATATACAAAAATAATTTATCAAAAACACAAGGAAAAATCTCTATATGCATAGCAAACTGTGATTGGTAGGAAAGTAGGATTTACTCATTACAGGGAAGGAGGCAAGTATTTTCTTGTCCAGACTCCCAGTTTTATTGTAATGATTTTTCTGTTCTTTATAGCTTTGAACTAGACTCTAATGATGAAGCATGCAGACCATGAAAAGGACTCGAGCAATCTTGCAACGGATTGCGTTAATCTATTCATGCTGTCTTCTTTTTTCCTTTGCCAGCAGAAATGATTTTAAATGGATACAAAGTGAAGACAACCTGGAATCTGTTGAAAACACAAAAAGATATTCAGTTTTGTTATTTTATTGTCTATTTGCAGTTTTCTGCGTAAAACAATCGTACATGATTCATTGATGTTGTCCAACGACCAAACCAACCAAACTTGGCTAAGTAAAAAAATAAGATCCACCAAATTGGCCATCAATATGAGTTCGAGTCTTGATCTGTTATGATGATTATCTTCAAGAGTCCGACTAAGTGGTTGTGCGATTATTCTCACAAATTATCCTTAATGAAGAAGCAATCTCACCTATGTAGTTCAATTAAATTGATCTAGTTTTTGGACTCGACTTTTATTGATTTTCGATTGGATTTAAAGTTATTGTTTTGTTTGTTTTTCTTTGACAGAGTGACATTCTAAACTATTCTAACATACAAGAATGGGTTCAAACTTGAATGTGAGGTGGCAGACACACTATCTTATCCAACTTGCCTAACCAACAGTTGCATTGGATTTAAAGTTTTTAAAACCAATTAGATGTTTTTTCTTCTTTTTGGGATCAAGAAGTGATTATATATTTTAATAGGTGCCATAAGTTTGGTGGGATGACATAAGTTTTCTCTTGGCCACTTGATTATTTCTTTCATATCCTAATCTCAAACCCAAATTTTCCGCTCAAACTTGGCGATGTTTATCTAAGTTGCATTATGTGTAGGTTAAAATTAAAAAAGAAACTTCTGTTCTTCTGATTAGTTTAAGGGCATGCTAAGTTTTTTTTTAGTACAAGGATAGTCGAAACTAAAAGAGAAGGGGAATTTCTGACACAAACACAACTAAAATGTCATAGGAGTTCGAACTTGAAACCTCGTGTACAAATCAATACCATTTTTAATTGGATTACACCTCATTGGCGGCAACACTTATTTTTTTAATTAGCAAACCAATCATCTAAACTGATCAAAGTTTTAGAACTATAATGAAGTGGAAAGGCCATTAAAATATTAAAGTAGATAGAAAACATTCAATTGCCAAAAAATGGTGCCATCATAGTCTAATCCAATTTTAATCAATGTACTTTAACCATACCAGCAAGCAACCCAATACCATCTCCTTCTTGGCCTTTACGTATACACCGTTCACGTGTGGATGTTCACTTTCGTACTGTTGTGATTTCTGTCGAGGGCCCTTTATTTTATTTTAGTGAAATTATTTTAGCTTTTTCAGTGGGGCATTTAGGAAGGGTTTGGACTGTATCATGTCTTGAATGAAGACAAAGCAGAAGGGGGTGCTTGTGAGGCAACCATTAGCAAATTGGCCTACGGCTTTGGTACCACGCTCATTAGAAAGTTTTTCCCTTACAAACAAAAAAGGTTGGGAGCAACCAAAAAGGAAGGAAAGGAAAGCACAAAATGCATAGATTCTGCATGCTTTGCTTTAATATCTTTAAGTCTCTTGAGAAATGAGGTTGAATAAAAATTTAAATAAAATAAAAGCATGTTTTCCTCTTTGCTTTGTCCACCATACTAGACATGCATTGCTTTGTCCACCAAAACATGCATGCATTGTGGCAAGAGGTTATTGTTGGACATATATATCTGTGGGTTAGGACTATGATAGGATGAAAGAATTCATCAATGCAGGTAAAGTAAATCAACCCCAAAGTCAACAATTGTATATTTTTTGGATGTGTTTATAAATAGGTTTTGAGTGTGTGTAATGATGGGTTTTTGATGTGTTTATAAAGTGTTTTTGGTGTTGAGTTTTTTTATAATTTTAGCTCCCATTTTGGGTGTTTTAGTGAAACTCCCATCGAAAAATCATAGAAGACGAAGAAGAAGAAGAAGAAGCCGAGACCTTAGCAAAGCAAGAGGCGTCTCGTCGGAAGAAAATGGCAAGAGCCCAAGATTCAATACTCAAGTACATGGTGAAAATCATGGAGGTTTGCAAAGGAAAGGGCTTTGTGTATGGGATTGTGCCTGAGAAGGGGAAGCCAGTGACAGGGTCCTCTGATAGCTTGAGAGAGTGGTGGAAGGACAAAGTGATATTTAACCGAAATGCCCCAACTGCCATAGCTGAGTACTTCCCAGCTTTGATTTTTGAGCAAGGTGAATTGGAACATGGCTCTTATGCTCATCTTCTTCATGAACTGCAAGACACTAATTTGGGGTCTCTGCTTTCTGCTCTGATGCAGCACTGTGTGCCTGCACAGAGTAGGTTCCCATTGGAGAAGGGCTTGGCTCCTCCATGGTGGCCTACAGGGGAGGAGCTTTGGTGGGGTGACTAAGGGGTTTCTATAGATCATGGTGCACCTCCTTATAGGAAGCCTCATGATCTTAAAAAGGCTTGGAAAGTGAGTGTCTTGGCTGCTGTGATCAAGCACATGGCTCCTAATTCAGATAGGATGAGAAGGCTTGTGAGGCAGAGCAGATGTTTGCAAGATAAAATGACTGCTAAGGAGACTGCTATTTGGTCAAAAGTGGTCAATCAAGAAGAAGTCCTTCTGCAACTTACTGAGACTTGCCTCAAAATCTCTGACTCAAATGAAAAGGAGGATCAGAAAGAAAGCCCTTCTGGCCTTAGTCAAATCAAAGGCAAGAATAATGGGAAGCGGATGTGCAGCTTGCCCAGCAGTGAAAAGAGGAAGAGCAGCATCTTTGATGAAGAGGCTTGGCAAAATGGTCAGGGCTTGGAGAGTTCTGAGTTGGGTTTAGGGTTTGTGGATAGGAAATCAAAGGTAGACCATGAATCTGCATTATGTGCTTATGGTGATGGCCAAGACCAAAGTAATGTTTCTGGTTTATTGGCTGAGGGGAAATTTCCTTTGTTTGATGAATTCCCTATTGATACTGGTGTTATGAGTATGGTGGATTGGATTAATATGGAGCTGCAGAAGGCCAATCAGATTGATCAGAACAGCGGTGCATTTGTAATTAATGGTCAAGTTGGGGGTGAGGTTTCTGACACTACAGTGGGAGACTATGGAGCAAGCTATTGGGGAGGTCGTATTGAAGATCTGGCTATAGATGGAGCATTTGATATCCAAAGGGGAAATATGGATTTAAATCTCTGTTCAGAAGAAGAAATCTCACATAATCAAGAATCAACTTCAATTTGGGATTTGGGATATGATTAGTGAAGCAATATATATCAAAACTATATGTACCAAAGAGGGAGTAGCTATCCAGGTTGCACTAATTTTTCAGATTTTTTGTTGTTGTTCCAATGCATCAATAACACTATCTCTACGAAAAAGATGTAGTCAATAAGATTACTAATTTATATTTACTGACAACGTTGTGGAATTAGCCCCTTCTGTTTATCACTTATAAACACCCATGCCAAACCATTTTGGATCCCGAAGTCTGCAATTAAGAGTTCTAGAAACCATATCCAACTTGCCTTGCTTTCTATTTCAACTACAGCATAGGCCAATGGGAACATACCATTGTTCCCATCAACACCAACTGCAGTTAAGATCTGCCCTGAGCAGGGTCCTTTTAAGTGGCACCCATCAACACCTACGACAGGCCTACACCCTTCTAAGAAACCCTTTTTAGAACCAGCTAAACAAATATAAATCCATTCAAACAATGCATCATCACCTGCTAGTTCATTTTTAATTACCACAGTACTTCCAGGGTTGGTCTTCTTAATTTGCTCTGCATAATCCCTTAATCTCTCGAATTGTTCCTTGTACGAATCTTTAATGACCTTCTTAGCCAATTTTTTTGCCCTATACACTTGGTTCTGTGTAACATTCATTGCATAGTGTTCCCTCACCTCATCTTGAAGTTGCCCCACAGTCCAATTAGGATTTCTTCTCATCTTAATATCTTATCACAAAATCTTTCTGAAATCCATGTTGAATTAGCATATCTCAACCTGTCTACTCTGCCACATGTATGATCAGCATGTATAGCCTTTACTACAAAAGTGGATTCCTCTTTATCAATCCTAGATGCATAAAGAACAAATGCACAGTTTCCAGATCCACTACACACGACCTTCACCCTCCTCTTGTCATTTTTTTGAAATTTCAGCAGCTTGCCGTTTACAATGGCATACTCCTTTATTGCTTCTTTCAAGTGCTCCCGACTTGCAAATCCCATGTTTCTAAAATTGGTGTAACAGATTAGGGCCTTAGCATGCATAGAAAGTCTAATTGAATCTTTGTTTTGTCTTGCTAAAAGTGGAAGATGTTGGATTGAGGCAAAGATGTATCAAATGTTGAAGTTGGTGAGGTAACGAATTCAACACAAAATTTCAGGGGTGGAACTTGGGTTTGTGAGAAAGGAAGAGAGAGCAGCAGTTGTGGTAATTGTGGTGATGGCAACTGTGAAGGGATAATGGGGTTGGGGAAGGGGAATTGGGAATTTTTTTGTTTTAAAGAATTATTTTTATTTTTAATAGTTAAATTAAGAAGTTTAAAAGATAATTTTTAATTTTTAATATTTTTTTCACACATGGCACTTAGTTTAGCCAAATAGTGGGTCCCATTGGTGCCACATCAGCTTTTTTAACAGAATTTTTAACAGACTTGACGGTGAAGGGCAAAGTGAGACACAAAACATCGGTCAATGGGGTAAAGTGGGTCACTTTAACTTTGAGGGGGTAAATTGAGAATTGACCAATGTTTCGAGGGGTACTGTAGCATTTAAGCCTAACGGTTATTTGAACTGCGATTTTGATGATTTTTTACAGCTACACTCCTTGACCTTATATGAATACCATGAACTAATTCGATCGCCAATTTAAGATATTTACATTAGCGGATACCACATAATCTTATGTTGTATTTAACGAAAGTATAAATAAACTCTTCATTGTTGATGAATATTGTGTTTTGATGGTATACGCATTCTACGAAACTAGTTCTAGTAATCCAGCTGTCAAACTTGTTTGTTTATAGTTCGAGATCATATATCCCAAAAATCGAAATACAAAAACATTGAGAGATCAAGTAACGGGACAAAACTTTTCGACGAATATAAATGAAAAGTCATGATTTAATGGTTATTTGAACTCCGATTTTGATGATTTTTTTACAGCTACACTCCTTGACCCTATATAAATACAATGAACTAATTCGATCGTCAATTTCAAATATATATGTGTGTATATTATAGTAGTAAAATAATATATATTTGTGCGACGAGAAAGAGCTTTTCGTCGCGCAAAATGTCTTCACGCGACGGAAGGTTGTTAGTCTCGCAAAATTGTAACTTTACGCGACGAGTAGCTTCTGCGTCGCGCAAACTACGAGCGACGAGAAGGTTGTTAGTTGCGCAAAATTGTAACCTTACGCAACGAGTAGCTTCTGCGTCGCGCAAACTACGCTTGATGAGGTGTGATTTGTCGCGCAAGGATATGGCGCCATTTACATATTTTTGTCAAATTGTGTATCATTTTCATTTTTAAAAAATGTTTTTGTGTAAATAATTTTCCATCTTTGTATCAAAAAGGTTTGGATATATTTATTTACCAATGTTTTATAACAATTTTTTTTTTTCATTTTTCATTTTCTTGTATATCTCAATTTATTTAAAAAGGTTTGAATATATTGATTTACCAATGTTTTATAACTAAATTTATTTTAATAATGTTTCATTTCTAAACATATATAATGTTTGGATATAACAACTACATATATTCAAACATTTGTATTACACAAAATATGCACACTAACATAACAAAATTACAAAAAAATTCATTATTCATCATCTGAATTATAATAACTTTCGTTATTGTCGCTATCATCACTTTCGGTCTCCCAATCCTCCTCCTCCTCCTCCTCCTCCTCTATAACTACATCATTGTCATTGCTCGGGCCCACTGCAACATCATATCGCGGAAAATCACCGAGGTCAATTGTAATTGACTGAATTGGTATTTCGATTGAAGACACTTCTTGTATTTGAAACGGTTCTTGTATAACATTTGTATCTCGAAGTGTTTCCACATCATTTTCCATTGAAGATTCTAAACGTTGGTCAGCCACATTGTCGACGTCGTTGTCAGTTGGGTCTAGTTCTGGTATAGCATACACATTCCTATGATCCATCTTCTCGACAACTTTCCAAACGCTCCCGGTTTTAGGGTCATCTAGATACAAAATTTGTGTTGCCATGTTTGCCAAAATGTAAGGGTCGTCATCATACCAAATTCTATTAATGTTCACAGATAGTAAGCTATGGTCGATTTTAACACTTCCCGGCCTATTTGGGTTGGTATCAAACCATTGACACTTAAACATAATCACTTGGTATCGATCTTTGTAAAGTAATTGCACGACAGTTGTGAGTTTGCCATAGAAATCAATGTTCGTACTTTCGCCTCAACCTGGGACATGGACACCGCTGTTTTGCGTACACAACTTGTCATCTCGTGCAACCCCTAAAAATTTGACGCCATTAACATTACAACCCGATAACAATTCAGCGCGAATCGAGCCGAACGCCAAGTTATATAACTCATCACTGTAAGTGGGGGAATTTGATAATTTCAACTTATTCACCTAATAGTATACAAACTCATTCACATGTTAGTCTGACAAAATTAAATACTACAATTTATATTTGTCAAATTAAAAACACTTATAACTTACATAATCCAAAAACCATTGTGAAAAAAATTCACGGTGTTTCTGGGCAACCAAATGTGATGGATGTTCTCGCTTCATCATCTCTTCATGCTCATCTAAGTATGTCATTATCTCATCACAATTGTTCAATACGAACCAATGCGCTACCTCCATGTCATTTCTAGAAAACGACTCTCCTCTTCCAGGATCACCAAAGGGTCGTGCGCTTTGGGCAAAAACAGAAAGTTTTTCATTTCTCATACCTCCGTCATTATTGCGCTGAGGACGATTGAAAGCCGTCTCCACATCTTTTAAATACATTCCACAGAAAGTAATCGCCTCATATTGAACTCAAGCCTCTATAATTGATCCTTCGGGTTTCGCCCTGTTGCGTAAATTTTTTTTCAACTCTCCGAGAAGCCTGCCAAAATAAAACGATATGATACAAATTAGCAAGCCTGTGATAATAATGCATACACAAACGGTAAGGATTATATATACCTTTCTATTGGATACATCCAGCGATAGTTGATAAGACCAGCAAGCAATGCCTCTTCTGGCAAGTGAACCATCACATGCATCATACTTGTGAAGAAAGCTGGAGGAAATATCATCTCAAACTTGCATAACACTTGAACAATGTCATGGCGCAACTGAAACATGTCTGTTTTTCGCAATGTTTTTGCCGTCAGTTGGGAAAAAAAATCTAGACAATAACATGATTGGCTTCACTACATCTTCCAGCAATAGGTGTCGAAAACCCACAGAAAGTAGGCGTTGCATAAACACATGACAGTCATGGCTCTTAATTCCAATAAATTTATCCCCGTTAACATTCACGCAACGTACGATATTATAAGCATACCCATCGAAAAACTTTACAGACGATACAAACTTTAGGAACTCTTTTTTGTCATTCGGTTTTATAGAAAAGAATACAAGATCCCTTCTAGCTTTATCACTGTCCCTATTCATCCATAAACCTCTTCGTATGCCCATTATTTCCAAATCAAGACGAGCTTTGATCATGTCCTTTGTCTTACCCTCGATATCTAGAATCGTGCCCACCAATGTGTCGAATACATTTTTCTCAACATGCATCCCATCTAAATTGTGCCTTAATTTTGAGTTTCAACCAATATGGGATCTCAAAAAACATAGGCTTGTGCGTCCAGTTCATATGTGTAGTAGGTCTGGTCCGACTAACTGTTTTTCCGAACGGACCAAAATCCAAACGGTTTAGCTGTTCCAAGATCTCATCACCGGACCATTCTCTAGGTCTGAGGCGATGCTCTGTGTTCCCATCGAACTTTTTATCTTTTTCCCGCCACTCGTGGTCCCATGGCAACCATTTCCGATGACCAAGGTAACAAAATTTTCCAACGTGCCACCTAGAAGTTACATATTCCTTGCATACAGGACATGCCATATAACCCTTTATACTCCACCCAGAAACCATTGCATATGCTGGAAAATCATTCACAGTCCACATAACTGCTGCACGCAAAGTGAACATCTTCCGAGTTGATTTATCGTATGTGCGAACACCGTTTGTTCATAAATCCTTCAGCTCATCAACGAGCGGCCTTAAGTAAACATCGATTGACCTGCCAGGATCCTCAGTTATCAAAACAGTCATCATCATGTTTTTTTTTTCATGCATTTCCAAAGCGGCAAATTATATAGGAATACGAAAATCGGCCAAGTGTTGTGGTGTTGGTTTAGAACCCCATACGGATTGAATCCGTCAGTGGCAAGTCCCAATCTAACATTTTGGGGATCAGCAGCAAACTAGAGGAACGTTCGATCGAACTCTTTCCATGCCTCCCCATCTGCAGGAAGCCGCATCACATCATCGTCTACCTGTTTTTCCTTATGTCATCTCGTATCTGTGGCAGTATGCGTCGACATATACAATCGCTGCAACCTAGGTTTCAGGGGCAGATAACGCATAACTTTTTGTGGGATCTTAGTCGTTCTATTCTGAGATGTCATTTTGAACCTCGGGTTATTGCATATAGGGCATGTATCCAACATTTCATTCTCTTTGTAGAATAACTGTCTATTGGTGTAGGCACGTCATCTTTTCCTTCTTGATTGATGTTGGTCGATGCAAATGGAAAAGCATCCTGTATAATATCCATGACTTGATCATTAGGATCCACAATAGGTTCAACATTGTCTACTCTTGTGGCATTTGAAGACGAAGCATGGTCTAATTGATCCCCATGAAGGTTCCAAATGCTATATGTCTCAATCATTCCATTCCTTACTAAATGAAATCCAACATTTTCAATTGCTTCCCACAACGTGTTGTTACACCTCCTACAAGGGTATACATAGGTTATGCCATAACTGATGAGACCTGAAATTCATTGAATGCTACCACTGAAATGTTCTAGTTCAAACCTAATTAGAAGACAAAACCTCAGCAGAAAGAGCAAGGCCTATTTTTTAATTAAAAAAAAAAATCACAAATATAAATTGAAGAACATCCTAGTTGAAGTACCGAAAGAAACAAAACCATTTTTCAACTACCAAACTCAAATATAATAAACTATTATTGATGAACAAAATAAAGCAAAGGGAAGTATCATTAACTTGTGATTGTGAACCTTTTACGCATACGCTGCTAGCTTAAAAGGGGCATCTTAAGATCTTAAAGAACAAACTATTCAAGAGACGATACAATGTACAAGTTTGCCGTCACTCAACAGAGAGACTTCCTAAAGCAAAGTTTACTATTTATATCTAGAAATTCTGTCTCATACTTGTATAGCTCACACCTCATGCCTCGTTTTATAAGACTGTTTGAAACTTGGTATAGCAGCATAACTAGGCATGTAATGTTCAATTTTAAAGGCGAACGTACCATCACATAATAGATTGCCAATGAAAAAGAAATCATGTTTTAAAGATTTTATTCCAAAGTATCAAAAACATCAAAGAGAC
>NC_024126.1:15216056-15228634 GCF_000346735.1 Prunus mume | reverse complement strand
GCGTCCACCGTCACCCTTATATATAAACCCCCCTTGGGAGGAAATCCATCCGTCTCTTACATACCCCTCAAAAAAACCCCTTATAACTTTCCACTCACTGTAGAAGCACTCAAACAAACCACCATAAATGGGCTTTTAAAGCCCAATTTGAAAGTCCGATGTTCTAATGATTGATTAATTTCCTTAATTAATTATAGCCACTATCAATCAACTTCCTTAATGGTTCTAATGCTAAATGCAATGATGCAAATATATATATATATATATATATCCCAATATCCAGAGCCTCTCATTTTGAAAAAAACATTCACTAAAAGAACCTGAATATACAAAACATATAAACCTAGTTAAACCTAGCTAACCAGATACAAATTTACACCAAAAAACTATAGTTAAAAGTTAACTTTTAATTGTCTTACTTGTGGGATGGGAAGAAGAGCAAGAATGTCAGCAACAACAGAGCGCCATGAAAGATTCCGAGCAACTGCCTTAGCTTTCGATTCCCAACCGGAGTTTCGGCTTGTTTGTAGCTTGGAGTTCACAGTTTTGAAGGCTTGTCGAATTTGACATATAATATGCACTATGAAAGTTGTAGGGGCCTTTTTCTTCTGGCAGCTACAAATGGGTTGGGCTGCCATAAGGAGCAAACTGAAGAAAATTTCCCTTGTGTCTGAGTTCAAAGATCATACCCCAAAATATTTCGAAAGGATAGTAAAGCCTTAGGAAACACCTTGATTATCTTCACTAACAAAAAATAATGGCTGCTTACAGATAAATTTTTACTGATTACAGGTAGAATTTTAGCTTGGCATGAGAGACTTGTGGCATGATAGCAAAGTTTCCATGAGTTTAGCACTAAAGAGAGAATAAGTGTTCCTAGGGGAAAAGTGGGGTATTAAGGTAGGAGAGTAGGAGATGAAGAGTTTGCAGAGAGGTTTGGCTGAGAATAAGGAAAAAGAGAAAAAGATGGCTTGAGTGCTTTTTCCGGCAGCTTGACAGAGGTTTTGTCAAGTGTTAAAACAGTCTGCCAAGAAGGAAAACTAAGGCAGAAGGAGATGAACTAAGCATTAAAATTGCTGGTTTTGGAAGTAAGAGAGGAAGCTTGCTTTCTGGTTGTGGATGATGGTTGTTGGGTATGAGATGTTTCATTTATAGTCGCTGGAAGCTCCTCCTTCCTAAGAAACCCTAACGGTTTCTATCCAATTTGGCCAAGTCTTTCCCTTCCTTTCTCCACTCATCCCTTCAATCATCCTATTTTGGTGAAATCCACTCTGCCCATTTGCACAAAATCAGGGATTTTTGGGAGCTCAATGCCCTTCCCACAGCCACTTTAATGGAAAACTCCTATTCTCAGCCATCCCCTTTTCTTTCTTTCCTTCCTTCTTTCATGGCCAGATCTGATAAAGGAAAGAAATGGGTATACATGCTGGTTCGAAAGGGGCCCCTTTTCCTGGTAGGCTGCGCGCTAAAACCCCTGGTCCTTTGAATGCCTTTGCTTGAAATTTGTTCCCTCATCATGTGCTGGAGCTTCCCAACAGCTCTGCGTACGTGGACATCCTTGCTCCCTTCGTGGCTTTTGTTTTTCAGCAAGGTGTTGAGGCTTTTATAGGTCTTTATTTTAATTATATGGGCCTTCTAGGACAATGTGTTGGTTTATCAAAATAAATGGGCTCACCTCAACAAGTGTTGGCCTATTTTGTTGTGGTGTTGGGCTAATTTGGTTAGGTTAATGGGCAATTTTGGCTAAGGTAATGGACTATTTCCTCTTTTGTGCCCGCCCATATGTTTGGGCCTAAGAAATGGACTTGAGTTCCGAGGCTCCCAAGCAACCTGGAACCTCCATTTCTCGGCCCATCAATGGGCCTCATGACAACTTATTACCATCCATACCACAATCTACTCAAGCAAGCCCCGGGCATTTGAGTGACTTGGGCCCACTTAGGCTTGTAGTGTGGTTGGGTGTGAAATAATGATTTTCCGCTTGGCATGTTTTTAATTATGATGTTTGACGGGATAATTAGCATGGATTTGCAGGGCTAATGTATTTTATAATCTTAATCTTGATTCCTAGAATGACGGATTATTTATTTGGTATGGCACGTGAAGTGTGACTCATGCATGGTGGACTTTTGTATGCCCCAAATTGGGTCTTTTCTCAATAATGTATCGTTTTGGGCTGGGAATTTATTCGGGCCCAACTGTGAATTTTTTGGGCCTCAACAAAAGTGATATCCAAGAGGGACCGCAAACAAGGGGCACTTGTGATCTTCATCGATGAATGGAATGTAGAAGAACAAAGGGTCCAATAAGACTGCAATCACACATGAAATTACAAATGTTTGGTTCCATAATGGAATATTTGCAACAAGTTTATCAAATCTTGACCTTTCTGAAGCTCCTTCAAGTTGAATACTGCCCAAAGAGTAAGGTGTTAAGCTGAAACGAAAATGCAAATCAGAAAGGGGAACACAAACATAACATAACAAATTTGTGTCATAAATGAATTGAGACCCGATCGGCGGAGAAACTAACCTTACTTGAATGGTGGGCTGATCATACAAGTTACTCATAATTTAAACCTCTTTATGTTTGAGAGGATATGTATCAAACTATTTAGCTTCTGAACAAGAATTGAAAATATCCAATCTGGAAGAGAAGAGTGTTCAATTATAAAGACTTGCGATATTCGATATTAGCATAATTAACTTGTCCAAGTCCTTCCTTCCTCAAGAAAGAGTTGTCCATCCATGCCATACAAATTGCAATTAACCTAGCTATATCGATTATCATTTTTAATTTGCGAGTTGCTAGGTATAGTTGACAAAGGTGAGAAATGCAACAACTTATGGAGGAATTAATGCATAATTTAGGTTCAAATTGCTCCTGTTGACTTAAACCTGATTAATAGCCCAAATGCATCATTTAGGTTCAAATTGTTCTTCTTGATTAATAAGGAGGGAGTCAAACTTAATCTTGCAAGTTGCTACTTCACTAAAAGCTTACAATATATTCTCTTCTTCTTCTTTTGGTGTGGATATAAAGTCAATCAAACTCCATAGCTAAGCTGTCTTACAATTTTAAATTCATTAATTAAGCTTCTATAAATATCTTCTCCAAGTATCCCGAAACCATTGACCATAATTTCCAATTAATCTAACGACAACTTATTTCGTTATTTTTTGGGCATAACAAGTTGTTAACTTGGGAGGTGGACCCACCAAAGTTGCTACAATATTATGTTATACAATTAGTATATTTTTAAGCTCTAAGATCACATTCTTTTTCTAATTAAATGTATTTGGTTCCTACTAAAACAATGGGAGAGGGAAAAAGAGACAAATCGATGAATATTGTTTATCAAAGCCACAGCTTTAATGGCTTCATAAATTTGATATACAATATGCCCTATGAAGGTGACATCAAAGAGGGACCCGCAGAATAAATGCTACGTTCTTCAACTTGACGTCCAAGTCAAGGCACTTGTTTTTTTCATCGATGATTGGTATGTAAAAGAACGAGGGATATAATGAAACTGCCAGCACAAATGCAATGACAAATATGCTAAAATATGAATATGGTTTGAATATTTTGGGTTGTATTTTATTCTTCTTCATAAGGAGGTATATATAGGAGTTTACATATGAGGGTTTTAGAAGGAATTAGATACAGTAAAGAATTAGGAAAGTATCTCCTAATTGTACAATGATTTATCGCTTATATAAAAATAGGAAAATAAATCCCTTAATTAATCAAGGAAGTAAATCTCCTTGATTAATTAGGAGACTCACGTCAACACTCCTCCTTGGTGCATATATGTCACCAATGACCAACTTCATAAGTGAGTCATGAAATATTCTTCCACAAATAGCTTTGGTTAAGATATCTGCCAGTTGATCTTCTGATTTTATAAATGGTAGGCGGATGATCTTTTTCTCAATTTTTTCTTTGATAAAATGCCTATCCACCTCAACATATTTGGTTCAATTATGTTGAACTGGATTATGGGCAATATCGATAGCTGACTTGTTATCACAATGTAACTCCGTTGGCTTTTCTGGCTTGAAGCCCAATTCTGTCAAGGGGCCATTCCTCAATACTCTGCTTCTGCACTAGACCGAGAAATCACATTTTGCTTTTTACTCCGCCAAGTGACTAGGTTACTTCCCACGAATGTAAAGTAACCTGAAGTAGAGCATCTATCTGTAATAGAACTAGCCCAATCAGCATCTATGTATCCAACAACTTCAAGATCTCCATTTTTTTAGAACATTAATCCTTTCCCAGGGGTTGACTTTAAGTATCTTAAGATCTGATGAACTGCATTCCTATGAGAAACACTGGGTGAATGCATAAACTGACTAACCACACTCACTGCATATGCAATATTTGATCTTGGAGGATGTATGAAGAGTAGAACCTTTGGTGGTGGTGATAGAAGAAGGAGTCTAGGTAGCCAGGTCAGTAGGATTGACCGCATGCTTCTGTGAGTCTGCAATAAGATGGAGAATCATATGGGTTCCTGACATCGCAACGGAAGTAAGATGTGATGTGAGAAGGTGAGGAAGGTGATGTGAGAAATTTGATGTAGGAATTGGATATATATAAGAGGTATGTGTATAAGATTTGATGGTATGTGTTTAGGTATTTGGATAAGAGGATTTGAGAACTTTAGATTTGAGGGATTTGGATTTGGGGAAAAAATATGAGGAATTTGATTTAGGGTTTTGGATAAGAGGATTTGAGGACTTTAGATTTGAGGGATTTGTATTTGGGGAAAAAATATGAGGAATTTGATTTAGGATTTAGGATTTGAATATGAGAAATTTGAGATAAGGGTTTAGAGACAAAACAACTTCTCTTCACTCCCCTTCTCCCCCTGAAGAGAAGGGGTCGTCAGAGTAAAGAGATATGCAGTATCTTCATGGGGATACATCAATAAACATATCATTTTCACTCCCCCTCTCCCCCTTGAAGAGGAGGGGAGGAGAGCTCTTAAATTTCAAGAAGAACGCAAGCACATGTCACAAGAGAACCTGGCTCTGATACCATGCTAAAATATGAATATGGTTTGAATACTTTGGGTTGTATTTTTTTCTTCTTCATAAGGAGGTATATATAGGAGTTTACATATGAGGGTTTTACAAGGAATTAGATAAAGCAAAGAATTAGGAAAGTATCTCCTAATTGTACAATGATTCACTTATATAAAAATAGGAAAGTAAATCCCTTAATTAATCAAGGAAGTAAATCTCCTTGATTAATTAGGAGACTCACGTCAACAAAATATGGTGTTCGACGATGGTTTCAAAAGAAGAACAAGTTTTTCACGGGTCGTTTTCTTCTTGTTTCTTTGTGAATTCAGTAGGATATTGTGGTGCACTTGCTCGGTTGGGCTGGGGATGAACTGAATTTGGCCTTCGTTGGAAACTCCGTGTGCTAGCGTTGGCTGAATAACCTCGCTGAACGCTGGAAGATATTAACGGAGAATGACCTTAGTTGAATTCGCTAGTCCTCCTCCAGATCCTCCACACTAGTAGTATTCATCGTTATGCCAAAATTGAAATTGGATGTACTATAAGATTACCGAAACATATTCCAAATATTTGAAAACCAAATTAAGCTGTCCTTGAAGCCAATATGGAACAGAACATTGTTAGATTCAGTTTTATAGACTTACCTGCACGCATCAGCTCAACTCAACATGCAATAATATAATTAGGAAATAAAATCAGAGACTTGCCTTTGTAGTTGACGAAGAACCAGCGACAACTTAATATTTTCTTACTTAGTTAATTCTTTGCCAACCATAGACTTGTCCGTTCTTAGTCTTTTCCCAATTGCCTTTGTAGTTTTTATTTTTTATTTTTACACAAGCGATATTGGGAGAGACGGGGTTTTCTTTACGCATAGTTTTTGCTAGTTGCTAATTTTTTTCAAGGTGACAGCTGACAAATCAGCAACTGGAAAATAAAAACTGTATTCCAGTACTAGTATAGTGGGAATTGAATAATACTGTATTCCGCATCATCAAACTTGCAAGTTGCTGATATATGAAGCCCAAATTTAAGACCAGTTAATCTTTACTGATTCAGTCAATCTTTACTAATATCAAGAAAGAATTGATGAGAAAGAGGGAGATGGGCATGCAGGATCTTCGACTTCAGTTCTTCCCCAAGAGTATTCATTAATTAGTATATAATATATTGGTTGCAATTGTTTAATCAAAGTTTCTACAGCTGATTGGTTTTGTCCCGTCAAGTGTTAGGACGCAATATCTCACATTTTTGTTAGTAAAATACGGAAAGGGAATACTTGTAAATCTTTGTTTGAAATTGTTGTTTTGGTTGGCAAAGAGATTGCAAAATCACCATCTTGTATTTTTATTACAAAAAGTAAGAAATAATCTTAGCCTCTCACATTCTTTCATTGTTAGTAAAATACGAAAAGGGAAAAATATGAATAAAATACGTACGTGTTTTATTTGGAAATATTTTGGCAAATTACAATTGATAAGCTTGGTCACTATATAATATTTTAATACAATTTATTTAAAAATTGTAATATATAATATTTTTTTTAATAACATGCGAAAATTATGTGTATAATAAGTAAATTTTGTGTGTATAATTGAAAATTTTGTAAAAACCAAGTGTATTAAACATGAAAAATAAATATGTATATGTACAATACGAGTATACAATGTGAAAATACTAAATTCTTTATACGGGTAATAGCTCTAGAAAAGTAAAAACTCAAAGGGGACAATAGAAACTCGGATAATGGCCTAAATAAAGAATAATGCTCTAAACTACCCTTATTAATAAACAAAAAATTGGCAAAAAACAATTAACAAAAAAATATCACAGTATATGTAAAGAAACAAATATTTATAAACAAATGACCCCAGTAAAGCCGCGGCCGAGCGGCTACACTATGTATAACAAAAACTAGTACGCACTCTATGTTTTTTTTATAAACTATTTGTATAAAAAACTTGAGTATAGCCGCACGGCTATACTATTGATATAAAAAGTACGGACCCACCTGGAGCCTAGCGCCCGCTTCGCTACGTGTCAAAAATAGTATAGCCGATCGGCTATACTCTTTTTATTACAAAAAATCGTGAGTATAGCAACCCAGTTATACTATTTATTAAAAAAATAAAGACTTGCCTGGAGCCTGCGCCCGTTTCGCCATGTATCAAAATAGTATAGCCCCGAGGCTACACTATTTTATAATAAAAATAGTATAACAAACCCCTAGTATAGCCGCCTGGCTATAAACTTTACAATAAAAAAGGACCGCTCGCCTCGCACCTAGCACCCGGTTCGCCGTGTGTCAAAAACAGTATAGCCGGACACTATATTATAATAAAAATAGTATAACAAACCCCCAGTATAGCCACCTGCCCGGCTATATACTTTACAATAAAAAAGGACCGCTCGCCTCGCGCCTAGCGCCTAGTTCGCCATGTGTCAAAAACAGTATAGCCGTCCGGCGATACTTTTTATTATTATTAAAACCATAGTATAGCCTAGCGGCTATAAATCCCGAATTGACAGGTGATACTACCACTACTACCTTCACCAGCCAATGGGGGTGTATGCTGCTGCTTATTCATATTCGCTTGATTAATGCGATGGACTTATCTTTCTATTGAAGAAATTGCGTGCTTCTTCAGCCGCTCCAACTGAGGCTCGCTAAATTGGTTGAGCTCCTTGTCCTTGGTGAAATGCCACCAGAATTTAGTGATTACCAACTCCAAGTCATGAGTGTAAAGGCCTCAACTTTGCTTACAGACTTGAAATTTCTGGTCAAGATGGGTTAGACAGTATGAGACGTAATTAGATTTGATGCCCAATTTAGAAGCTCTCCTCCATACAAATCACCCTTCTCCAGAAGCTTAGAAGTACCAATCTTTCCTCCTTTGCCATTTGTTCTGAATGTCCGTACAATTCCTTGCCTGATGAAAAGCATCCTATCAAGTTGGTCCCCCTCTCCAATAATATCCTTGTTCTCATTGCAGTTGATTGGTATGAGATGTTCACAGATTGCTTTCAACAGTTTTTCATCCATAGCTTTAAGAATTCGAACCTATATAGATACATTTAATACGTCAGATTTATGACTAATTAAATCCAATGCATATGTATATATATACAGAAAGGAATAATTACTTACATTCTTAAGTGTAGCCAAACGAAGATAACGCCTGATAAAGTTGCTATGTTCCAATGGAAGAACAGAGAGGATGTTCTCTACCTGAACATCTTTATTTTGTTCAAGTTTTTGTTGAACGACTTGCATGATCACTTCCTTCAAATTCTTAGGAAGGCCTTTTCTAGATACCACAAATCTATCTCTAAATCTTTCGCTTTCAGCATCTGTCTAAGCTTTTCTGATCTTGTAGTTGCAAACTGCAAATACGTCTGTATATATAGATATTCCAGAACAAGAGTTGCAATTGGTTCAGTTCATGATTAAATCCTCGAATTTATAGTATATATGGGCAGATAATTAATGTTAGAAACAAAATTCATATGAAGATTTCAAGACCAACCTGCAAATTCCCAATGAGATACAAGAATAGCAGCAAGCCAATTATAGAAATCGCCACCCACTCCTCCCCCCAATCACCCAACCCTCCTTCCCAGAGGCTCAAATTGGGAGACTAGGTTTTTTTTTTTTTTAATTGAGTTTATTTATCTAATAAATATTTTATGTGAATTTTTCAATTTGATCTTAATTTTGATAGAAAATTTAACACAATTGATGGAAAAACCATTGAAGGACAGCCATAACAATATTTGGAGTTGAGAGACGAAAAGTAAAGTATGATGTTATTTGAGGAATCATTACTACATTTTTGTCTTATAAATTAGGGCTGTTATCCAATAAGTTCATTATACAAGATGGGCTTTTGAGGCTGAAATACATGAAGCCCACGTTTAAAACTATAAACGGTTTGGATCAGGTGAGAACGCTTATGTGCGAACCTTACATGAGAACATCGTTGGATCTAATCCAACGGCTGCATCAAAAGCAATTGTAAGTGTAAATGTTGTGTTAGAATGAGGCCTTCTTCTCTCTCCTCTCTCCAAAACGTCGAGTCGAAAACATACGTCCCCTCCAAAACAGATGTCCCCTCCAATCCAGCTGTTCAGTTTGTTCAATTAAGTGGCCAATTTTTTTATCAGCTTTGATTGAGCAAGACCAATAACACTGAAGAGAGAGTGCTCCTGTTATTCCTTATTTGATTCCAGGAAGAGCACAGAAGTATAGCCATCATTTTTCTGGGATTCTCATTCAGGTGAAAGAAAGTGTTCGTCTATTTTATATTATCATCTTTGTGATTCGGTCTTTCTAGTCGAAATATTCGTCAATCCTTGAGTAATGTCTTGAGTTGGAAACTGGTGACCGCGACCGTTGTGCTGTTCTCTTGATTTTGAAATCGTTGAGCACGGTCGAAACAAGGGTTGAGGAAGATGAAAAGTGTTTGGGGTTGAAGTCCAGATCTAAAAGGGCGACATTGTCATATTTGTAAAAATTTTGAAGTTGGAAATGACTCACGAGGTAAGTGATATACTGTATTTGTCAAGTTTATTATTGGGCATATGATATTATTCCATGCTAAGTACCCTCCTTTGATTATGGTACCCACACATGCCACACGTGGCGTTAGATGATTCCGGCGTGTGGGCATATATGGTTTGTTGTTGAACCCACACATGGCGTTGGATAATTCCGGCGTGTGGGCATATATGGTTTGTTGTGGTACCCACACGTGGCATTGGATAATTCCAGCGTGTGGGCATATATGGTTTGTTGTTGAACCCAAATGCGGCGTTGGATGATTCCGGCGTGTTGTGGTACCCACACGTGGCGTTGGATAATTCTAGCGTGTGGGCATATATGGTTTGATGTTGAACCCACATGCGGCGTTGGATGATTCCAGCGGGTGGGCATATATGGTTTGGTTGGGCCACATGTGGCATTGAAAGTTCCGGCATGTGTGCTCATTGGGACACTGATTACTCTACAACACGTGGCGTTGGATCATCCGGCGTGTGGTAAGAGGTCCGTACACTTGGGTTACTATTACTTTACTACGCGTGGCGTTAGACCTTCCGGCGTGTAGTAAAGTAACAGGGAGAGGAAAAAAAGGGATTATTATACTATTTCGGGGAAAGATTCATGTTTAAAAAGGATTATGATGGGTATGATGTGATTTAAAGTAAAGAGAAAAGATAATTCTAGAAATAACTTATTTGTACTGCTGAAAATGGTTGTATATCAGCTGGTTCGTGATTAGGAATGGAAGAACTACGTGTGACTTGATCCTTCGGTAAGGGTACGTAGGTAGCATGGGGTCCCACCCAGGTGCAGCTGCGAACTAAAGATATTTATGGAATTTTAATTTAGTCATTTGGATCTAATCTCACTTCTTTTGGTTTTTGGATGAGTTTGGTGTCAACCGTGTCGGTGGTTTTAAAGCTCATTTGAAAACGAGGCTTGGTTTAATGAGTATTCTTTTTCCTGTCAGACTAAGTAAGTGTTGTTAAAGTGTGGTTGTGGCCAAGACAGGTTTGAAACCTGTCTTGGATTGTTGTACAATTTGGGGCCGAGTGCTTAAACTACTTGTGTGATTGTGTTGGGTTGTTAGACATCGTATGATGGAAATTTAGAAGTTATTTTATGTTAATTATGGTGGGCATGCATAATTTAATTCAAGTTCATTATTTACTTTGTTAAATCTCATTATTTGACTTAAGAGCTTCATTGGTGGTTTGGTTTTGAATTATTAAAGGCCAGAGGCCTAGTTTATAAACTGCTTGAAGGTTAACTTGTGCATGCTGCCAATTGTAGATATTAATTGTGTTTTTAATGGGTTGAGAAAATTTTGGGAAAAGTCCAATTTACAGGGAAGACTTTGCCAAATTTTCGGCAGAAAGTCTCGTGCCCCTTTTCTTTATTTCACAAAAAAAAAAAAAAAAAGAAGAAAGGCTTTAGTATTAGTAAGTGGGCCCAACATAAGGGTGATGTCGGAATTTTCCACAGGATTTCGTCTCGGATTTTGAAGAATTTGGAGCGGGTCCTGTCACAAAGAGCCTCAGGATTTTTTAAGATTCTCCAGTATTGCTTAGCTAACAAGGATTTATTGAAAATAGAGGATTGTAAAGTTTGAAGCTCGATGTCTAGTTAGACCATCTCCAACTCTTGGGGTGAAAACTCAAATTTTGAGTTTAGCTTTAAAAAACTATCTCTAACCCATGTATTTTGCGGGGTGGAAATTTGAGAAATCTCAAATTCGGACTGGAATTCCACCCAAACTATTGCCTCGACTGATAATGTTTGTGGGCCCAAAATCTACTTTTTCTTCTTTGTTTTTTACCTTGGAAGACCACGTGAACAACAAAAAGTGTTCGCCCCACGTGAGTTTTGCAACAAGCTGGCCATTTGATTGAATCCTAACCGCTACTTTTTCAAAATTATGCGGAGCTCTATTTTTTCTGTTAAATTTTTAAAATTTTTTTTTTAAATATTCCAACAGCTATAATTTGTGTCAACCAAAAATCTTTTTTTTTTCTCCCTTTGTTTTCCTTTCTCTCTTTGTTATATTTTTTCATTCTACTTTCATTCTTATATTTTTTTCATTATATTGTATACTTTACTCATTCTTAGCACATTAATTTGTGTCAATTAACAATAGAGCAACAACCACTTTTATACAAATTTTCATAATTTAAACACACTTACATAATTTAAACACATATGGTGTTGTACTTATTTTTATTTTCAAGTGAAAATCTATTATGTTTTGGAATTTTAATTTTTTTTAGGTTAAAATGTTTAGAAAATTAAATCACGAATGTTGAAACAAAAATAATGTTAAGAAAAATTAATGAGAAAAAAAATTTAGGAGTTAATTATTTTTAAACAATTTAATAAAGTTGCGGACTTAAATTATGAGTCTGCAAGGTTGGAGGAAAAAAAAATTTGAGTCCTAAAAACACATGAATAATTGTATTTTAAAGAGTGGAAATTTGAATTTAGCCCCAACATGGTTGGAGATGGTCTCACGAAAGCCAATACCCCCCACCGACTTAAAGAAACTAAGTTTGTCCCAAGAAAGCCAGTGAATCTTTGTTTATTTCCTCATTGTGCCCCCACCAAAAGGGAGCCAAGTCAGCATTTATAGCCTTGCAGAGAGAAGATGGCATGAGGAAGCCCGCACTACTACAAAAATCGAAATAGACGACGGGAAACCACCGTCGTGTAAAAGGTTTTCGCCCGGTCGTGAAATCGACTGCCGTCTATTTGGGTTTCAAACTACGACGGCTTTTCACCGTCGTTATTTATCAGTAAAGATGACGGTTTTTAAAGAAAATCGTCGTTGTTTAGAGGTAAAGATCGTTAATTATAGGAGGAAAGACGACTGTTTTTAATAAAACCGTCGTGTATTGTATGTAAAGATGACGATTTTTTTATGAAAACCGTCGTGGATTGTTTATAAAGACGTCATCTTTACATACAATAGACGACCTTTTTTTATAAAAAGCGTCATCTTTACATACAAT
>NC_024126.1:15201086-15212466 GCF_000346735.1 Prunus mume | reverse complement strand
TTTTTTTCTGGTCGTCTTTGTCACTTTTTGTAGTAGTGACGATATGGGGTATGCCGGCACAGCAGAAGCAACAAAGAAGTACCAAAAAGCTCCGAGTACCTAAAAATTAACAAATTTCTTATGAAATGTCCACACCAAAAAATAAAAATAAAATAAAATAAAATCTTATAAAAATTGGTGACAAAATAAGTTTGCGGGTACTTTTATATAATGTATATATATGTAGCTTTATTAAACACCACTTAGCCCAATCTACATGGAACGTCTGCTCAAGTAGTAAGAGCTATGAACCAATTTCTTCTCGTAAACAAATCACAATTTAACAGTGTGTTAACGTTTTTAAGTCTTTAACGAGTCAATTATGTATATATATATATAGGAGCCAAATAGTGTTCATTTACAGAATAGAACTTGACAACTAGGTTCACTCTACTTACCAAAGAAATAAAAAGAAATGATAATTAAGGTGAAATAACTTACCTGACTTGCAAGAATGTAGAGAAAAAAAATTGAATAGGCTTTTAATCCATATTCAGTAGTGTTCTTGAAGTGATTATACGAGAGGTGAATTCGGAATATCCTTGGTATATATCTATGTTCCAAATATGGAGAGCCTCTCATATTGTAGAAAGTAACTAATTAGCAGCTGGAGAAAATAAATAAAAATAGGTTAGCTATTAGAGCTAGCTAGTTATATATATGGATAGGGTATTTAAGTTTTGACACCATCACAGATTTCATGTATGAAATGCACCAAGAAAATGATATCCGTGATTGATCTAAAAGAAGAGCAACAGTCTGCAACACTGTTTCCATTTGAAGGCACTTGTTTTGCTGATCGATGATTAGAATGTAAAAGAACAAAGGGTCCAGTGAGACAGAAAACACACACGGTGTTACAAACATCTTATTCCATATATGACAGTATTGCCCCTCTGGATTACATATTTTCTTCATTGTGTGTGGTGTGGCATACATCGATCCGCGTTTTAACTGGACTGGAAAAACAAACAACAAATTGCAACCATCACCAGAGTAGTCAGAAGAATGACGAAAAGAAACATTAAAAAGAGACCCATTGCCCACTGAACCAAGAAGCTCTATATATACTAATATTGTATTTAGACAAATTAATACAACTAGCCAGCTACCACGCAGCTAATTGGTTCTGTCCTCCCTACGTATAGTAATTAATATAAACAGTAGTAGTTCCCCTCCTAGGTACGACATCAATGCTTTTGACCATGACTCATGAGGATTGTTTGTTACAATTAATGTCATTGTTTTAAGTGTAGAGAAAATGACACATGTCATTAAGAGAAGGGAGAATGTCCAAAAGAGAAGGTTAGAGAGAAGGTTGCTAGCATTCCCTTAGCGGGAATTGAATGATACTGTATTCCGCATCATCAAACTTGCAAGTTGCTGATTGACTAAGATCTTAGTCAATTAACTTCGTCGCGTACGTCAATGTATAAAAACTTGTGGTAGTTGATCTTTCGTTTTTTTCTTTGTTGAGAGTTAAAGTCATCACTCCATAACCCCACCTGTCTTACAAATTTTTAACTCATTCATTTTTAATAGGATATATTTCACTTTATTACTCGCACGTTTCCCAAAATTCTGATTTTGATACCCAAAGTTTTTTTCCTCTCACTCTCATTCCCAACGTTTACTTTTATTACCAATTTCATACCTCTATCCATGTTGCCGTCAAGACCTCCGTTAAACGATGGAGTTGTGACAGTCCTTATGGGTTGGTGATGAGAGGTGAAGTCGTTTACTAAACCTTATGGATTGAGAAGAGTTAGATTTTAGATTCATATTGAAGTTGTTTACTAAATCATATAGAATTGAGGTAGGAGTGGGAGGTGGGAGGTGGTTGTTTACTAAAATGTCCTCGTTGTTGTGTTAGAGTAGATGACAAATTTTAAAATTTTAAAATTATGTGAGGATATAATGGGCAAAAAAAATGAATTCCTAATGGGTTAGTTCTCCTGAAATTAAAATACCACATCCCACTCATTTTGTGTGGGCCCCACTTACTTTTTAATTCTAAGATGTAAAGTAAAAGCAGGAATCCTTCATAAGTGGAATTCAATGCCTGATTACTAAACACACCATTCTTGTTTTCATACCAAATAAGTTAACCATAAATAAATAAATCAAATTAGCACAAATCAAATGACATCAAAACCTAAGTTAATACGCAAATGACATATATAACATATAATATACATGAGCGTGGCCCAAGTCATGTTTAAAAAAAAAAAACATAAACAAAAATGCTGCATATATATCATATAATATACTAGACAACTCATATTCATAACTAAAACATCTTATTGAAACGTCTAAATAAATATATATAAATATATATATATATATATATATATATCAACCAATTAATATTGTTTTGAGGCCAGAGCTACTGAGCTATAGGAATTATTAAATATTGAGCATGTACTTTAACGTTTCTTCAAATAGTAATTGATGGCTTTTGCTGGCGGAGGGGCGGGCTAGACGACGACATCAATGCTTTGCTATGGCGGAAATGGCGCAGTATGGTCGAAGCAGCCATCTTCTTCCTTTGAGGGTCGTTAAGGTTGTTGAGGTTCCATAGTAGCTGGTATTTGGAGACTACAGTTGCTAAGTCCTTGGCCATCAGAACAAGGACTTCCGCTTTTGTCTGACTTTTGACATGCTGGCTGCAGATTGGAAGTTCCGAGAACGTGTCTGATGCCCAATTGAGAAGCTCTTCCCCATAAATGTCACCTTTCCTGAGCGTCTTGGTGGTCATTGTCATTGCTGATGGGGTTGCTTTTCCAGATTGACTTTCACTACTTGTCGAGTAGGTCCATATACTCCCATCAATAATGAACATGCAATCCAGTGGCTCTCCCTTTCGGAAAACGAAACTATTCTGGCTATACATCACATGCTTCAGAAAGTCGCACATCAACTGCAACACTTTTGCATCCATATCTTTAAGCATTTTTACCTATACACAAGCGAGCAGATATATACATACATTAATCCATTGCTCAGTATATATATATATATATCATCAGAACAACATTTTTAGTCCTATATATAAATGGGGTATATGTAGTAAAAAAAATTGATTCATTTATAAATTAATGTAGAGAGGTGGAGAGATTGAGCAACATACTGTCTCCAGTGGTTTCATGCAAAGTTGACGCTTTAGAGATTTTTTAGTTTCAAAGGGAAGCATAGAGAAGAAATCATTGTCGAGATGAGCATCTTTGTGTTCTTTCAAGTTTTGCGTCATGCTATTCATGATTTCTTTTCTCATTTCAGTAGGGACTTGAATATTCTTTGTCCATATTCTTATATTTGTCATCATCATCTTATTCTTCTGTCTTGTCTCCTCTGACTTTGTAGCTTCCATCTGCATAAAAGTCTGTCTCCCCGCCACAAACACACCTTGGTTACATTGGATCAACAGAGGCCCTGAATTAATTCAGCTCAAGGAATGGTCTAAAATTATAATATAGATATATACCAACCTGCACATTTCCAATGAGGTATAAAAACAGCAGCAAGCCAATGACAGAAATAAGAATTGCAAACAAGTTTTCCCACACATGCGTACTTGTTGTGAGATTCGTGCCAAAGTTACTGCAAAAAATTAGTCACATGATCAAGCAATATCAGAGATGCTGACTTTATATAAACAATTCATGTTGCTGAGTAGATAACTTTTTACTCTTTACTTGTAAAAATTGCTGATTGTCAATGCATATATAAGCAAACCTTAGATTTCGCAGGCCCCACCAAAAAGAGTAAAAGAACTTCTTTCCAAACTTTATATGCTCCGTGTTATGATTTTTAAGGGAATCAAGAAATATTCCAAAATTAAATGGCGGCGAAGCATTATCTGGAGTATCTAATGGGCAGTGCTCGTTCAATAATGTGATATTTCTTGAAGTAGTACTGTCGCAATAGAAACTATTCCGACATTCCCGGCGATTTGCACTATGATCACAGGCCTGGTACCAGCATGATGTCTCTCGTTGAATAGAAAAGAAGTACCAAAAAGCTCCGAGTATCTTAAAAAATGACAAATTAATTAACAATGATTAATTGATCATTAAGGAAAATCATGTAGGCCCGGGAGAGGGAGAAATCAAAATGTTATCTTGAATATATATAGTTTTTGTCTTATCCGGATTTTGTTTACCCTGCGGACGCAATGTTTCCTCAGTTTCTTCCTTAATTATATGCTAGCAAATGTCATTAGAATGCTATAGCAAAACATGCAGTCGGTGAATAGGAAGTATACATCTTAATATCATTTTTTGTCATGTTGTACTTTTTTGTTTCAGCAAATTTATTGACAGGTGAAAAAGAAATCTAAATCCTCAACATCTTTAAGTTTGTCTTTTTGTACTCATGTATATATGCTTCAACAAGCAGGAGTGAGTGAGCGCATGTGACGTGGGTCTAAAACAAGCATTGGATATAATCAGTACAACTGAAAGCTATACATCCGCAGGATAAACAAAATCTCCGGATTAGAGAAAAACTCCCTCTTTCTTTCTTCTTCAAATAATTTTATTTGAGGGACACCATTTAGGATTCCTTACGATTTTTTATTTGAAAGGATCCCTCAACTATATATATATATACACACATAAAATGTTTGGCAAATGCTCAAGTAGTAAGAGCAAGACTATTTACAAAGGAAAGTATTTGACATGATTCTCTCTTTGCAGACAAATAGTTTTTAACGAGTCAATTATGTATATATATTCCAAGAGCCAAATGTTATTAATTTACAAATAGAACTTGATAACTAGACTCACTCTACTTATTTGCCCTATCTATGAGGTTCGAGAGCAGTAACCCCACAAGGCTGAAACGCGCAAACAAAATCTTTGGTGAGTCCAACATTTCTAAAAGAAAACTTCATTTTAAATCAGTAATTACTAAATAATTAAAATGAAATGACAATTGAGGTGAAACTTACATGACTTGCAAGAATGTAGAGAAAGAAATTAAATAGGCCTTTAATCCACACTTTAGTAGTCGTTTTGAGTTCGTTAGAAAATAGGTGAAGTCGGTATATCCTTGGTAGATATTGACTAAGAAGAAAGATATTCAGAATCTTTTTATGCTCCAAAAAATATAGGGAGACCTTCGTGTTGTAAAAAGGAATTACTATTACCAGCTGGAGAAAATAAATAAAAATAGGTTAGAAGTAACAACTAGCTGGTTAAATAAATATTTAAGAGCTTTAAAAAAAAGAAGGCTCATTTTTTAAGTTGTCTTACTTGCGGGATGGGAAGAAGAGCGAAAAAGTCAATTATGACGGAGACAGATAACCAGGGCAAGTTGTTGTGAACTATTTCCCTTGCAAGTCGAATCAACTCGCTTATTTTTGATTTGGGATCCGAATGTCCTTCTCCAGTTTGTGGTGCCTTGGAATTGGAGGGTCCATTTGTAGTTTTATACACAAAATGCACCATGAAAATGAAATCCGTGACTGATCGTGAAAGAAGAGCAACTGTCCTCAACGTTGTGTCCATTCGAAGGCACTTGTTTTGCTGATGGATGATTGGAATGTAAAAGAGCAAAGGGTCCAGTGAGACAGCACACACACACGATATTAAAAATATCTTACTCCATATTGGACGGAATGGCCCCTCTGGATTACAAATTTCCATTATTGTAGCCTTTTTAACCGGTCTGGAAAACAACACATAACAAACAACAAATTGCACCACACCACCCATTAGAATCAGTTATATATATATATATATATATGCAGATAATTGGCTTTTAAAGCGTAAACTGAGATTGCAACAATTGTCATTGTCCCCAACGTAACGCAACAAATAAGTTAAGGTTCTGCGTGCATCATACTTACAAGTTACAGCCTATGCATGCATGGTCGATGAATTATATATATATATATATATATATATATGAAAAATAGAGAGAAAATATGCACCAACCCTTGTGTTTTCTGTGTCGGGTTCTCCATATCTGGAGCTTCTTTTGTTCCAACCATAACTGATCCTGTGATGTGATTGATTTGAGAGAGAGAGAGTGAGAGTTTAGCTTACAGCAATGGCACCTGCTATGGTTTAATTTAGGGGGCTTTTCAGTTTACAGGGTGGAGCAGAAGAAAGGTGGAATATGAATTGATTGGCAGAAAGAAACTGATGAAAGTGGCTATAAGTAAACTAACCCTCTATATAAGTAAACTGATGAAAACAAGGAAAGTGCCAGGGTAAAAACAGCAAAGGTAAGGCAGCATTAATATAGATGCTGGACAACCAACTAATGTGGCAGGCATAAGTTAATTACATGTGAATCTTGACTATTTTGTCCCTATGAACAATTTATAATTACAACGTATCATTAAATGCATTCTTTTTTTTTATTTGATTTAATATGGGTATAATTGGAAAATTATACAAACTTTGTTTTCTATTCCTACTCAAAACAAACATGGGAAAGGAAACAAAGTGAAATCTCCCGGTTACTTTCCGACATTACCAAACGTGGAAAATGAATCTTTCATTCCCATTCATTGAGAAATGACATGGAAAATAGTTGAATTATGGGACCCTAGAGTACAAAAGGGCGGAATTGTGTTTAGGCTCCCCTGGGCTTTAGCACAGTGAGGGTTTCGGCCCAAGTCTTTTTTGCCATGTATAATTATTGGGTTTTGTCATTAATAGCCCATCAAAACTAGCTTTAAAAAAGAGTAATGCTACACTTACCACATTATTATCCCACATTTCTATACAACATGATGTGGCATGTCCATATCATATGTCATATCAGTTAAGTGAATTAAGTGTATTTTAATAAATAAAATTAGAAAAATAGAAACTAGTATTTTACATGATGTGGTATGTACACATCAGCCACCACATCATGTGGTATAAAATTGTGGTATAAAAAATGTGGTAAGACTAGTATTATTCAATCATTTAATATAGTTACATATATTTTAAATTTTTATTCTCCCCTAATTAAAGCACAAAAGTCATTACATATAGCTAAATCTATTTTATTATCCCCTAATTACAGCACAATTACCGATAGGAGTCTTTTTATCTTCACTCTCTCTTTTTCCTCTCCCTACATTGTCTTCTCCACAACAATTTTATGATTGCCAGATTTTTCATGGGTGTTAAACACAGAATCAACCCCTTTCCTCATGTTGGATGCCAATTTTTGTTCTTTGTCTCTTACGGCCTGCAACTAGTGGTCAATTTTGCAGCCAAAAAAAAAAAAATAGTCCCTAAAATGTGGTGGAAAAAGTTACTTATCTGATAAAAAAAAACTTTATATCTTCATGGACTCCCTCAAAAATCTAACTATACTGTTCTTGTAAATCTGAAATAATATAATATTTAGAATCACAAATCAACTACCTTTCCTTGTTGTATGAAAAGGGTAAGAGGGAGGAGGAAGAAGAGGAAAGATTAAAAATAAATAAATAAATAAATCTTATGGGATCAGTGTATTAATTAGGGGAGAATGAAAATTTAAAATATATGTAATTGTATTAAATGATTTGGCATGCCACATCATCTTCCACATCAGATGGTATACAATTATGGTACAAAAAGATGGTCTCCCTAGCATTACCCTAAATGATTTGGCATGCCACATCAGATGGTATACAATTGTGGTACAAAAAAGATGGTCTCTCTAGCATTACCATTAAAAATTTCAGCGGAAGCATTTTTGCTCACCACTTTAATCAATGTGTACCCTCACCACCCTTCTTAACACTTGACACGTGTCTATTGATATAACAATGATTCCATAAATACAAAGCAAAGAGTTAACTATGACTATGACCTTGGGTTAAAGTGGTGAGCAAAAATATTTCCAAAATCTAGACCAGCTCTAATTACAACAACTGAGTCATTCTACAGTGACGATCTTATCTAAAGCATTGATCCAACGATTAAAATATAGGGTCTCATTTAAGGGCTTTAAATAAGGCACTCACTCCTTTCAAATAAATAAATAAATACGATTAGGCCATCACTATAAACCTAATGCAACTGAATAATAAACATTCCCAAGTACAACTAGGCCCATCATACTAGTATACCTATCTTTTTTTTTTTTTTTTTATATATAATTATCTTCTCTCTTCTAATTTGTTTTTTCTTGCTAGAGCCCCATTTTTAAGTTATTACATTGTGGTTATTGATTTGGATTTTCTCCTTTTTCCCCCCGCCTTTTTTAACAATAAAATTTAGCCCACTCCTTTGATCTTAGTTATGCCCTTGTTAATGTCACAAAGTATCCTGTTGTGACTGAGCAAAAATATTTTCCAATATTTCCCAATAAAATGACAGCTGGCCCTATTGAATTTAATTTTGATTATTAAATTATTTTGATGCCATATTGAGTGTATTGGGCTTTTTTATGAAGGTTAGGTTTGTTTTAAGAAATCAATGGCAGTTTTGTAATTTAAAAGAAGTTAAAAGCCTTTTTGTTATGTTGTAAATGAGCTTTGAGTGTGTTTCTAAAATTTATTTCAGATAAATTTTTTTATAATTTGGGCTCATATATTGGGTATAATAGTGAATCTCCCAAAAATGAAACACAAAAAAATTGCCCAGCCAAAGTTTTTTTGCAAGTTGTTTTTTGCTAGGTTTGAATTTTTTTTTTGGGACAAAGGTTTGAAATATCTCATCACCCACTGCTTGAGAAATTAAATGCCACGTACGTGTTAGTTAGAAATTAAATTCTTCTCGTACATTTGAAATAATGCCTTGTTGGTAGCTGAAAATTTTATTATGTTCAATTTGTAATTATAGGAGGACTTGTCGGTGTTTTTTAAACGTGTATATCAGTTCTCCTGGGAGGTGTTGATGGAAGGGAAGGTCAAAAAACTTTAAAGATTTGGATGACCTGCAGTCCTGCTAACCCGCTTTTAGTCGATTGCGTGCAGAAAATGGACTTGCGCTTGATCTCTTTCAACTTGATATCGTGAAATATTTTTGCTCACCACCGCTTTAATCCAAGATGTATGTTCATCACTATTCTTAATACTTGACACGTATTTATAGGCATAATTATGATTAGTTTTTTTACTTTGATTTATGTAACCATAGTTATGCTTATTGACACGTGTCAAGTGTTAAGAAGGGTGGTAAACATACACATTGGGTTAAAGTGATGAGCAAAAATGCTTTCCCTAAAACTGTAAGTCCCAATTACTACAATATATACGTGGTGGATCCATCATCCACCTAAAGCTCCACACACCATAAATAATTGGCAGGTGGTCTCAAGTGTACCTGTATCTTTTGGGGTCTCTCTAAGAATCAATTCTTCTCTTGATTTGGATTTTTTTTCCTCAGTTTGGATTTCGACGTTCACTTTTGCTCCATGTAGTTCTAGTTGTGCTCGTGGAATAGACTAATAGTAATTGTAAGGCATAAGTTAATTACATGTGAATCTTGATAAAGGTGGTTGAATTATGAGACCCTAGAGTACAAATAGACTAATAGTTATTGTGAGGGAAGTTATGAAGGGCCAACTACCATATTGTACTAGTAGTGGCGGACGCAGGATTGTGACGTCATGGGGTCATAATGTGAAAGTCTTGAAATTTTTTTAAGAAGAAAATAACACTAAAAAACATAAAGATAGTACTTCCATTCATAATTCATGGCAAAACTTGTTTATGATGATTGTTAGTTTTTTTTAAAAAATTGTTGTCTTGCATTTAGTAATGGTATTTTCTTCTTCGTATTTTTGTGTTAGATTATGTGAAGACTCCAATGTAAGTTTCGAATAGGGCCCTTAAAATCTCAAGATCGGCCTTGGATTTTACCATCAGAAGTTTCTTCAGTATCATTACTTGAGTCATAACAAGTGAAGGCTTTATGCTTTCATTGCCACATTGTTTGTCTAAGTATTTATCTATATTGTTCGTCTGAGTATTTGAAGGTGTGTGAGCATTGCTAAACAATTATATAATGGACATAAAAAGAAGAGATATTTAGTCATATACCCATTATTAGCACTAAAACTAGAAATAAACCCTATACTATTTAATTTATATAAATAAACCCAAAAAATGATAACTGGCCCTATTTTATTTAATTTTGATTATTAAATTACTTTGATGACCTATTGAGTGTTTTGGGCTTTTTTATGAGATTTTTGGGTTGAGTTTGTTTTAAGAAATCAATGGCAGTTTTATAATTTAAAAAAAGTTAAAAGCCTTTTTGTTATGTTGTAAATGGGCTTTGGGTGTATTTATAAAGTTCATTTTATATATGGTTTTTTTATATAAATAATTTGGGATCCTATATTGGGTATAATAGTGAATCTCTCAAAAAAGAATGATTTTTCATTTGCTTGAGGAAAGTTCTCAAATGCAAATTTGGTGGGAACCTTGCTTAAGTTGTTACATGTATAGGAAAGTTCATTTTCTGATTTACTTCAACTTTTGAATTACAAAGAAGGAACAAATGCAATGAATTACATAGAAGGAACCAGAAGAATATGTAAAAGAAAGTGGCACATTAGCTCTGTATTAATAATGAATGAAATCAAAGAATGTGCATGTGTAGGGGCCTTTTTTCTTCCCGCAGCTACTGTGGGCCTAAGCTGCCGTAAATAGCAAAATAGATGAAATTGCCCCTTGAGCTTGAGTTCGAAGATCAAACCCCAAAAATGCTTCGAAGGACAGAGAAGCCTTAGGAAACACCTTGGTTACTTTCACCAATGAAAATAACAACAGCTTATAGATAAATTTTCTAGCTTGGCATGAGAAGCTTGTGACATGGGAGCAAAATTGTCATGAGTTTAGCACTGAAGAGAAAACTAAGTGTTCCTGGGGGGAAAAGGGGATTAAGGTAGGAGATAAAGAGTTTGCAAAGAGGTTTGGCTGAGAATAAGAAAAAAGAGAGGAATGGGTGGCTTGAATATTATTTCCGGTAGCTTGAGAGTGACTCTGTCAAATGCTAGAGCAGCCTGCCAGAAGGGGGAAAAATGGGGAGGAGGATAAACAAAGAATGAATTTGCTGGGTGTTACAGGTGAGAGAGGAAGCTTACTCTCTGAAATGTGGGTTGTCTTTGGTTGGGTAGAAGAGGCCCCCTTTTATAGCCACTAGAAGCTGACATTTTCCAAGAAACCCTAATGGTTTCTATCCAATTTGGCCAAGTCTTTTCCTTCCTTTCTTCCCTCATCCCTTCAATCATCCTATTTTGGTGAAATCCACTTTGCCTATTTGCACAAAATCAGGGGTTTTTGGGAGCTCAAGGCCCCTTTCCCGCAGCTGCTTCAGAACTCCCACTTTCAGCCATCTCATTCTTTTCCTTTCTTCCTTTTTATTTTTTTTATTTTTTTTATAGCCAGGTCTGA
>NC_024126.1:15181385-15197140 GCF_000346735.1 Prunus mume | reverse complement strand
AGGAGAGAGAAGGAGCATGCGCGGGAGAGAGAGAGAGAGAGAGAGACGGGGGCAATTCCGTCTTTTAACCAAAAATCCATTTTCCAAATATTTACGATTATGCCACTGAGCTTCATTTGATCATATCTCTCTCGTTACAACTCCAATTCGAGCCCACTACGTGTCTACGGACTCATCTCACCGTGCTCTACGCAACGGTACAACCGGAATTCCTAAATTCCTTCCGGATAGAAAATGACTAAAATACCCCTATCCCACGGGTAATTTCTCAATTCCACTTAAATAAATTAAAACATGGGATAAATTTGGGGTCGGGGTGTTACAATGACGACACAGAAGAGAGTTCCTTTACTGGATTAGGATTAGTTAGGTTTTTGAGAGGAGAGGGAATTTTGAAAAAAAATAGGTTTTGGGATGAAGGAGGCTGCTGCTGGAATCGGATAGATAAGCTGCCTACTGTTGGGTTTTTATTTTATTTTTTAAACCTGGCTCAAAACGACGCCGTTTTGAAGCCAGTTTAAAAATAAAATAAAATTTAACACGCCTGGACCAAAACGGCGTCGTTTTGGCTAGGTGGTTTAAAAAAAAAAAAACAAGCTTGCGTAAGCCTCTTCTTTCTCTGCTAGGTATTTCATCGAGCACTTGGTGTACGCCTTAGGGTCACACACCAACCAGCCATGGGATCGCACTAGACCTTCTCCACTGCTTTTCTCGGCTGCCATGGGGTAGCCTAACCCCATTTGTCCCTCTGTGCATCCGCCCCTGTACTAGAGACACGTGTTGTGTGCGCATTGGGTACGTACATTTTTATTTCAAAATTAGTCCCAATCAAATAATATTTTCTGAGATGCTGTTACACACACAGCTGACTGAAGCTTCGCATTCCTAACAACCGTTTCCCAGTCACACTCTCCCTTATGGATTAATCTCATACTCTAAGACTGGATGGATGAAGCAACATTACTTAAGGCCTTGTTTGGTATCCTACTCAAAAAAATAAATTCAAAAATTATAATTCTTTTTAAAAAAAGATGAGTTTTCAAATAGTGATTTTAAGATCTAAAAATTTATTTGGTATTGAATTTCAAACTATTTTTAAGATCTAAAAAAATTTAAAATTAAAATCAGAAACTCTAGATTCCCAAATTGAAATTAACAAAAGGAGAGGACAATATAAGAGTTTTCAATAGAAACCCTAGAAACCCAAAACAAGAAAAAAAGATTGATCAATTTTGGGTCAGGTAATGGACGAAGGAGACCTTGATGGCCTTGACGAAGTTGTGAACAATGGCGTCGACCCAGAACCACCAACTGACAAGAGAGAGAGAGAGAGAGAGAGAGAGAGAGAGAGAGATATATATATATAGAGCGAGAGCAAGAGGAGAGAGGGCGGCAAGAGTGATAGAGAGCGACGACAGCAATAGAGAGCGACAAGAGAGGGAGAGAGGGAGAGAGAGAGAGAGAGAGGATGATGGACAACCAACTAATGTGATAGGTATAAGTTAATTACAAGCGAATCTTGATGAAGTTTGTTGAATTATGGGACCCTAGAGTAAGGGTGAGCATCGGTTCAAAATCAATGGTTTTTTTACCAATCCAATCCAATCAATCTTATATTGGATTACAAATTTTTCAATTCAATCCAATCCAATATGGTCGAATGTCAGGATTGGATATGATCGGTTTGTGAGCTTTCAATAGAAACCCTAGAAACCCAAAATATGAAAAAAGATTGATCAATTTTGGGACGGGTAATGGATGAAGGAGACCTTGGTGGCCTTGATGGACATGCAAACGACTGCCTTAACAGAGCTGCGAACGACAACATCAACCCAGAAGCCCCAACCGACAAGAGAGAGAGAGAGAGAGAGAGAGAGAGAGAGACAGAGAGACAGAGAGAGAGCAAAAACTATAAAACCTCACTTTTTGTTTTCAATAATGGGGTGTTTTTGAGTTTTTTTTCGGTTTGAATTTTTGGAAATGGGCCTACCAAACAGGTTTTTTAAGTTTTGGACTTTAAATTTGTTTTTGAGTTTATAAAATTGGATCCAAGTAGGATACCAAACGGGGCCTCAGTTACTCGTTTCGTCTAGGTTCCTAACAAATTAATATATATATATATATATATAGGGATCCATGTGCCCCTTGTGCATTCATCATTAATCTACACTTTTGATGCACTTAACCATGTGGTCCTTGAGCTTACTACAACTACTACTACTACCACTGCCTAATATATGCTAATCCAAAATGAATTGATTTATTGCTTCAACAGCCAGTAAACCATAGAAAATCAGTTTGCAAGTTTTTTTTCAAGGTTCTAACGTACGTTCAAGTTTTAAATTTTTTGAATTAAGGTGTTATTGTGATGCAATGGGACATTATTTGTTCCTTTAATATTTTTTTTTTTAAAAAAAAAGTTAGGAAAGGGAGGGGAGAAACTCACACACACGGGTACCACGGGGACTTCAACCCATGACCACTTGGGAGCACATAGTGGCGGAGCCACTCCTAGTCCTAGAGTGGCCCTGGCCCCCCACAAATTTTTATCCGTCCTCTATTATATTATATATAATATATATAATTTGTAATGAACAACTTATAATTTAAGTTAAAATTTCCTCTAAAACAAATTAGACATGACTCATTTAGAAATATTTTAAATCTAAACATGTAATTATTGAATACTTAGGTGTTTTATGTACTTGTATTTTCTACTTCGGTCCCCCTAACTTAACAATTCTAGCTCCGCCTCTGGGAGTACTGTTGTACAAATAGCAACCTAAAAATTAAGCAACAATATGCACGTTTTAACTCGCAAGTGCACAAGATCAAACAAATAGTATAGAAAGCAAATACGAGATCATTCCCACGAGGATTGAATTAATTTGTGCTTAAAATTAATCTCCTTGAACTACTACCAAATGGCACTCGGTGTAGACAAGGAGTTCAAAAGGATGATTTTACGATGGTATTGAAAACTGAAAATTTCAAAACTAAATATTGAAAACAGCGTTTGATTAAAAATAGAATTGGATTGAGGTTAAAACAATGAGAAAACTAGTTAGGGATTTGATGTTCACCGCTAATCTTCTCCCTTAAGCAACCGACATGCACAATGCTACAAAACAGATTTTAGATGCTTATGTTTGTCAACCTAAAGGCATGATATCTGCTTTTTAAGTTATTGATTTCCCTAAGCAACAAGTTAGGCATGGGTATCTACTCTAACTCTTTTCATTCTTAAAGTGTTTAGCATGGTATCTACTAAGTTGCACTTTAAGAACGCATAACACAATGGAAATCAACAAACACACAACTTCTAGAACATGGTATATATTCTAGTTCTTCATGATGATTAATTCCAAGAACTTATAACCAGTTCTTCTGTTACTCTCTCATAGGCACAAGACTCGGTCATCTAAATTTACCTATGTAACAAACTCAATACACAACATGCATATGGTGATCAAGCATAACATAACGTCTGTAAAGAGTAAAATATAATATGAAATTAATCAATTAAAGAAACATGATTAGGGCTTCAATCAAGCCTAACTAAAGTACTTAGTTACCCATAATTTAAATAAACAGCAAGAACATACAAAACAGAAAAAGCAAGGAGAAGAAGAGGGCAGTAACACCATTCTATTCTCCTCCATCCTACAAGGTTCCAAGGTTTGAAAGGCTGAGGAAGCTCCTCAACTAGCCACTTATCATGATACGCCTTGGTCCACTCCTTATACAACTTAGCATTCTCATATGCATCATACCTCAACTCTTCCAGCTCATTCAGCTGTAACTTCCTCTTGTCACCTGCTTGATGCATATCAAAGTTGAATTTCTTAATAGCCCAATATGCTCTATGCTTCAACTCCACTGGTAGGTGACATGCCTTCCCAAAGACTAAACGATATGGGGACATGCCAATGGGGCTCTTGTACGCAGTTCGATATGCCCACATTGCATCATTCAAGTGTAGAGACCAATCCTTCCTTCTAGTATTCACTGTCTTCTCTAGGATGCTTTTGATCTCTCTATTGCTTATCTCCACTTGACCACTGGTATGAGGATGATATGGAGTGCCAACCTTATGTGTGATCCCATATTTCTTCATTAAGGAAGCAAAAGCTTGGTTGTTGAAATGGCTACCTCCATCACTAATTATCGCCCTTGGTGTCCCAAACCTAGAAAAGATGTTATCCTGCAAGAACTTCACAACAACTTTGTGATCATTAGTTTTTGAGGGGACAGCCTCGACCCATTTAGATACATAATCCACACCCACAAGAATATATAAATAACCAAATGAGTTAGGAAATGGACCCATGAAGTCGATACCCCACACATCAAAGAGCTCCACCACTTGAATGTTTTGCAATGACATCTGATTTCTAGAAGAGATGTTCCCTATCCGTTGGCATCTATCACAAGAGCTGCAAAACCAAAAAGCATATTTAAACACATTAGGCCAATAGAACCCATATTGTAATACCTTAAGTGTTGTTCTCTTCGCTCCAAAGTGTCCTCCACATGCAAACTGATGACAATGTTGGAGAATGCTCATATGCTCTTCCTCTAGAACACACCTTTTGAGAATTTGATCTGGACAAAATTTGAACAAGTAGGGCTCGTCCCAATAGTAGTGCCTAGACATAGACACTAATCGTTTCCTTTCTTGGCTAGACATACCTGGAGGAAAAACCTTAGTAGTTATATAATTAACAATATCTGCATACCATGGAAGTTGTAAATCAATTGCAAATAACTACTCATCTGGAAAGTTTTCAGTCAAGGGAAGCTTGTTTTCTTCCTAATCATGAAGTAACCTGGACAGGTGATATGCAACCACGTTCTCACTTCCCTTCTTGTCCTTAATCTCAAGATCAAATTCTTACAGTAAGAGCGCCCATCTAATCAACCTAGGCTTGGCATCTTTCTTATCAAACAAAAATCTCAAAGCAGCATGATCAGTAAAAACAATAACTTTAGAACCAACCAGGTAGGACCTAAACTTCTCTAAAGCAAACATAACAGCTAGCAATTCTTTTTCAGTAGTAGAATAATTAAGATGAGCATCATTTAAAGTTCTAGAAGCATAATAAATAGCATGAGGCACCTTGTTAACTCTTGACCTAGAACAGCTCCTAGAGCATAATCACTGGCATCACACATGAGCTCAAATGGAAGGTTCCAATTAGGTGCCATCATAATGGGTGCAAATGTGAGTAGCTCTTTCATTGTATTAAAGGCATTCATGCACTCTTCTGTCCACATAAACTCAACATCTTTAGACAATAACGCACAAAGAGGTCTAGAAATTTTAGAGAAATCTTTTATGAATCTTCTATAAAACCCTGCATGCCCTAGAAAACTTCTCACACCCTTCACAGATGTAGGAGGAGGTAATTTTGATATGATGTCAATCTTTGCCTTGTCCACCTTAATGCCCCTTCTAGAAATTACATGACCTAAAACAAGACCTTGTTGTACCACGAAATGACATTTCTCCCAATTCAGCACTAGGTTGCATTCTTCACACCTCTTTAGAACAAGCTACAAATGGTTAAGACAATCATCAAAGTTAGAACCAAAAACACTGAAATCATCCATAAATACCTCTATAAATTTCTCCACCATGTCTGAAAATACGCTCATCATGCACCTCTGGAATGTGGCAGGGGCATTACACAAACCGAATGACATCCTTCTGTATGCAAATGTGCCATAAGGGCATGTGAATGTGGTCTTCTCCTGGTCCTCTGGTGCTATAGCAATATGATTATAACCACTATAACCATCCAGAAAACAATAATGACTATGACCTGCTAACCTTTCTAACATTTGATCAATAAAAGGAAGAGGAAAATGATTTTTCTTAGTTTCATTGTTGAGCTTTCTGTAATCAGTGCAGACTCTCCAACCTGTGGTGAGCCTGGTAGGAACAAGCTCATTCTCTTCATTTTTCATCACTGTGATTCCACTCTTCTTAGGCACAATATGAATTGGACTCACCCATTTGCTATCTGAGATGGGGTAGATGATGCCAACATCCAAGAGCATAAGAACCTCTGCTCTCACTACTTCCTTCATGTGTGGGTTAAGCCGTCTCTGAGCATCCCTGTTAGGCTTTGCATTATCTTCCATGAGGAGTCTGTGCATGCACTTGGATGGACATATGCCTTTGATGTCGGCAATGGTCCACCCTAATGCAGTCTTGTGCTCTCTAAGAACTCTCAACAACTTCTTTTGCTTCACCAAACTCAAGTTTGCAGCAACTATCACTGGTAATGTCTAGTTCTCTCCCAAGTAAGCATACTTCAGTTGTTCAAGTAGTTGCTTCAATTCCAAATCTGGTGCCCTAACAATGGAAGGGACAACAGTAGTATTAGTAGACACAAGGGTTTCAAAGGGAGGTACATACTTACTTGGATAAGGCTTAGAAGCATCAAGAGAATGCACAGCTTCATGGAGGTCTATCTCTGTAACATCACATCCAAGTTCATAATTCAGCCTTGTGAGGCTGTGGGCTATGCATGCCTCCAATGGGTCAATGCTATGTACCTGAAACAGGCAATGGTCCACCCTAATGCAGTCTTGTGCTCCCTAAGAACTCTCACCAGCTTCTCTTACTCCACCAAACTCAAGTCTGCAGCAACTATCACTAGTAATGTCTGGTTCTCCCCAAGTAAGCATAATTCAATTGTTCAGGCAGTTGCTTCAATTCTAGATCTGGTGCCCTAACAATGGAAGGGACAAGAGTAGTATTAGTAGACACAAGAGTTTCAAAGGGAGGTACATACTTACTTGGATAAGGCTTAGAAGCCTCAAGAGAATGCACAGCTTCATGGAGTCTATCTCTATAACATCACATCCACGTTCATAATTCAGCCTTGTGAGGCTGTAGGCTATGCATGCCTCCAAGGGATCAATGCTATGTACCTGAAACCCTTGCTCCACAACACTTCCTACCACATCAATCTTGAAACAATCATGGTTATCATGTGGCAATTTGATAGTGTCAGACAAAATGAATTCTATATTCTTAGCATTAATTTTCGTGCGTATAGTACCTTTTTTCACACTTATCTTTGTATCATCAGTTATCATAAAGGGCCTACCAAGAATAATAGGTAATGAAGATGGCATAGGGGAATCTTCCATATCCAGAACAACAAAATCAACAGGCAAAATAAATTCATTTACCTGAACCAAAACATCCTCTAATATACCTCTAGGTCTTCTGATGCTCTTATCTGCCAATTGCAATATAATTGAGGTTGGTTTGAGCTCCCCCAACCTCAACTCCTCATAAACTGTATAAGGCATCAAGTTGATGCTTGCTCCTAAATCAAGCAAAGCACGTTCAAACAGACGGTCACCAACCCTGCAAGGAATTGTAAAACTACCTGGATCTTTTAGTTTAGGTGGTAACTTTCTCAATAAAACCGCACTTACCTCCTCAGTCAATGCAACTTTCTCATGTTCCTGAAACTGTCTTTTGTGTGTACAACAATCCTTTAAAAACTTAACATAAGATGGAATTTTTTTAATTGCTTCAAGTAAAGGAATGTTGATTTCTACTTTTCTTAAAGTTTCAAAAATATCAAGAAGATGTTTTTCTTTCTTTTGCTTAACTAACCTTTGAGGGAAGGGTGGCAATATCACCTTCTCCTTCTCACTTACCTTTGTGGCTGGAGGTGGTTCAACATTTTCTTTTTCTTTCTCATCTGTCCCCACCTTGTTGTCAACTACCTTGCCATTTCTAAGGACTGTCACAGCCTTGAGCTGCTCCTGGCCTCCCGGATTAGGTATGGTTTGTGATGGAAACTCTCCTTTCTTCCTCTCACTCAACTTTTTTGCCAATTGCCCTACTTGTGCCTCCAATCTCTGAATAGCTTAGCTAGTTGTTGCTTCTAGTTTCTAAATGTTCTAACTAGTTAGAGCATTTGTCTGTTGCTGTGCAGTCAAGAACTGGAGTATGGCACCTTCAAGATTATTCTTCTTTTGGTCAGTATTTGGTTGTGCCACCTGTGATGAAGTATGATAATTACTTCCCTGCTGGAAGTTCTTCTGCTGCCCTTGTGTGGATTAAGCACATTTTGACTGTTGCTCCAAGAAAAATTTAGGTGGTCTTTCCATCTTGGATTATATGTGTTCGAATATGGGTTGTTCTTGGGATGATAGTTGTTTTGCCCCACATAATTAGCTTGCTCATGATCTGTAAAACAAGACATAGGACAAGTCTTAGTAGTATGATTAGAATGAGAACATATAACACATACCTCGACTTTAGCAACTTGTTGAACTTGAGAGATGTTCTGAGTTGACATTGCTTTCACTAGTATATCTAACTTCTTCTCCATTGCTACCATTTGACTCTGGACTCCACCATTTGTGCTAACTTCATATACACCTTTACTTTTTACTCCTTGTCTCCCTCTTGATGAGAATTTCTGAGAATTTTCACTTAGGGTCTCAAATAGCACAATGCCTTCATCACTACTCTTTTCCATAAGCACACCTCCACAAGCTGAATCAACAAGACTTTTGTTAGTACCATTTAAACCTTCATAAAAAGCTTATACCTTATCATCTTGAGATAGATCGTGATGTGGACACTTGAGAAGCAACTTTTGAAATGCTCCCATGCCTCAAAGAAAAGATCTCCATCCTTCTATTGGAAGGTTTGAATCTCCCTTTTAAGTTGTCTTGCCTTTTGGGCCAGGAAAAACTTCAAAATTTTAGTGGCCAATTGTTCCTAAGTAGTAATGGAACCTGCAGCCAGAGAATTCAACCACAACTTAGCATTATCTTTTAAGGAGAAAGGAAAAAGAATTAACCTGATTCCTTCTGTTGTTAAGCCTTGTATGTTCTGAGTCTTGTAGAGATCAAAGAAATCCCTAATGTGCAAGTATGGATCCTCAGAAGGTGTGCCTCTGTAGTGTGGCACCATGTTAAGCAATTGAGGTGATAAATTGAAGCTGCCTTGCACAGTTGGTTGTTAGGCAATGCATGATGGTTGATTAAGGTTTTGAGGGACAAAGGAGTCCTTCATTGGCCTTCGAACCTGCTCATCCCCCATTTCGTTCACAGATTCTAATCTTTCTCCTTCTTCAAAATCTTCTCTTTGTGTGTTAAGTTTTGCCCTCTCAGCTTGCTTACGAAGACGTCTAAGAGTTCGTTCAATCTCAGGATTGTAGACAACGACAGCTGAATTTTGGGATCGACGACCTTGCATAAACAAAATTCAACCTGTAAAAGAAAACAAAAACAAACAAAAAAAACCAATTTCAGCACAAACTAGTTACACAATCCCCGGCAACGGCACCAAAAACTTGTTGTACAAATAGCAACCTAAAAATTAAGCAACTATATGCACGTTTTAACTTGCAAGTGCACAAGATCAGACAAATAGTATAGAAAGAAAATACGAGATCATTACCACGAGGATTGGATTAATTTGTGCTTAAAATTAATCTCCTTGAACTACTAACAAATGGCACTCTGTGTAGACAAGGAGTTCAAAAGGATGATTTTATGATGGTATTGAAAACTGAAAATTTCAAAACTAAATATTGAAAACAGCGTTTGATTAAAAATAGAATTGGAATGAGGTTAAAACAATGAGAAAACTAGTTAGGGATTTGATGTTCACTGCTAATCTTCTTCCTTAAGCAACCGACATGCACAATGCTACAAAACAGATTTTAGATGCTTATGTTTGTCAACCTAAAGGCACGATATCTGCTCTTTAAGTTATTGATTTCCCTAAGCAACAAGTTAGGCATGGGTATCTACTCTAACTCTTTTCATTCTTAAAGTGTTTAGCATGGTATCTACTAAGTTGCACTTTAAGAACGCATAACACAATGGAAATCAACAAACACACAACTCCTAGAACATGGTATATATTCTAGTTCTTCATGATGATTAATTCCAAGAACTTATAACCAGTTCTTCTGTTACTCTCTCATAGGCACAAGACTCGGTCATCTAAGTTTGCCTATGTAACAAACTCAATACACAGCATGCATATGGTGATCAAGCATAACATAACGTCTGTAAAGAGTAAAATATAATATGAAATTAATCAATGAAGCATCACAAAAGTAGTTTACAGCAAAGGCATATCGAAATCCTTAAAGAAACATGATTAGGGCTTCAATAAAGCCCTAACTAAAGTACTTAGTTACCCATAATTTAAATAGACAGCAAGAACATACAAAACAGAAAATAAAAAGGGGAAGAAGGTAGCTCTTTGATGGTGTGTTGGTCAGCCAGCGTGATTGGTCTATGCCTTGATGTTCCTCCTTGCTTCCTAAGCCTTTCAAACCTTGGAACCTTGAAGGATGGAGGAGAATGCCCCGCCTTTTTTTTTTTTTTTTTTTTTCTCTTTTCACATGTGGTGGCTTCTTTTGTATATGAGTTAACAACCCCTTAACAAAGCCCACAGCCACAGCCCACTTTGACGACTCCTACCAATTGAATTAATAACCTCCCCACCTTTGACTTGGACTCATAGTCCTTATTGAAAAAGGAATTTAAAATAAAATCATATCAGTTGGACTTTACCGCTCCAACACAAGCCCATGTGTCATCTCATGTGCATCTTCAATTCAGCCCACTATTTTCTTCAGTAAACTTGATTAAGCCCATTGAGACTTTTCCATCACAATGGCTCTAGACACTCAAAATTGCACTTCAACTTTATTTTTCATGTATTTCCAAAATTGAGCACCCATAATTCAAAACAATTAAATTTAGTGCAATTAACCAATCCAATTATACAAAATCTAAGGGAAATATTTATAAAAAAAATTATATAACTATTAACATATCAAGCACACTAAAGGTCTGGGCCAATCCAACTAACTTGGTAGTTCCTTTAATATGCAGATTGCAAAAATTGAGCACCTATAATCATGCTCCTTGTTTTTCAGTAGAAATTTGACTAAAAACACACAAAAGTCATTTTAGGAGCTCTCTATAAAGTTTGAACTCCAATCATACCCCATAATTTAGGTGAAAAGTTACCTGACACAGGGGTGTCAGGCAAGGATTGAAATATCAACCTATACACCGATATATTTACCGATACTGGGGGGTAAGGCCATATCTTCCCCTATATCGACGATATATCCCCGATAAGTGCCATATCCCTGATATTTCCCGATACCCATAACAGAACCCAAAAAAATTTCAGAAGTTTTGAAGGCAATTGAAACCCAAAAATATCTAATCCTTACCATGAACCCTATAATTTATTAATATGAAGAATCTATGCACAGTCCACTACCCACATACCTCCAATCCATCTGAAGGGGACACGGTGATCAGTTTTGGATCTATGAGCATAGGAATTAGACCTAGTACTAACTCAAATGAATCTTATGATGGCTATGGTTATGTCATGTCTGATTATAGTGGAACTAGTTATGGAGCTCAAGATGATAAAACAGATTATGGACCTACTAGTTGGTTAATCCTAACTATCCCATATATGGGAGGACAATAAGGAGCTCAAGAGAGACCTATGTGCACCATGTTCAAACATGGCTGGCATGACTATTGTATGAATCTAGATAGTTGTTCCTCATTGTTTGAACCTCATAAGAGCTCTTCATTTATTTAGATGGATACTTATCTAAATTGTAATCCGATATTTAAACAAACTATGGATTTATGCATTGTTTATTCATTCTAATTAACATTTTATTTTCAAACTTTTCATTAACGTGCATTACATACCACTTATATTTCATCATATGTATATCTTATTATTAGTAAATTTTGAGTTTTATTTGTTCAATACATTCATTGATAATATACATAACATCTATGAAAGTTTTACACCAAAATTATGTGTTTCAATGCCTATATCTGTCATTTTTGTTGATTTTTTTCCAATACCTAAAACGATAACGATATATTTGCATGGCCGACATTTTAATCCTTGGTGTCAGGTCAGCATTCCAGCTCAGTATCCCGAACCACTTAAATGCTGACAGTTGTAAGTTATTTTTTAATTGCTTTTCCTCTTCCCTTCCGTTTTCCATGGCTCTCTTTCATTTTTTGTTTTGTTTCTGTCCACCCATTTTTTTCTAATCCTATGATTGTAAGGTAAGTTCCCCATTAACTTGAGAACCATTTGTGGTTAACAAATCAACTTTCTTTTGTGTATGAGTGTGCCACTGCTAGCTGTTTAAAACCCTAGCAGACTTCTAAAAAATAGGTAACTTGCGCCCCAAGTTACTGATTCTAAACAAGCAATTGCGAATTTGGGTGATGAATATCTCCCAAGTAAGTTCTTTTCTTGCTTTAGACTGGCGAGGACTTCAAAAATTTTCATAGTATAAAACTGGTAGTTTTGGCCAGAAAAACTAAAAGAGAGCAAAAACTGTTTAAGCAGAATTTCCTATTACAGAACTTAAAAGAGAAACACCAAGTCCGAAAAAGACGACAAAACATTGGACTTCAATTTCTGCCTGGGTCTCTGCCTCTGAACTGGGCTGGATTGGACGTGTTATGTTGGATTGAACCATCAGCACCTTCAACTGATAGGTTTCAGCTGGAAATCTATACCAATGTTTAAATTTGGCAGAGCATCAATCTATTTCAAGCCCCGGAAGGTTTGTCAGGTGGGCGGAATTGAGGCTGCTTCAATCTAGATGGGGAAGAAGTGGCTGGATTGACGATTGCTGAGCCGGAGCTGCACTATAGTGCCTCTTCTGCTTGATCAGGACCTCTTCATAAATTTGTTGAGGTTTTTAAATTATAAAAACCCGGATTCTGCTTGACCTGGCTTGTGCTGAACCAAATTTGTAACGTGAGAAATCTCGCTTTGTGAAACTATTTCTCTGAATTGAATTGAAGTAAGAGACTTTGAGTTCTAGCAGACCTATCTCTTATGGATCAAGGGGTTTGGTTGCTTCAGAATCTGAAGAATTTTTGAGATTGATTGATTTTGTTTTGAATTTGTCAATATGACTTTGAGAGTTTTTTGTTTTTGATTTTTGTTTTTGGCTGTCCTGTACCCTATTCACCCCTTCTTATATTTATAAAGAATCTGAATGAGGTTTTTTAATATCTAGGGGCATAAAAAGAGATTTTCTATTTTCTTTTTCTAGTGCAGAGAAGTTATTAATCTGGCAGACAAAGAACCATCAATAGTCAGTTCCTGTGATGGTTTTTTTGCTTTTTTCGGGTGAATAACTCTCCTGCTTCTTGCTTATCTCTGTTGAGGTCCAAAAAATTCACGGTTCAACCCAAATGAATTCATGGCTCAATGCAATGCCTTATTAAGAAAAGACCCAATTTGGAGCATGGAAAAGTTCATCATTCATACTTGCACGAGTCATGATCCACGTGCCATGCCAAATAAATATGCAATCTGTCACGCTAAGAGTTGAAATAAGTATTGGTTCTACGAGCCCAAGCTAATTATCCCATCAAGTGCCATATCTCTCTTCAAAGCGATAAAATTCAAGCACGCCAATTGACATGCAATGCCAAGCAGTTATTTTGCACATAGCCACGCTACATGCTTAAGTGGGCCCAAGCTATGCAAATGCCTGGGGCTTGCTAAATTGGTTGTGGTATGGATGGTAACGAGCTTTCATGAGGTCCATTGATGAGCCGAGCTTTCATGAGGTCCATTCTTGAGGCCAAATATGTGGGTAAGCATAAAGAAGAATAAAAAGGGAGCCTAATACTCTAGAAAAATTAGCCCATCACCTTAATAAAATAGCCTATCACTTTAGAAAATTAGCCCATTCCCTTAATGAGTTAACCCATCACCTTAAGAAGGCCTAAGCAACCAAGGAAAATATCCGCAATCTCCAGCACTTAGCTGGAAACAAGGGCCACGATAAAAGCCAAAAATGTCCATGTATGTAAGCTACTGGGAGGCTCCAGCACATGGGTAAAACAAACCTCAAGGTAGAACATTCAAAGAACCAGAGGGTATTAGCGCGCGCAGGTTGCTAGGAGAAAAGACACCTTTCAAACTAGAGCCCTTGCCTATTTCTTTCTCCCACCAGCTCTTGCCATGAAAGAAGGAAGGAAAACAGGTAAGGTGATAGCCAAAAATAGGAGTTCGTTATTGAAGTAGCTGCGGGAAAGCCTTAGAGCTCCCAAAAATCTTGTCTTTGTGTGTTTGGACAGAGGAAGATTTCGCAAAATGGGATGAGTCAAAGGGAGAGAAGAGAAATGAAAGGGGAGACTTGGCAAAATTCGAGAGAAACCATTAGGGTTTCTTGGAAAGGAGGATCTTCCAGCGGCTATAAAAAGGGCCAACTCCTACACATCAAAAAGATAGATCCAGAGGGCAAATTTCATCTCTCCTCCCATTTTCACTTCTGGTAAATCATTCCAGAGCTTGACAGAGCTTTCGTCAAGTTGCTGGAAACTACTCAACACACCCATTGTTATTCCCCCATCTCTCTCTCTTCAACGAACCCTCTTAGGATCCCTCCCCCCTTGCCTCTGTTTCTCATACGAACTCACAGCTCTCTCTCTTTTTAATGCTAAACTCATAACTGCTTTGCTTCTATGCCACAAGCTTATCATGTCAAGCTAAGAATCTATCTGTAAGACATTGTTGGTTTCATTGGTGAATGAGACCAAAGTGTTTCCTAAGGCTCAACTATCTTTTCGAAACACTCTTGGGGTCTGATCCTTGAACTCAGACTCAAGGTTTAGGGGCAATTTCATACATTTAGCTCTTTACAGCAGCTCAGGCCCATCAGTAGCTGGGGGAACGAAAAAGCCCCTACAATCTCTTGAAAATGTAACTTGCTTATCTCTTGAAAATATAATACGCTTTGGTGCAGAGCTTCTCTGCACATGGAGAGGGGATTTGATCTTCTTTTCCTGGTTTTTTAAAATGGAGAAGGTTTTTCAAAAAAATTGTCTTCATTAACTCCCTATCACTTCCTCTATCTTAGTTGAGAATTTTGACTTTTTCAAAGTCAGAAAGTCACGTGGGGTTGCTTTTGAGAAAAAAAATCCTTCAACCAAAATTTTTTCTGATTTGCACTTTTGGGGTTAAGATCAGATGGTGAGAGTTTTTAGAAGTTGGGCCTTTTGATCAAAAGCTGGGTGTGTCAGATTTAATTGCCAGTAATGGTAATTAATTTTTTAGACTATGGTAATATTTGTAATCTGCCCAAAAAATGGTCTGGGCCATCTCAGCATTTTGGGTTGATTTCCAATTCCAATAGATGCAAAGCCCAATTGGTTTTTTGTTGTTATGGGCCTTCTAACAAAATGGGTTGGCATGTAGAATTTTGGCCCAAACAGTTTCTGGTATGAAGTTATGAGCATTTAATCATCCCATTTTCAATTATCTCTTTCTCCTCCGTCCTCAGGTACACCTCTGCCACTCTCCGCTAAAGGTGTCAAACAGGCCGTGCCGGGCCAGCCCATCCCATTTAAACTCGTGCTTTTAATGTTTTTGTGTCGAGCCGTGCCGTGCCAACCCATTTAGTAAAATCATTGATCCCAGCCCAGCCCAAAGCCTATGTCCATATTGAAACAAGCCGGGGCAAGCTGGGCTCGTGCCGTGCCCGTACTTATGCTCGTGCCATACTCGGGCCCAAGAACCAATCCATGTAATTTGAATTTTTTTCCCTTCATTTTTTTTCCACTAGATAATTCAAATTATAAACATTAAAAATATAATTAGAGGCAAAAAATGATGAACTATTTGAAAACATTAATCAATCAAACATCCAAACAAATATGAAATGGCA
>NC_024126.1:15169414-15181242 GCF_000346735.1 Prunus mume | reverse complement strand
GCTCGTGCCGTGCCTGAAGCGTGCTCGGGCCAAGCCCGGCCCATGTCGGGCCGTGGGCCGGCCCGGTCCATTGGACCTCATTTTTTGATCCCGGCCCGGCCCAAGTTTTCGTGCCGTGCCGAGCACGGCCCATTAATATTTGTGCTCGTGCCGTGCCGTGCTGGGCTGGCCCATCCAAGTATTTCTGGAGTTGTTATAGAATACAAATTTGATTTGTAAAAACCCAAGCTTTTTGTAACCCAAAAACAAAAACCCCAAGCTTTAAAATTAAATAAATAAATAAATAATTTCTTCTCTGTCAACACGTGTAATTCACGTAGCCCTTCCCCAAATCACAGTTCTCTCCCTCAGATTTCTTAACTTTCTTATCTCTTTTTTGGGTTCATTTTGATGGGTAATGATTAACTCTTGGGTTTGGTTTCATTTTTGTGGCTTGGTTTCTTTTCTTTTTTTTAGCTCTGTAATTTGAAAAAGAGACTTAAAAATTGAGATTAAAAAGAAACGAAAAGGGTTGCGGGCTAGGGAGAACGAGAGGGAAGAGGTAAAGAGAAGTAATTAGAAGAAGGAAAAAAGAAGGGGAGGAGGATTGCAGGCCAGGGAGAACGAAAGGGAAGAGGTAAAGAGAAGTTAATAGAAGGAAAAAAAATTGGAGGAGGTGCAAGTCAGAGAGAGCGGAAGGGAAGAGGAAAAGTAAATAAAAAATAACTTACAGCTGTCAGCATTTCTCATAGTTTAAGAAATCATAAATATTATAATTATTGGTACATCTTCATAAAAAATAATATTAAAAAATAATTAAAAATAATTAAAATTTTAAACTATGCATAAAACAAAACAACATTAAATTATAGAGAGTCACTAAGAGTCATTTCTCTATCATATTTAGGAGCTCCTAGAGATCTCTATATTTTAGGAGATGGATAGAGAGCGTCTGATAGGGAGGGCTCTAAGAGCTCCTAAATCTAAGGAGAGATAAAGGACTCCTAGTCACTCCTTATAATTTAATGCTGCTTTATTTATTGAGTATTTCAAACCTTTATTTAATGCTAACTATTGTTTATTTTATTTTTTAATAAAGATGGACCAATCAAAAAAGAGTCATAGCATTTATGACTCCCTAAACTAGAAAGCATGATTGAAGTTTAAATTTTATACAGAGATCCTTATATAATTTTTATATATTTTTAGCTAAAATTTAACTAAAAAATAGAGAACATGGTTGTAGATGCTCTAAGGCCAAATGCAAAACTTGATTAAAGAAAAGAAAAGACTTACAATTTCAAAAATAAGCTTTGTCAACTGTATATAATGGACGACTTAAATTAAAAAATAAAAAATTCAATGACAAAAATCTCGTTGATGGATAGTTGCAGAGTCAAAAACATCGCAATGACTTGAACCTAGCATTACCACGATAAAGATGTGTTCATGCAGCTTTGAATTCTAAACTTCATTTTCAACTTCCGTGTAATCTGCCACAGAGAAGCTCAGCCTGCACACGACAAAATAATGATACAATCTTCCTCGGTGGCTGCGCGAAACCTTGACATGACAGTAAGACAGACGAGTTCCAACTAGTCCATCATTCATTTCGGATGGAATAATACTTGTCCGAGAGAATTGAAGATTTTGAGATTTCATTCATATTCTTGAACTTAAGGCTGCAATCTTCACCACTGCAGGATAAGAAATATAACAAAGCAGTAGAAGATTAACCAATGAGTCTAGTACTGAAGGACGAACCAACGCCAACAAGAATTTCATGCAGAACCTACATCAGGACATGGATAAAAGGCAAGGGTGAAACCTTATATGATGCAAGGATGCAATTGGACTAAGAGTGCTGTGAATCATATCTTTGTTGCGATCTACTTCTTGCTTGATAGCATCGTACCGAATTTGTACTGCTGTAATCTTTCAGAATTTCAGTTAGCACTTTCACAATAGATGAACATTGTTGATCGCCAGCAGCTAGGCAAAGGACAGCCGCACATTGAGCTATTGAATACAAAGCTTGTTTTGCAACCCCACCTGACTGGGGAGATGGTTTAGCACTTGATAGCAGCAGAGAGTCTAGTAAGGTATCAAAACTTGTGTTTGCAGAATACACCAAGGAAGCAAAAAAGTTTTGCAATGCCTGCAATATCCAACAAAGAATGTTCTCAAACATGTACAACGTTTCTAGATCAAGACAAAACACCAGTTAGATAGATAAAATTACCAAAAGGGCTTGCCCCTGCAGCAATGAGCTCTTAATTAACATTAGGGCTTGCGGAAGAACTTTGTTTCTAATAGCCAATCCAACAACTAGGCTTGACCTGTCTGCCATCAAGGTGCAGCAGAGTTCCAGGGTGAGGGCTGTCATATGCAAGTCTGAATCACTGGAAATGTGTATTAGATAGACACTAAGGTTCACAAATTAAACCACCCTGCCACCAATCACACAAAAATTTGAAAAGAACAAAAAAATTGGTGAAGTAGCAAGAGAAAAACCTTATCAGTGTGGCAAGTTATACAATAATAACTTCATAAGCAGATGAGCCAATTTTATCTCCATAAGCAACAATTAGGGAATTCAGGGTCCACAATGTTGCCTGTCTTAGAGGCTGATTAGCCTGATTTCCACCAAGGCAAAGAATATTAGGATTAATTTCATAGGTCTTTGAGTGATTCTAACATGAATTTCATAAAAAAATTTGTAAGAAGATTATGAATTCAACAACATATTAAGTAAATTCCCATACCTTCCTTAAGAATGCAGTCAACTCTGCAATCACTTGCTCAAACATTCAAGATTGAGCTATTTTCAGTGGAGAAGCAGCAATGACAGCAAATGCTTGGATGCAAAACACTCAAGGTCTTAGAAACTTAAGACATGTACATAATAATACAGTCCCAAATGTATATCTTCAGAAAGTAGAGGCCGAAAAAAAGACATCAGCAAACAAATGGCAAAGGAACAGTCACAGTCAGTCACAAAAGTGAGCAAAAGAATTACCTTCACAGCTGTAAGTCAAGTGATCTCATTTCCCATCCGATCAACAAGTACAGGAAGGCATACTGGAAGTTCAACATTAAGGTTATCACCAAATGTTGACACAACTAGATCCATGCAAGATATAGCACATTCATTTACCTCCTGCAAAAGAATAGACATGAGCCACAATATGTGCAGACATAAACAATTAAGTACATATATAGGATGATCTTGATCTTTATTTGTCAAGCGTGATATTATGGCATTATATATTGGATGAACATAAGGTTTGAAAGCAAAACCAATCCCCTACATGGAATAACCATATCATATAAGTACAGAAAAGTTTAACAGGACCACAAGACTAAGTGTGCCCACTAATACACCTCGATATTCAGGCGAACGACATGGAAAAATTCCTTACACACCCTTAGTGCCAATCCGTGAAGTCATCCTTGCCGTCAAAGGGCTTTAACGCAGGTCCTAGATCCGCATTCATCTTCCCTTTAGACATCGTAGAACCCCTTAACCTAGGCTCCTGATACCACTTGTTAAATAACTCGCCTTCTAGATCTTGTTCTTTGATGTAACCAACGGCAATAGACTAAACTAGCAAATATTAAAACACTTAGAAACACACAAGAATTATACTGGTTCGGCAGAACTTTTGCCTACGTCCAGTTGTGATTTCTCTAGGTAGAGAAATCACCGCTCCTTTGATTAATAATAGAGATTACAGAACTTTTGCAACCCTAGAACTAATCTCAAAACTCTTGGCTGTCTCTGGCTGTTTTTCCTCTCTTTAAAATAAGCCTTGCCACACCCTATTTATAGATATAGAGTTGGCTTACATGTCCCAAGGCTGATTGGATTCCTATTCCTAAGTAGATTAGGAAATTACACTTATCCAAATCCTAATAGACTTCTAGAAATCCAAACCTGAATTGAATAAGGAAAACTGAAATTCTTTCCTAATCCCTCTAGGACAAGAATTGGTATACCTCTAATTTTCCTAAAACAATCCTAAACCAACTAGGACATATTTGACGAGCCAAAATCCTAACAGGAGAATGTGAAGCCAGCACCAATCGTGCAAATATAAGAGCTTCAATCTTTAAATTGGAGGTAAAAGACCTATCCTAGAAAAAATTACAAGAGACCACCAAAAAAAGGAAAAAAGGGGAACAAATATCAGCACCAGAAAAGACTTATCTTAGTTCAAAATACACTTACAATTTGAGACAATTTTACTTACACTTAACGCCTTTTCAATTCCTGGACTGAGTGAACCCATGTGATCAGCCAGGAAATCTGGCAAGACCACCACAAGTTCTTAAAAAACAGAAAACGCGCCAACCTGAAAATAGATAAATGTTATAGTTCATAACATTCCCATAACAGACAATCCAAAAGACACTTAAAAAATCCTACCTTTGTCTTAATAGATTTCTCACGTAGCTGCCTATTTATAGATCTGACAATCTTTGGCACTTCTTGCTTCAATAACCATTTTGGACTGCAAAACATGCCAAGAATTTAGCAAAGGCATCTAATAACTCAGAACTAGGACTTCCCTAGTTAAGAATCTAAGATTTCTAAAACCATACCCAACCGAGCAAATGCTAGATAAGAGGTAAAAGAGAAAACAAACTGCATGTACTTTAACACTCAGATAACATTACAAGTTTACAAGTTACCTCTGTTCATTTATCTCAATCTGTCCTTCTGTAACATTTTCAGTTTGCTGCAACAGTTCAATGAATGTATTAAAAAATCCATCTTCAGCAAAATAATTAATCCCGTGAAGTGAGATGATCCACTGACATTCATTCTGGTTTACATTAACATTTTCCTCCCTCTCTTCAAACCTGTCAATTAATTTTGGACAAGCCTGCGGAAAAGCAGAAAGTGTTTAATGATTTCATTGAAGGACTATTGTGAGAACTGAAGGAAATTAAAACATCACATTTCAAGTCGATGAGAGACCAGTACCAAGTAAAATACAAAATCAAAATGTTACAAATATATCGATAACACAAGAGAGCACACAAAAATATAATGAGAAGTTTCAAGAGAAATTGCAAACAATCTCAGGACTATTGTCCTCATACAGCTTTGAAAGCATCTCAGGACGGGAAACAATTAATGCCGCTAAGCATTTAGCTGCTGCTCTTCGGACTTTCCAGCTGACATCTTCATCCCCTGTATATTCAGTTGCTCACTACAACATAATAAAGGCAGCATAATTAGAAATCGTTTAGCGGACCTGTGATTCCGAGTCAAACATAACCTCACACAGCTTGAAAACATACTCATCTTCCTTCCCCTCGTGAGTTTCATCATCACAATCCTCCTCCATGCTATCAGTGAAGTTCAGGTCTTTAAAGTTAATGTGGCATGAGATCAAAAAGAAAGATTTAAACTAAGAGGTGCTGAAGTGGAAGAAGGTACAGAAACTATGCAGCCTTTCCATACTTTCACAACTCTATTTTAAAGCTTTTTGTCCTGATACAATCTGTTTGGTGTTTGACAATGTGGACTGTCTTACATATTTCCTCTTCCTAAGCTTTTTAATCCTGCTCACCCTCCTTGGATTATCATTTTCCTTCATTTTCTCTAACTTCTCTTTCCTCCCTTCAATATCAGATTGAATAACTTTCTCTCTCTTTTCATCTGATAGCAAAGCCAATCTAGCAAATTTCTTGGGCCTCACTAGGCCAAGCCTCTCGGTTATTTCCTTAAATGCAGGAACAAGACCGCGTCGTAGGAAGCATCCATCAATCAGCTGTATTGAGTTTGATTCAGGGAGAGCTGGGGCATCTTTCAACTCAAGGTCCAAACAAAATGGGGAGTCCTTTAACCACATCCTGAGGGAGTGTGCCTTCGCTACAAGAAGGCCACTTCGTGTTTTACAAGGCAGAAAAGGTGAACCCATCTCCCAAAGGCATGCCTTCAATGTACTGTTAAGTGAAACCATGTTGTACTCAGATGTCCCTGTTATCAGCACGACTGATTTTGGAGACTCTGGATAACCCTCCAATGATGCATCCTGCTATAAAACAAGAAACTGTGTTAGACTCACAAATGAAAGGGGAGCTTCAAAAGGGTAGTGATCTCAAACGAAACTGTGAAGGAGAAAGAGGGTTGCCTGCATCTGATCCAACCATAATGTAAGACCAACAAGAGCAGAACCAGCTGATAACTTTCTAAAATCAGCAGCCCAGTCTTTGTCAGCTACCCTGCATTTAAAAGATTACTGGATATAAGCAAACCGATGGAAACGAAAATTGATTGATAAGGAAAATCACTTTCTTTTCTTTAGCCTTGATAGACATAATTTCTAGTCTTCATACCAGATGGTTGACTATTGGATCTACCAACACCTACCTGAACACATCATTGTTATAGATGCCTCTCTTTACTGCTAATTGGAAAACCCATGAAGCAGTGGCTCGGAGTTCATATGCCCACAAAAGGTCCTCCAAAGCATTGACAAAGTTGAAGGCTGCATTGTCTTCCAAGGGTTCTAGTTTTTCTAGGCAACGATCTACTTCCAAAATCAGTGACTCAGGTTTTTCTGTCACAAGCCTACAAGACAAGATTTGCTTGGAGACGGATCAGAGGAGAAAAAACTGGGAAAAAGAAAAATCTGATTGTGATTCTATTGAGAACTAATAATTACCTGATTGGAAGATCAAATCCGGCATCACGCAGTGCATTTAGTAGAATAATGGCTTCACTTTTGTGCTGGGATAAACTTGCAGCCCGTATAAAGCAAGTCCATATTCTATGATCTGGCTCCAGGCCTACTTCCTTCATCTCATTGAGCTTTTGAATTCCAATGTTATAATCTCCATTCTTCAGATAAGCACCAATAACTGAACTATATGGTAACGTATCAAGATCTAAGCCAGTTACTTTCAAATTGTCAAGCACCTTTTCAGCTTCCTGAGGCTGTCCAGAGCTGCCATAAGAAACCATAAGCAAGTGCATTGTGGCAAAGTTGGGTTCTATTCCTGCCTCTTTCATCATGGTGAACAACATTTCAGCTTTGGCATGGTTTCCTGAATTTCTAAACATTTTCATCATTGTATGATAGAAGGACCGATCCAGTTTACATCCATTTGACCTTAACTCTTCAAAAAGTTCCTCAGCTTGATCCAACAGCTTCTGCTTACCAAATGCCGAAATTAAGCTTTTGTAAGTGTCCAACTTAGGTTCTAGGCCCTGCCTTCTCATTTCCTGCATCAATGATAAACCTTCTTCTGGTCGACAATCTCTGCAGTACATTATAATTAAAGTATTGTAAGTATCGTCATCAGGTTGAAGTACAGCTTCTTGAATCCGCTGGTATACTTTAACTGTCTTTTTGAAATCCTTAATTCCTGCATATAACTTAAGCATGGAATTCCATATTGAAAGATCAGGCTTGAACCCTGCCTCTTCCATCTCATAAACCATTGCTTCAACATCCTTTACTCGTTTTCCCCTGCACAATAACTTGATCATAATCCTGAAACAATCCATGTTAGGAAAATAACCTGCAGCCTTCATTCCATGGTATATCTTCTTTACCTCAAATATGTTACCTTCTCGAGCAAATGCTTCAAGCATCAAGAGAATTGAACTCTTGCTTATTTTTAAACCCATATCTTGCAACTCCTGGATTAGAACATAGAGCTCATTCAATCTCCCATCGGCAATCAGAGCTTGTAAAAGACCATTTACAGAATCAATTGTTGGGGAAGGACCATCTCTCGTCATTGTGTTAAAGACCACTCTAGCTCGCTCATAGCAACCACTTGCAGCATAAGCTTGTATCAAGGCATTCCAGACCTTCCTATCCACTGCTTTACATCTTTGTCTAAGACTTCCCACCAAACTTTCAGCTTTCTGCCACAGCTTCAATTTCCCGTAGACTTCAATAACATTAACATATATGTTGACATTGTCAAACAAAATGCCTTTCATTTCTGCCTGATCAATCAAAAGGTGGGCTGTCTCAGGGAAACCCATCTTACAATAGATGAGCACCATAATTTGGTAAAGATGCTCAGATGGTTCAACGCCATATAATCTCATGTCAGAATAAACCTGAGAAGCTTCACCAAAGAGTTCATTCTCTTCGCAGCCTTGAATCAGGATTTCATACATGGTTGAACTTCTGCTAAAAGAATGGAACCCTCTGGTATTACTATATTCCACCAAGGCAGCATCAAATCTGTGAGCCTTGCATTGTATGACAACCAATGCTTCAGTTATAAGTTGATTGGAACCGGGAGCATGTTCTCTCAAAAATTCAAGCAATTCACATGCTTCTGAGTGCCTTCCACATGAACTATATGAACTGACAATAGATAAAAGACTTTCCCTGTCCAACTCATAGCCACTGGTGATGGCTAATCTCAACATTTTAGCAGCATGGTCAAAACATTCTCCCTTAACAAGAATAGAAGAGATAACTTGTGGGTTCATACCACCAACTTTTTCCATATCTCTGATCACTCTTTCAATGACTTCCAATTTATTTTCTCTTCCAAGCACCCGCAACATAAACTCATAGAGGGCATGATCTAGCTTGAAACCGTCATGCAGCATTTCCTGATACAACGTGATAGCCTTCTTTGTCTCATTGACCTTCAGAAAGATATCCAACATAACTGAGTATGCTAGATGATCTGGTCTAATCCCAGACTTAACCATGCAATCAAATGTCTCTTGAGCCTCCACCTGTTTCCCAGCCTTGGCATACGCACACATCAAAGCACTATAAGTCCGAAGAGTGGGTTTCACTCCACTGTCCAACATCTCTGACATCACATTGGCGGCCTCTGTTATCTTATTTGCTTTTCCAAGCGAATCAATCAATACAGTGTATGTAACAGCATCAGGAGTCCGGCCTAGCATTTTCATGTCCCTGTAAAGCTGAAACGCTAGATCATGCTGGCCCTGCTTGCCATACATGTGGATAATAGTATTGTAGGTCATCTCATCTTTACCAAACCCCATTTTCATCATATCTTCACCAATATCCCTCACCTTTTCTATATCAAGTTCTCTTGCAAAAGCATACAACAAGGAATTATATGTCACTGCATCTGGGAAAAACCCTTTCGACTCCAATTCCTTAAAGAGCTGCTCAGCTTTGCTTGATTCTCCACATCTCCCATATACGGAAATCATGGCATTGTAAGTCCAAAGATCAGGCTGACAATTATGTGCTTCCATATCATTGTAAACCTTCACTGCCTCCTCCAAATTGGATTCACGCGAACAGCCACTTATAAGAGTATTATAAGTTATTATATCTGGCCTAAGACCTGATCTTCTCACCTCATTTAAAAGGTCAATAGCCAAGTTTGGTACCATGGCTCCTGACCTCAGGCGAGCATTTATCAAAGTATTGAGACTCACGAGGTCCGGTTCGCACCCTCTCTCACGCATTAAATCGAGCAATTCTTGGACCTTATTAAACCGGCCATTTCGTGCATAGACGCCCATCATGGCATTGTACACTTGGACTGTATTGCCAGTTCCGGGCTCAGCCCTCATGAATATTTCCACAGCTAAGGCTTCCTGGTTAGCCTTTCCAAGGACTGCTAAGATAGTGGCAAGCATCCGTGCATTCGGGGAGTACCAGTGGCGTAAATTCAGCCACTCGTAGACCTCCAATGCACGCTGCCAGCTCGACTGGCCCACCCATTTCACCACAAAGCAAAAATCAGTTGGGGTCATTTGAACTTTCCTATCATCCAACACATCAGCCACAAACTCGTCGGGTTTCAGTCCCAAAATCCTATCAGTAAAAAGTTTCACTCTTTCTCTCCAATCTTTGGCTCTTTTGAGAGCCAGTTTGGTCATTTTCTTGGCCTTAGTCTTGCTGGGCCTCCCCAACACTTGTTGGGTTTCATCATTCGTATCCAAAGAACCCACAGAACCCAAATTCAGGTCTTCTTCCTCTTTCCCCTCAGAGTCGGAATCAGTGGAATCTTGCACAACATGGGTCGGGAGTGGAGGAGTGAATTGGGTGTGAGGTGAGGGATAAGTGTCAGTGAGCTTCAAATGGGGCCATCTGACTGAGGGTGAGGCTCTGCCATAGCTAAATTTCTGAGTGCTTTTCGTGCTCCTTGTGCAATCATCGCAGCCATTCGGTTGCCCAGTAGAGGAACTAGAAGTAGAAGCAGTACTAGAAGTGGAACAAGAGCAAGAAAGAGAAGCGGTTATTTTGTATACCTTAGAAAACGCAGACGAAGGTGATGATGATGATGATATCGAATCTGAATGTAATAATGGCGCGGTGGGAAGGGTCGTCGTCAGCGCCCCTGTGAATGCCGCCATGAAGACTCGCTTTTGAATTCTTTCCGTGTGCTGGTTCTTGTTTTGGTTGATGGTCGCAGGCAGCAGAGCGCAGATATTTCTTTCCGTGAGCTGGTTCGTGTTTCGTGTTTTGTTTACTTATCACGAAGTGATTGGGCTAGCTAAGTTGTAAATATTATATGTGGGCTTCAGTTTCACTACCTTTGAATTGGGCTCAAAGCCCAAGACTTCCAAATAAAGAAAAATTAGGTATTAGCAATAAGAATCTTTAATCGTAAAGATTTGATACCTATAGTATTTCTGTTCGAGTTTTGATACATAAAGATCAAATTTTGTTTTGGATTTGGCCAAAAGGTGGCCTAAGTTCGTTGGGCCTATCTAAACTATAAAGGTAAAATACAATTTTATCCTTTTTTTTTTAAGTGTTGTCAAAATCAGATCTCACCCACTCTCTCTACGACATCACGCCGAGTCTTTCTCTTCTTCCTCACGCCGAGTCACGATGTCGTCTAGAGAGCTATTTATCTTCTTCCACACGCTGAGTCTACTATGAAGTAAAGCCCATTGATAGGCTTTTTAATACCTGCGCAAACAGGGTTAAAACTCCTACAAAACTTGCAAGAATGACAAGGTTATTGTAGTATAAATGATTCTAGCAAGGTCGTTCTCCGCATGGATTATTAAATAACTCGTAGCAACCAAATTCTAATTAATTATTGCAAAAGAGAAAGTTGAGATGTTTGATTTGAAGACCTTAAATTAAAAGGAATTTAACTAATAAAAATAAGGCAATATGCAAAATTAAAGCTAAGAGCAAGAGAAACAGTTGTGTTTTTAGAAATCAAATTAAGAAAGCACTAGGGATCCGCCGTCACCTTAACAATTCTATATAGTTCCCCCAATTACTTATGACCTATACATGCATATTTCGAAGGTTAGGTATTCCTAATATATGCCTACTTGGACCCCCAACATAGAGCGTATATCACACATGCAATCCGTCTGTGGTATTCAGATCAAATCTAAACATACATGACTCATTAAGTTCTGTGAAACCTTTTGAAAAACCATGCAACCCTTAAGACGTGGTATTCATCCTAAGTGAACTTGCACATATTAATCACAAGAAGCCTTCGTCAATTTCAGGGACCGACCTCCGACCAAAACTGCATCAAATTACTTTTCTAAACATCCTAATGGTGATCAAGCATCAAGACACTTAGATAGTTTAACCCAGTGATGAATAATTCGAAAACCTGCATGCATATAATCATAAGCAAATTGGACAGAAACTACATATTCTTGCTAAGGCCCATGGCCTCACCCTAGCAAAAGAGAGTTAGTTACGCATGTTCACAATTGAAATCCAAGAAAATATCATTAAGAAGAATAAGAATGAAAACACCTGAAAGTCGCGAAAATCCAAAACCCTAGCAATTGCTCCCAAAGCCAAAAAGAAGTCAAAAAGGGAGTCCCCTAAATTGCTGTGAAAAGGAGCTTAAATACCTCCTAAAACCTAGCTACCCAATCCCCA
>NC_024126.1:15130833-15161099 GCF_000346735.1 Prunus mume | reverse complement strand
ACTTCTTCGACCCGAACCAAGAATTCTCATAGATATTATGCAAAATGGATCTTGTTTTATTGTTATACTTCTTCGACCCGAACCAAGAATTCTCATAGATATTATGCGAAATGGATCTTGTTTTATTGTTGATCAGAGATTTCGCAAGCTGCATTATATACTCACCACCAATACATCGTAGGATTCATCATGACAATGGCTTTTGCTCATGGAGCTATATTATTTTTATTAGAGATGACAATCCAAAACAAAATGAAGATAATGAATTGGCAAGAATGTTAGACCATAAAGAAGCCAATAAGGGGCATAGTTAGATAATTTATCTCTCTCAACTTGAATCCCATGAGGCGGGCCTTGGAAAGTTTGAACATAAGCAGGTTGGATTTGCAAATCCTCCAGAGTCTGGAAGTTTCCGGCGAGGGGAGGTGCAGCTGCACCTCCTTGCGCCTCGGTGGATCTGCTAGTGGTTTTCATGGCCCAAGGAAGGTCATCCCCATTGATAGTCTTCCTCTTCTCCCTCTGGCACTTGTAGGACGCTTTGCCTGTGACGAAGCTTATGAACTCAGGCACGCACTCCTGGACAGTTTCCTTGGCTTCCTTTGAGATCTTGGCATTTGAAGGGAGGGACTTCTTCATGATATGGCTCACGTTAGCAATGGGGGGGAACCTGTGTCTTGCTCTTTGGAAGAGCTATCTGAGACATTCCCAGACAAAGGGCTTCAAACTGGGCTGGTTTGGTTTCTTTTTCCACTGATAGAGTTAAGTTTAGAGTGATTGTGTGAAATAGAAAAGAGAAATGCAAGTGAAGGAAAATGTGTACTGGTTTTTCTTTTACTGCCTTCCTTTTTTTCTTCTTGTGTAAAGTGTTTGTTGTGGAATCTAAGGGGAAGAGTTTGGGGTTTCAAGGCTAGCAGAAGTGGGGGGGAAAATGAAGCAAACATAATGCTTATTGAAAAACATTACTACAAAAATAATGCTAGTTGTATTCAGTAGTCACCAATAATATGATAATTTCCATTTCTACAAAAATACATGTGATCAAGTTCAATACAATTGTTAGGTGGGTGAACAATTTTTTGAAGTTTTAATAGCCTCTGTGATTTATTCAGAAACTTGCATTGCTGTGCTTACCGAGACAAAACACAGTTATAATGGAAGCCAGTTATGGGACACTGCTTTTGCTGTTCAAGCAATTATCTCAAGCAACCAAGCTTGTAGAAGAATATATGGTTCAACTCTAAGAAAGGGACATAAATTCATAAAAGATTCACAGGTGGTGTTTCCATCTGTCTTAGAAATCATTGTGTTTCTTAATACTGTAATATTTTATTTGTATTTTTATTGTTTTACTTCGCTGTAGATTTGTAATCATGTTCCATCCGTGTAGTAGAAGAATATTGTTGTATCTGATTCTTATTTTTTGTGTTATTTTTTATTTTATAGAAACGAGCCACCAGCTGAAGGTCTATCATGGGTATTTGGCTAGTTCTTATCATACAGGGATTCTTTCTGGATTAATGTCGATTTCTTCTTATTTGGAAACCGTAGCGTCAACTCAAAAATCGGTAAGCACTGTCAATTCATTATCGCCTCAACTACATGTGCCACGTGTTCCAACTATCGATCTTGAAAATCTGGCAAATAGTTTGTGACGTGAGACTCCCATGCTTGAGGTGACGATAACACGATTTATACGATGTTATTAATTCATGCATTATAATATAGCTGGACAATTATTTATTCATGACAGTTGGATTTAGATTTTTGGCTTCTGAAAGATTGTTGTCATTAAGAACCTTCATCAATTTGGCACGGGACAACATTCCATTCACTTGCATGTACTGTAGTTACAAGGGAAAAAAAACATGTAATTAAGGAACTATTTGTGTATAAGATAGACGATGTAATTATTTTGTCCTCATTGAATGAAATTGAGTTCAATTCCCTTGAAAAATTTCAGTCTTGAAAGTTGTTTTTATATATTCGCAAGTGTATGCAATCAAAAAAGATTTTTATTTATATTATACATTGAAGAGAACACATTATATACATTGTGTATATAGTGCTTGTTTATTGCTTTCTTATTGTCTGTATGGCCCTTTATTGCGTTCGTATTGCTCATGTATCACCTTTTTGTTTGAAGTTTGTGTTCCAATTGGAACTCTTCTCTCTGGCTTGGCTCACTCCTCTCTTTGGCAATAGTCTCTCTTCCCCTCTTCACCACTAAGGCTTTTTGTTCTGTCTGATTGCTCCATCACCACAGACCACAGCTGCTCTTAAAAAAAATAAGAAAAAAAAAAAAAAAATAAAAATAAAAAAAAAAAAAAAAAAAAGGGACCTAGATCAACTGCCACGTTGGGGATATGCTTGGGATAGCAATTCAATGCGAACCCGATACACAACTCGAAATCCGTATGATTAATATTGCGGGTCAAATTTGGGTCAACCCGCCATGGCACGTCTAATAAACAGTGAGTTTAGGATGAACCTGTAAACCCGCGAAATGACCTACTTGACACGTTTATTATTTAATTTTTAATAATAATTATTATTATGTGTCATACATACATTGCCATATTCTAGTCTATTCCACCGTGCACACTATGGCAGTGGATTTCAACTCCCCTTAAACCATAACCCTTTTAGGTCGAAGCTAATAGTTTATTATCTTTCTTTTTCTTCTTTTTTTTTGTACGGACAGTTTAGGGTGCTGTTAAACGAACCCTAAAATTAACTGAGTACACCCTACTACCAAACTATTTATCAAATTATTAATTTACCATAATATAAAATGACCAAAAAAGATGTATTGAATTGTGAAACAAGTGTAATTTCAATAAGTATACCCTACTCACTATATGAACCCCTAATCAAATTAAGCAAAAAATCATACATCAAAAACCTTAGTATTAACTCCAACAATTTGTTTCATCATTATTTTGTAATTCATTGATGCAAACAAGATGTTAAGAGCCAGTAGTGTGGCCTAATCAACTGAGAAATCTACAATTACAGAAAATTGCAAGGTCTGGTTGAAATCCAAAAATTAGCTAGGGAGAGCTATAGCTTGAGAGAACCTGCAGCAGCTGCACCAACACTTCGTTTGGACTTCCTGGTGTTCAAGACGAGCCTAGTCTTATAGTAAGCATGAGAAGCATAGAAGTCTGAGACGGCCATTTTGATGCAAGTCAACCAAATCTTCCTCCTCATGAGTGTATTAAGGTCATCGAGAACAACCCCCACATTCACTGGGATAATGGTTTTGTTTTGCGCCATGGCCAAGGAAATCCATGAACAAAGAAAGATCAGGAAGAGGATAGAAACAAGAGGCTTAAGCTTGCAAGGGTTTTTCTTGATCATTTTGAAATTTTTGAAGCTGCTTAGTCCAAAGAAACCTATTTATATGGACATGGTGTGGTATAAGAATTCCAAAGTCCTTAAAACAATCCATTCAATATAGTTGCGATGCCGTTGGCATATTTCGGATACGAAAATAACGAACACTACTGACTCTGGCTAGGTTCTAATTAACAATTCAATGTTCGTCAGTTCACCACCGAAAGTCCAAGAGATATTCGGTGGGGCGACGCCAAACGCTAATAAGAAATGTTTGGTGTTGTGTGATAGAGTGTATTAGGGTATAACATGGATATATTTGGTAGTTAAATAAGGTGTACTTAATTAATTTTACATTTTGATTTAAATATTAGGATGTACTACTCACTTACATAGTTAATTTTAGGGTTTCTTTAAATTTGAGATTTTCTATTTAAACCACATACTTCTCTTTGTTTACCCCAATACTTAAATCATTAAGTTGTAAGTTTTATTATTGTGTAAAAAGACAAAAAAGGTCATCCAACTTAATACTTAACCCTAGTACATCTATACACACACCTCATACACCCCACCACTCTTCATATTAAGTTTTAGAAAAATACAAACTCTTCTACATCGTATTGCCAGAGACGTAGAACATTGAAGAGCATGTCCCTTTAAAATCTACGTGGGAACTAATGGAAAGACTTGTTAATTGTTTGATTATAATGATCTTATTCTCTTCCCTTTGTTGATTGCTTTTGTTTTTTTGTTTTTTTAAAATACCTAATGTTTTGGTAAGCTGTTCTCTTTCTCTAGAAAATATTAAATTTCGGATTTGGGTTTGTTTGTGTTTTTTTTTTTCTGCTAGGAACAGTAATATTATTATCACTTCTGGCATTCCAATGTGCATCTAAAATCATAATCCTATTGCTGCAACTTCAATAGTTGGGTAATTTTTCTTGTTTCTTTTCCACTCTGATAAAAGCTTCAATGTATTCTCCATTGATGGCCAATCAGATGGCCTACTCCTAGTGCAAAGTGTAGCACCTCAAGTACCAGTTTTATCTCCTCTCGCATCGGAACGTTCGTACCAACTTCATTCTCATTGTAAATTTCTCTCATAACAACTTCCCTTGACTTACTCTGTATGCTTGCTCCTGAATTCACCAACCTGCCATTGCTTAAAATTTTCAGCATGATCTCCCCAAAGCTGTATACATTCCTCCTCTAAGGGTAGCTTGTTTAAATAGAAAATTTCTTTTCTTTCTTATTTTTTCAGATTGGGGTGTATTTAAGGGTAGTTTGGGAAGATAGTGGAGTTTTCTTAGAAATTATGAAATTTTAAATTAAAAGTTGGGGTGAATTTAGAACATGAGGTGAACTAAGAGAAGTGTGAGGTTTAAATAGAAAATCTCTTAAATTTTAGGGTGTATTATCTTTGGTTTTACCCGAAAGCTTTTGTCCTCTGTCAGCTAATTTACTTAGCGGCGCCGCTGCTCCTCTCAAACTCTTAACTCTACGTCACGTCACTCTGTTGTAAGGTAAGTCCTCTTCGAACTGTCTTTCTCTCTTTCATATCTCTGCCAACGTATTGTTAGTATTTTTCTGAGTATCACCATCCAAGGCTTCGTCCTCTTTGGGTATGGTTCCAGCAAGTGAAGACTTATTAAGGTTTTATGTTTTGTTTTCAGTTTTCAGTTTGTTTGCAACTTGTATTTGGTGGGTTCATTAACGGGTCAAGTTAAACACACATTAGTTCAGATTTCTTTTTGTTTTAGTCAAAATTTTACCATTTCTTATCAAGTTATAATTCATTACTAACCTTCAGTTGGTAAGGTCCCGCACTGTGTGTAGCCCCACCAGTGTTCGAGTCCCGCTTTCAGTAGTCCTCTCGAGGTTGTGGCTCAGTAGTCCTCTCGAGGTTGTGGCTCAACTTGGATGCCACACGTAAGTCCTTCTGTCTCGAGGTTGTGGGTCTGCCTTAGCGCTGGTAGTGGGAGTAGCCAATCTCCCCTTAAATTTTTGGGTAGCAAATAATTCGTTACTAACCAAAGTTTCAATTTTCGTTGGAAAATCTCTTTATAAGCAGCTCAACATGCATTTTTCCCTCTGTTTCATTAGCATAATTAATCCAGTTTGCATCTTATGTGCGCCTGTATAGCAAATTATGATATTTTGTGTTGGGGACCGTATTGTCTTTTGTGTTCATATTTGTCAGAGTAAAAAGAAAGTAAAATGTAACAAGGTAGGGTGGAAAGGCCAATTACAAGGACGGCTTGGTTTTTTTCTCAAGTTCTGTCAGATTTCTTTAAACAACTTTGTTTTGTGGTGTTTGACATCAATTTCCCTTTCATAGTGAAAGTTATGATTTTGGTGATGAAATTAGTGATTCATTATTTTCAGTAGAATAGGTTCACTACATGTATTTAGTTATCTCTGTTTATAGAATCCATGTTAATGGTGATTTTGTATGCCACCTGCTGGTAGGTAATGATACCAAATGGGAAACATGGTGCAATATAACTTCAAGAAGATGGTGCAATATAACTTGATTTTATTTTTTTGTAAACAGACCAATAAGTAAACATGGTGCAATATAACTTCAAGAAGATGACTGTTGTACCAAATGGGAAGGACTTCATTGACATAATCCTATCTCGCACCCAGAGGCAGACCCCAACTGTAGTCCACAAGGGTTGTGCCATTTCCTCCCTCTGCGGGTTCTATATGCGCAAAGTGAAATTTACCGAAGATAGTTTTCAAAAGAAGCTCTCCACAATTATTGATGAGTTTCCTAGGCTGGATGACATCCACCCTTTCTATGGCGACCTTCTTCATGTTCTCTACAACAAAGACCATTACAAGCTTGCACTTGGCCAGATCAATACTGCAAGGAACCTTATTGGAAAGATTTGTAAAGATTATGTGAAATTGTTGAAGTATGGTGATTCACTTTACCGATGCAAATGTCTCAAGGTTGCTGCTCTTGGCCGCATGTGCACGGTTATAAAGAGTATTGGTCCTAGTTTAGCTTACCTAGAACAAATTAGGCAACACATGGCAAGGCTACCTTCGATTGACCCTAATATCAAGACACTATTGATTTGTGGCTATCCGAATGTTGGAAAGAGCTCATTCATTAACAAGATCACTAGGGCTGATGTGGATGTCCAGCCATATGCTTTTACCACTAAGTCACTCTTTGTGGGACATACAGATTATAAATACTTGAGGTACCAGGTAATTGATACACCAGGAATTTTGGACCGCCCATTTGAAGACCGTAACATTATTGAGATGTGCAGCATCACAGCTTTGGCCCACTTGGGAGCTGCGGTGCTGTTTTCCTTAGACATCTCGGGGTCTTGTGGGTACAGCATTGCCCAACAGGCAGCTCTTTTTCACTGTATTAAGTCTCTGTTTATGAACAAACCATTGATTATAGTCTGCAACAAGACTGATTTGCAGCCATTGGAGGGTATATCCGAAGAAGACAAGAAGTTGGTCATGGAGATGAAAGCTGATGCTATGAAGACAACGATTGGTCTAGGAGGTGAGGCTACGAATGATGAGGGGGTACTCTTGACCATGAGCACTCTGACCGAGGAGGGGGTGACTGCTGTAAAGAATGCAGCTTGTGAGAGGTTGTTGAATCAGAGAGTGGAATCGAAGATGAAATCCAAAAAGATAAATGACAGGTTAAATCGTTTTCATGTTGCAATGCCAAAGCCACGTGACAATAAGGAAAGGTCCCCATGTATACCTCTGGCAGATTTAGAAGCTAAGGCCAAGCAAGCAGCGGAGAAGGAAAAGAGATACAGAAAAGGATTTGGAGAATGAGAACGGTGGTGCAGGTGTATACTCTGCCAGTTTGAAGAAGAATTATATCTTAGCTAATGATGAATGGAAAGAGGATGCCATGCCAGAATTTCTTGATGGGCACAATGTATACGACTTTGTTGTTCCTGATATTTTGCTTAGGCTTGAGGAGTTGGAACAAGAAGAAGGACGCCGGCAGGCAGAGGGTGATAATGATTTTGAGATGGATGGATTGGAATTGACTACAGAAGTGCAAAAGACACTGGCTGAGATAAGGAAAAAGAAGAGCTTGCTTATTCAACAACATAGAATCAAGAAAAGTACAGCAGAGAGTGGACCAACTGTACCAAGGAAATTTGACAAGGACAGGGAGTTCACAACAAAGAGAATGGGGAGGCAGCTATCAAAGTTGGGGCTTGATCCTACTATGGCTATTAACTGAGTTTGAAGCAGATCTGTCTCTACTAGGGGCCGGAGGAGGAAGAGATCACTTGACATGGATGATACTGATGGTGGTGATGCTGTGGATATGGATACACCCAACAAGAAGCAATGCATGTTATCTAGATCCTGTTCGAGGTCAAGATCTTGGCCTCAAACTGAAGTTGTCCCTGGAGAGGGGTTCAAAGACTCTGCTCAAAAGGCTAGGGCACTACAAAGGGCCAATAAATCTAATAAGATGAGAAACAGGAATGCTCGTCGTGGAGAGGCAGATAGGGTCATTCCCACTTTAAAACCAAAGCACTTGTTCTCTGGAAAATGCTCAATTGGAAAAAACCAAAGGCGTTAAAATATTTGAGGTACTCAGAGACATTGCATCACTTTCAATTCAGCTTGTCTTTGTTTTGAGCACTCATTGGAAAAAGTTATATGTTGGTTTTCCTTGTTCTCAGACCAGCTTTAGGGTATACGTATGTTTTATTCATATTACATGTTTCTTTGGGATCAAGTGCATTCGATTTTTTGTGTCTAATTACATGCATACCTCATCAACTTACGCATCCAACCATGTATTAGAATGCGGATGTGTGAGAATAACATTCTCTTAGCTACCAGATGGAAGTTTTTGGTCCATTAGGAAATGCTAGAGTCATTAATCAGTAAAATTAATCTCCTGTTTGTGTTGATTTTCACTTGATAACGATTGAGGTATTAAGACTGAAGAAGTAGATTTGTCATGTACTCAATATTCTCTGTTGCTGCTAGCAATCAACGTACTTTTTCGTTTTGCAGGGAGGTATGCCTGTGCTGTGTTGTATTATGCACCATAGAGTGTGCTTGCTGCTGGAAAAGAACTTGGTTCTTTCATCACTGGTTCGGCAGGAGGTTGCAGCTTGCCAGATCGTGCAACCAGCGTCTTCACAGTTTCCTCATTTTCCAGTTGTATTTTTGTTTAGGAAATTTTGGATCTGAGATATGCCTCAGTTCTAATATTTTTGGTGGATTTGAATTTACAAGACATATGTCTTTACCCTTTGCTTCTGTAATTTTGTCGTTCGACAAAATGTGAAACATGGCCCAATATTTGAATTATTATTATTTTACTTCTTTTCGGAATACCATTTCTCAATTGCTTCCAAATTTCGATGACAAAATGTATTTTTAAGAAGGTAGATAGTCTGATATCCAAATTGTGCTAGCTTGTGTCCCTCTTCCGTTCCCTCTCTATTGGTTGAGTTCATCTACATTCGTATCGATCCGTATTTTAACCAAGGATGGCCTTCTAGGTCCTCAATAGCCCTTGTATTTTGGTTGGCTATCGCATGTTCATGTGTTTTTCCCATCTTTCACACACAAAAAAAAAAAAACCCAAAAAAAAAATCAACGGTTCTAGCCAAGTGGAAAAGGGTCTTAACTTGCAGACTAGTGACCTCAAGTTTGAACCCTTATGATACCATAGTAGTGTGTGTATGTGAAATTCCCCTCTCCTCTAATGTAGACTATCGCTAATGCTAAAAAAAACACTCTATTTTAGCACTAAAACAACTACATGAGCAAGAATAGCTATCACAAATTCACGAGCAAGATTACCAATAAATACACATGAAATGTCAAGACTACCCCTCATTTATGTGCATGCTGATTTTGCTCATGAAGTTGTGATGGTGGCATTCTTACTCATGGTACCTGTTTTAGTCAAAGAAGGGTTCCAAAGGAGGATGGATAATTGTTCAGTATCTAGAAGAACAATTGTGATAGACATACGTTTCATAAGGAAGTCATAAAATTAAAATTAGAACATATGTGCTAAAATAAACCAAGGCAATTGTATCACAATATTATTCCTGTATCATTAAAACATATGGAAATGAACTCTCCAAAGCTCTCTGCTCTTTATATGTTGAGCAAAAGCATCTCCAACAAGTACTGTTAAATAAATTGCTAACCAAATGCAACAAAGATATAATTAAACATATATATAATATTTTAAGGTACCTCTTGTGTAATTTTCAACATCTACCATCCTATGCCATTATGAAGATGATGAGTTGCCAAATCTCTGTTTCCATTCACATCTCCACTCTCATTAATCCTACTCAAATTGTAAGTCCCAGCACTCACCAAATTGTAGTTTTGAGTCACTTGTTGTTGTTGCTGTTGTCCCTCAAGAAAATAGAAGCCACCATTGAAAAGATCCACCTTGGAGGTTGACATAGAAATATTATTGGCATTAAGAACTGCGTTCGTTTGATCATTGTTAGAACCATGCTGCAGATTGGTGTTTGAAGTGTTGTGATGTTGCTGCTGTTGTTGAGAAGGGTCTTCTTCTTGTCTAGTCATGGACGCGACCCCTCCTTGCGCCTCGGTGGATCTGCTAGTGGTTTTCATGGCCCAAGGAAGGTCATCCCCATTGATAGTCTTCCTCTTCTCCCTCTGGCACTTGTAGGACGCTTTGCCTGTGACGAAGCTTATGAACTCAGGCACGCACTCCTGGACAGTTTCCTTGGCTTCCTTTGAGATCTTGGCATTTGAAGGGAGGGACTTCTTCATGATATGGCTCACGTTAGCAATGGGGGGGAACCTGTGTCTTGCTCTTTGGAAGAGCTATCTGAGACATTCCCAGACAAAGGGCTTCAAACTGGGCTGGTTTGGTTTCTTTTTCCACTGATAGAGTTAAGTTTAGAGTGATTGTGTGAAATAGAAAAGAGAAATGCAAGTGAAGGAAAATGTGTACTGGTTTTTCTTTTTCTTCTTTTTTCTTTCTTGTGACAAGTGTTTGTTGTGGAATCTAAGGGGAAGAGTTTGGGGTTTTAAAGCTAGCAGAAGTGGGGGAAAAAGGAAGCAAAATAGATTATTGTTTATTTTATGTTTGGTAAAAAAAAAATAAAATAAAAAAGAGAGTGGAGAGGCGGTTTGATGTGGACAAAAAAGAAAAACAAACACTGGGAGATTAGAACAACTGCAAAGGATGGTGTGGGAAGGTGTGGAATCTTTGGAGGAAGAAGGAAAAAAAAAATACATGTGGTGTTAAATAATAACAAAAGAAAATCAATAATGAATTGATACTGTGACCTTTTCTGGTATGGAAGTTCCATGGGACCAAGAAGAAGAATTGAAGGTAGGACATGAAAAATAAGCAAACTCTTCCCAAATATATGTATTGGTTCTCCTTTAATCTGTTTGATTTTCATTTGTTTGCTATATGCATTGCAGGTCCTTTTCTCTTCTACCTTTGACTATAATTTAAAATTCAAATGGAATGGCAATGGAAAAATATAAAGCCTGCACGGGAGACCTTAAATTTGTTTGAACATGTCCAATAGGTGCAGTGTGTAATAAGCTATCACTGCCGGAACTGACCTCAACTTCAATTTCTTCCCGGCATGTCTTTCTTAACCTACAGTTTGATCTCAACTACTCAATTAGAAATTTATATATATATCGCTTGTGTGTACCTCTGCATCCGAGGTCACAGGTTTGATTTTTCATAAACATTGGTTGTATAAAAAAAATAAATAAATAAAGAGAGCAGAACCCATTGCGCTGGTATACAAGTCACATTGCCTGTTTTCTCAAGTGTTATTTGCTTGTATTGAATTAATTAATTAATTACTTGCCTCTCTACCATTGACACTCCCTCCATCTACCCTATGGTTGCTGAACCAATAAGTATAAAACACCTAAGTCTAGCAGTTGAGAACCCCAACTGTCTTAAGGCCTCCTGGGAAAAAAAAAAAAAAAACCTTTTCTTTTAACAGGGATAGCACTGTTTTGCTATTCCCGACCAATAACACAATGACACGTGAAAAATTTATCTCATGTGTCATTGTGTTATAGATTGGGAATAGCAAAAAGTGCTACTTCGTTGTATGAGAGTTTCTCTCCTTACTGGCACCAACCAACGCACGTAACACATCAATGTGCGCGACAGTTTACACGCCTTGTTGTCAACCAAGGAATCAGCCACATCATCAACCAGTTGGCCTTGTCTCTAGCTAGGCCCTTCTTCAGTGCTAAGTAACAAATATAGGTGGCATATATCCTGAATAAAAGTTTTGGTACATTCATAGGAGCCAGAAACCATCCCATGTTCCTGTCTTCAACAATCTCTGGAGATATTTTGTTGATCAATTTTAGACTTCAATTTACTGACCATAATAAAAATAAAAAAACTGAAAAATCTTTAGACTTCAATTTATACCAATGGATCATGGAATTATCTTCTGTTTTTCTGTAATGGAGGACTTGGTATCTTTGTTCGGCTTAAAAAGGCAAAGAAAAAAGAGGGAGGCGCATATAATGCTTAGCTTAGCCCTCTTCCTCTATGTCTTTCCAAGATTCCCTCTTGTCACATCTATAGACGTAAAGACTATCTTCTGCCTGCCACTCTCAATCTCTCAAGGCATGCAATTGGATCCCTCTATTCTCAGTTTAATTCAATAGCTTCCTCCTAATTAGTTAAACTTGCCTCTTAGTAGAGCTCTTTGTGCAAGTTTAAGATTTTTCTTATTGTGTACAAAAGGTTAGTAGCTCAAGTAGTTAAGAGCAGTTACTCATACATCCGAGGGCAAGCTTTTTTTATCACGTGTTCATCCGCTATTTCTTACAATTAAAGATTATTACTTATTGGAAATGAGTGCTCAAACTAATTAAGTCCTAATTACACAGTTTATCATGTAAGAGGATTGTAGCTTAAATAGTTAAGAATATTTACCATTTACTCCAAGTCGTGTGTTCGATTGTCCTCTCTTAATATAGCTTCGACTCTGAAACGTGCAAATCTGCAGTCTCCCAATCCATCATATTAAATTTAGCAAATGATTGCTTGTACTTGCTTAATTAGTTTAATACATTACTATACCTGTCGTCCCTTTTCTGTTCTTGGTCAAGTAATTGTATTTTAATTTCGTTCAGTTCGTGGATAATCACCACCTATAACTTTTAAAAACAGTATACCTTACAATAAAAATCTGAATAAACTAAATAATAAGCATAAAAATACACTCAATAAATACCTTTTGATCAGGCTTGCGACAAATGGCTTCCTAAGGAACCGCCTCTCTACCTATATGCCTCCTCTCTGTAATTTTGGACGTGTCTATGTGCATGCTGACTCGGTGACCTGCAGTCCCGCTAGTCCCGCTAATGAACTGAAAAAATAATGAGTTCTAAGATTGATTAGTATACAAGAGTTCATTATTTTATAAATTTGTATATTTTATATTGGTTTACAATATAACAAAAACACTTTTAACTTCTTTTAAATTACAAAACTACCATTAATTTTTTAAAACAAACCCAACCCCAAAACCTTATAAAAAAAACCCAAAACACTGAATAGGGTATCAAAGTAATTTAATAATCAAAATTAAATTCAATAGGGTGAGCTATTATTTTTTAAATTTTTTTTGGGCTTGTTTATAGAAATAAAATGGTGTAAGATTTATCTATATTATTAATGCGAAGAATAAGTATATGACTAAATATCTCTTTTAATAATGCCCCGACATGTTTTGACCATTAAAAGAAAAAAAGAAAGAAAAGCATATGAGCTAGACAAAGAGAGAAGGAAAATGTCTTGGCAGCTCGTGAGCCAACAAGGCTGGAGTGCTTTTCAAATCGTGTCGGATTCTTTTCATTTTTGGTTTGCTTAATGGCAGTATGGGAATGTTAATTCTCACAAAAATTAAACAAAAATGCTAGGTTTACCACATTCAAAAATGCTAGGTTTACCACATTTTTCATACCGTAATTGTACCACCTCTCTAATAGAGGTGTGCCCCATTGTATTGGTGAGCTCCACCTCTATTAGAGAGGTGATACAATTGTGGTATGAAAAATGTGGTAAGACTAGCATTACTGAAAATTAAATGGAGTACCGGTTAATCAATATGTTAATTCTCATAAAAATTAATCCCACTTTCTGGTATGATGACACCTCGTAATATTTATCAAAAAATATATCCTCTGCTTGAAGACTAAAAAAAATATTTAAAAAAGGCATACTTAATTAAACAGTGGACTAGCGATATTTATCATCCGTTTTCAATTTTGTAAAACAAAAAAAATAAAAATTGTTAACACACATATTAACAGTTATAAAAAAAAAAAATTGCAACCCAAATGGATGGTCACTTTACAGATTTTTTTATTTTGGATCAGGATTGTTACTTTACAGTTATTTCTTGCATGCGTTCTTGTAAAACAGATTTAAGTAAATTTAAGTTTTAGCCCCAAAAAAACTTTCACTTTTGAAAAAAGCCAAATTTTTTTCAAAAAAGACAGAAAAATCTCTCAACTTTCAAATCAAAGACATGCAAATGTAAATGATTCCTTAGGAAATCCAAAAATAAATAAGGGTAATTTTGTCCATTTTGGCTTCTTTTACAAAATTTCTCTTTCCTTTGTATTTTTTCAAAGTCCCCCAAAGATTTATTTGTGGGTCCGTAAAAAAGAAAAAGGGAAAAAAAAAGGTTATTTCTTGGAAAATAAAAAATACTTTGAAGGGTTGACTTTGTGCCATCGTGGTTCTCCCGCCGTTAGTTCTGACTCTCCAGAGAAAAACAGCCCACCCCCCTTCTCGTTTCCTCCCTCCTTTCCTCCTCTCTCTCTCTCTCTCTCTCTTCGATCACTTGTTAGAGAAGAAGAAGTAGAAAGCCTCTTTTACCTTGTACTCTCTCTCTCTCTCCCTCTTTCTCTCTCGGTCCTTCTGGGAAAGTCTCCCGTATTTCCCCAAATCTCAGGTGGTAGATTTATGGATTTGAGATGCAAAATTGGAGCGTGGGAGTTAGCCAAGTTTTTGAAAGTTATCAAATTTCCTGCAATTTGGGTGAATTCTCAGCCGTCAGATCGATTAACGCCTTGGAGTAATCTTCCCAAATAACACCTAAGTATCGGATTTCATATACATAAAGTAAGGTACTTTTTTTATGCTATCTTCATTCATGTTAATGGGTTTCATCTCTCTGTTGTTGTTTTTTTTTTTTTTTTTTTTTGAGTAATTTTTTTAGCTTCTTTTAGCCATATGAGTTTGAACTCTGTGCTTGAAATTCTGCTCTTTTATATGGATTTTTTTTTTAACTCATTGAAGCCTTTATATGCAGTATAATTATGTGTAAACGCAACCCATTCCTTTTTTTTTTCTCCCACAAATCTTAATTTTAAACCACGACTTGCTTTTACTCACACTCGTTGTGTGTTTATTCTGTTCAAGAATTTTGATTATGAAGTGAGAAAGGTTTTGGATTTGTAATTTTATGATCACTTGCATGCCATGTCTCCGAGAAATCTATATCTCTGAGTTTTTGGTATGTTGTGTGCAAGTTATAGACTTGTCCTGGTAGCAAAGTGACTTGGACCGAAATTTTTTGACATCATTTTGTTACTTGGCTTGAGATGACTGTTGCTTCTATATATTTATGTAGGAAGATGTCACGGGGGCGGGCTAAGTCTGGTGGTTGGGCTGCCTTTGACCTTAAGCAGCGCCAGAAACAAGGCCTTGAGCCTCAAACTGACACGGACCATTTCCCACCTATACTGACCACTCTCCCTTCTCTGCATCCTTGCGAAAACGTATCGAGGAATAATGACCTTTCAGGCAGGCCTTTCTCTTGTGTACTCCATCCTGTAGATTTTCCAACTTCGACAGAGAATAGGGATGGCAAAAGACTCTTATTATATGGTGATTCTAGTGGCACTTCCATGGAAGATAATAGATCTACCAAGAAGAAGATCATGGATCTTTACCCTTGGGCTGACGATAGCTTGATTGAGGATATTATGGCTGCAGTGGGTGATGATATTACTAAGGCCTCAACATTATTGAAAGCAATGGTTTCCCCCAGCAGCTTTGAAGAGAATAAGGAAACTGACATTTCAAAAATAAATTCCAATTCAGATATTTATCAAAGTGATAAAACAAAGCATACAAGTTTTCCTCTAGAATCTGCTGCTGACATAGCTGACCTCAACTCTACTTTTGAGAAATGTCTGGAAGAGAATAACATTGAATTGTTAAATGCCCATGATTTCTGTGGGAAAAAGCTCCCTAATGATGCTGCAACTACGAAACTGACTCTGGGGAGTTTGGAGTCAGTACCCGTTGAACCTGAGTGGGAAGAGGATGATGTTTACTTGAGGCATCGAAAAGATGCATTAAGAATGATGAGGTATGCATGCTGTTCATGAATTTGCAGGATCTCCTATTAGATAAGGATCTGTTTTTGCATACTCTATGGTAGCATTTAAATTTTCCTTGTCTTAAATAAACAGGTCAGCATCTCAGCACTCTAAGGCTGCCACTAATGCCTTTGTAAGAGGTGACCATTTTTCTGCCCAACGACACTCAAACAAGGCTCGAGAGGAATGGTTGGCGGCTGAAAGCCTTAATAACAAGGCAGCCAAAAAAATTTTAAATATCAGGAATAGCAAAAATGATGTATGGAAACTGGATCTACATGGTCTTCATGCATCAGAAGCAATTCAAGCCCTGCGTGAACACCTGCAGCGAATTGAAACCAAAGTTCTATCTAATCATTCAGTGTCACCAAACAAAGTTAGGATGGAAAAGAGGATTATACGTTCTTCGTCACTCGAGTCTTTTAATTGTATGGACACAGAGAAATTGGATCAACAAAAGGCACCATCAACACAAAGACCAACATCCTTGCAAGTTATCACAGGTATTTTGTTTAATTTAACGCTGTTTATAGTTTTATATGACATAATAAACAAAATCGCTAAGCATTTAAAAGTATATGTTTGCTGCTTTTCGTATGCTTAAGTACCAATATTTGAATACACTTTAAATGACCTCATTTATCAATATGAATTGTCGTTAAGTAATCCTTAGCTAGCATTACTGCATGAATTTCTTGCAGTAAATTTGTGTGTGATTTTGTGGTAATTAGTCAGTTTTATAAATTTTTTTTGGTCAAAAATTATCTTCATGTCACAAAATCCTAGTTTTTGGATTTTATACTTTATGAAATTTGTGTGTGATTTTGTGGTAATTAGTCAGTTTTATAAAATTTTTTTGGTCAAAAATTATCTTCATGTCACAAAATCCTAGTTTTTGGATTTTATACTTTAATTTGACATAGGATTATTTAGGAAAAACTTGTTTGTTTTTTGTTTTTTTCTTCATGAACAACTTATTCAATGGGATCAGGGTTCCTTTCCTTCCCTTGTAGAATTAGGATTCCAGTGAAGGCAACATTTAAATAAACACATAAGGGAATCACTCAACCCCAATTGAATAAGTTGAGCTAGATTCTAATCATTACAATGTCTTGTTTAGAGTTAGGATGGGAATGTGTTACTCCTAATTGGCTAACAGTTATAGTATGCAACTGAGTTCTGTGTTTGTATTTGCAGGTATAGGTAATCATAGCCGAGGACAGGCTGCACTTCCAACGGCTGTGAGAAGTTTCCTCAACGATAATGGGTGATGCATCTTTCCTCTGTGCAAATGCACTTATAATTGACAGAATGGATCATATTTTTCTTTAGTTTCTTGATATGTTTGGGTCTATAAGCTAGCAGTGGCATAGTTTAGTTAGTTTGTGTAATGATGAAATTTTTTGTATTGCAGATATCGTTTTGAAGAGTTGAGGCCAGGTGTAATCACTGTTCGACCCAAGTTTCGTCATAGGTGATTCATCAAGTAACCAAATCAGTGATGATGTAAAATATGTTATTGCAGAACAGAGTCTTCTGCACTTCATTCTTTAGACTAATTCATGCCCAATAGAAATCAGGCAGTTTCCTTCTCGTTATTGGAAACATATTTATGTGATCAGGTGTAAAGATTTAGTTTTGTATGATTAATAAGTAAGATACTTGTAGCAGAAGTTATGTGTTGAGTTTAAAATAAATGCATCTCATTTCTAGATATCGATCCCCTTGCCCGGTACCAAGTACCATCCGTGTGTTGGTAGTAGTAGAGACGGTGGTGTTGGTGGTCTACACTGTTGTTTTCTTTTCTTAAAATTCTCGTTTATGTTGTAATTTTAGAAATAACAACCCTTTATATGAAATTTGAAGTTGAAATTTATAACTTCTAAATTCTAAGTTTATTTCTCACATGTAATCTTTCTTTATGAATACAAACAAGAAAATTGGCATGTGCCAATATAAAAATTCTAACTTTTATCAAGATTTCAAGTTTATTTCTCTCGTTCAAGCGCATAGTAAAAAATTAAAGGCTTAATATCACAAAATGTCCATAAAGTTTACGAATCTATCAGATTGTATTATTCTTGTTTTTTTGTGTCATTCGTGGTCCTCAAGGTTAATAAGAATGCAATCTGATAGTTTTATAAACTCTAGGGACATTTTGTAATATTAAACCAAAATTAAATAGGAGAAAAGCAAAAAAAAAAAAAAAAAAAAAAGCTTTTTAACCGACCGAAGCTCAATGGTATTTTTTGAGGTTCAAAACAAAACCAAAACATAAGCATTGAACTAAATTGTTCTTTTTGGACACCGAATCTTTGCAGTCTCACAAATTTCTCGGCCTGACACGTAAGCGTGGAAGTGTCCAAAGCAATCTCATGCTTACAAACTAAAATACCTTTGTGGCGCGACACGGCCCGCGAGAGTTCTCGCAGCCAATGGGGAGCCTCCGTTCTTCAAAACACTCATCCTCCCAATTGCCACGTGTCCTCCCCACCTCCACCCCTTTCCCTCCCTTTTCTTTATTTCTGTTTCGCCCCTTCACAAAATAACCTTATTTTCCTCATTTTCATCTTCCTCCCACTCCAGCAGTCGTTCTGTCTTCTTCTTCTTCTTCATTCTCTTTCTCTCTCCGGCCATGAAAATTGGGGCTTAGGGTTTGATCAAATTCTAGATTCTTTCCAACAATGGCTACTTGCTCTCTACCTATTCCGGAACTCACCTTTCTCTCACCGCAAACCACTCCCAAACGCCGCCTTTCTGTTTCAAGAGTTTCTCTTTCTAAAATCTCTCTCTCCGGCTACCCGAGGTGTGGTATTCAGTCCCGAATCAGAGCGATTAAAGAGGACGGCCTTGTAGTTGAAGAAAGGGAAGCCGAATTGATCAAGAAAGTGAATGGCGTGGAGTTGAGTGGAAATGGAGCTGGTGTTAGTACTAGTGGTAGCAGTTACGGGAGCAATGGCTCAGTGAAGAAGTACTCGAATGGCAGTGTGAATGGGGTGAGTAATGGGAGCTTGGTGAAGTTCGTGAATGGCAATGGCGTGGCAGCGGAAGTGGTGGAAGAAGTTGAAGTTTTGGAGTCGAAGGAGGAAGGAAGGAAGAAGAATATTGAAGAAATTGGAAAGGAAGATGCGTGGTTTAAGCGAACAGGGCAACCAAAAGTCGAGGTATGATTCCATGATGTTGATTTATTGGTGTTCCATTGGGTTGTCTTTGAGGAAGTGTCTGAACTTGGAAACTAAGTTAGTATTTTGAACTTGGAGTTGGTAAGAAAACTTCAATTTTGAATGTAGATGCGAGATGTCGATATAGGTTTGTGGAATATTAATTGAAACCCAAACTGGTCAGGTTGCACAAACAGAAAAATTATTGATCTACATTTGGAATTTGTGGACTAGAATTGCAATTTATAGTACCCGAGGCTTTGCGACCTAAAATGCAGTTTCAATGCTGTCATGTTACTCCCTATACAAAAAATGCGTCATCTTACTTAAGATGTAGGGAGAAGTTATAAAATTGAGCAATCTATGGGGTAGTGGTTCCAATGGCATAGTAAGATGATATTTTTCTTATTACTATTTTAGAGATCATAATCTTTCCATTATTTTTTTCTTTGTACTTTTCATTAGGGTTACAAATATTACCATTTTCGGTATCTGTTGTTTTGGTTGATTGCAACCCTTAATTGTTAGGGTTTAGGGTTTCAATTCTAGCCTTAATTGTTTTATATAGCATTCAAGCAGTATCTATTAAGGAAACAATCATTGACAAAGTATTCATAGTAATACTGATTGTTTAAATTACTCTTAAACTGGCCCAATTTTATGGTATGGGGATGGGATGTAAGGTGGTTAACAAGAGAAATAGAAACTGAAACAAAAGTGGTTCAGGAAAATCTTTTTAAGGAGATCGTTGATCTTGATAGAGGTCCAGTTTAGGCTTTAATGATAAATAGATGCTTCTAGTACTTTATTGCAAACAATATTGCGTGTAAAGTAGCTTCATGCAAAGATTTTGAGTTTGCTGTATAATATTGAGATGGCTTAGTTTTCTAATTTTATAGGTTGCTTCATTTGTATTTGAGTTTTGGTATGTGCACATGCGTGCCATATTATTATGGTACTATTTGGTTTTTGCAGGTTTCTGTTGCACCTGGTGGCCGTTGGAGTAGATTCAAAACTTACTCGACAATTCAGAGGACCTTGGAAATATGGGGATTTGTTCTAACATTCCTCATAAAGGCTTGGTTGAACAATAGAAAATTCACTTACAAAGGTTAGTCACTTCCAGTATAATGAAATTTTAAAAAGTCAAATGCATAAATTCTTCATTTTTACTTTCCAAGTGAGAAATAAACCAAAAATGTAAGAAGTATTTCAAACAGGGAAGTCCTTGCAAAGTGCATTTAATAACAGTTGTAGAGACTTATTCCCACATTCTATAAATGCTTTCTAATTCTACAATATATTAGATATTGAAGAGGAACAAGCTATTCAAGTTGGCAGCATTCACCCCAACGCTTTTTAGATATCATTTTGTGAAATTACTTATGACATTTAAAGAAACTGAGGGTAGCAGTGCTGTGGCAGCATCCATGTCATATGGGCATTGCCATGGAAAACACTTTAAAAAAAGGACGGGGTTCTGCCTTTGTGGCAGTGCTGACTCCCCCATGCAATATCTAGAAAAAGACAAACAAAAAATGATGGATGGGCTGAGCAGTTTGGGTATGATAATAACACTGCCTGATAGTTTTGTTTTTTGTTTCTCATAAAAGAATGGCTCACAGCAATTAAGTCTTCTCGGCATAAATTGATTTTTGTTGGAATCTAGAATCTTTTGTCTAGGCATCCATCTTTAAGGTAGCTGGACTGTGTGGTATTTGGTGCTTGCATATAATTTAAGGAAAACGAATGTTCAGGGGGAATGACAGAGGAAAAGAAAACCTTGAGGCGTAAGGCCCTTGCCAAGTGGTTGAAGGACAACATTTTGAGATTAGGTCCAACATTCATCAAAATTGGCCAGCAGTTCTCCACAAGAGTGGACATTCTTGCTCAAGAATATGTTGATCAGTTGTCAGAACTTCAGGTTGGAAATGCTTTAATTCAATGTCATTGAGATTGCATTATTCCTTCTGTATGCTTCTGTTCTTGTATCCTACTCCTAATGTGTAACTCTGTTAATTTCTTCCTGGTCAACAATTATTTGTTGGACATGAAGCCTTGCACTTGAGATGTGTTTTTATTTATTTATTTCACTCTCTTTGTTTAAAAGTTGGCCATGCAAGAAGATGGGATTTGTTAGGTGATAAACATAGATTTCTCCACCTTACGTGCCTGGGTTGTGGCGCCAGGTGTTCTAATAAATAAACTTACTTATCAAAATTTGAAAGGAAAAATTAGAGCTTTTGAGAAGGTAGAAGAAGAAATCACATTTTTATTTTCAGTACTTGATGACCTAAAATTGCATTTTGCTTAATATGGCAATCTAATAATTTTTGTGTGGGTTAGTACTATACAGTGCTGATATATTATTACACATTTGACTCTAAGCATTCCGAATATGTAACTACGTTATGAAATATATGTTTTTTTTTTAATCATGTAAACTAGCTTAGTGTCTAACTTTTATCCACGTTTGACTCTGAGCATGCCGAATATGTAACAACAACGTATGTTTTTTTAATCAACTAAACCTAGCTTAGTGTCTCAAATTTTCCCATTTGTTTTCTTTCGTTTCTGCTTTTTATATTATACTATTTATCCAATCAGCTATTTAAAAGTAGAGGCAATTTCGTTTTTTTCTTATCCTTTCTCAAACATGCTCAGTTGCCTATCTATAAATTGTTGATTCTTAAGGCATAACTAAGTCACAGTTTAATTTCAGGATCAAGTTCCTCCTTTCCCATCAGATACAGCTATTTCTATTGTTGAAGAAGAACTTGGTGCTCCTTTGAAAGATATATTTGATCGGTTTGACTATGAACCAATAGCCGCTGCTAGTCTTGGTACTTCTTATTTCATTTCTATGATTTCTGACACTGAAATTTGTGCAATCAACATATTAATATTCCTTTTTCTTTAAAAGGAATGAGAAATCAGAAAATGAACCTATAGCTTAATTGTTTTTTGGTTATGAATTTGATAAGAGATGAAATATGAGAATGTGGTATCATCCCTTATGCAGGTCAGGTCCACCGTGCAAGATTGAAGGGACAGGAAGTTGTTGTTAAAGTACAGAGGCCTGGACTGAAGGATCTTTTCAATATTGATCTTAAGAACCTGAGGGTCAGTTTTTCATATTGGCTTACGATTCTAGATTAGTAACTAATTCTGGGTTTTTTTAATGTTTTATATTTGCTCACAAGAAGATTGGAATCTAGGATCTACCCTCACCCTACCCATCCATGCCAATCGAGCTAAGGTCATGGGCAATGCTCGGGGTAATTTAGGTTATCAATGATTTATCTTATCATGGTTGGATTCCTTTTTATGTTTTTTTCCCCACTTTGATCGACTTGCCAAAGTTGTGAATTTCCATTTTATGTCTTTGTTGGCATACATTAATTTACTATGTGAACTGTATCATTAGAAACTGATAACGGTCTTGCTACTCAGTTTTGTTCTCTTGTGTGTATGTTCTTGTTTTACTTTGTTGTACATGAAACACAAAAGATTCCTCTTGATCTCATGAGGGGTATGGAAATTCTGATGAGCTTCGACATGTTGGTCATTTTCTTTTCCAGGTAATTGCAGAATATCTTCAAAAAATTGACCCAAAGTCTGATGGTGCGAAGAGGGATTGGGTTGCTATCTATGATGAGTGCGCAAATGTCTTATATGAGGTATTGAGATCCCCCTTGATTGCTTTAACCTTTTCATTTGTAATACAGTTTTCGTATTACTATTTAGTAAATGGGAAGCTAATAACTTTGAAGTTTTCCAGGAGATTGATTATACCAAGGAAGCTGCTAACTCTGAACTATTTGCAAGTAACTTCAGAAACATGGATTATGTTAAAGTCCCAACAATAGTATGGGAATACACTACACCACAGGTTTAAGCTTCCAGCAATAATTAATTTTTAGCTGGTAGAACATTAACAAGTTTGTTATTATGATTGGCTTTCTAAAGTCCAACTTCCTGCATTATTATTATTAGGTTCTGACAATGGAGTACGTCCCAGGGATCAAAATTAACAAGATAAAAGCTATAGATCAATTGGGCATTGATCGGCAAAGGTCAATATAATTTCATGTCTTATATATCCTGGTTAAAATCATGTTAACATGACCTCTTCTTATCACTCCTGATGCTTCTTATATCAATTTGAACTTCCTCAGGTTGGGTCGATATGCTGTTGAATCATACTTAGAGCAAATTCTGTCTCATGGATTTTTTCATGCCGATCCTGTGAGTTTTTTGCTGTTTTATTCAATTTTTGGTGCTCACACATGTTTATGATGTCAATAAAAGTGGAATTTAATATGGAGTTTGAAGATTAAAAAAAAAAAATCCCTCCGGTGGATTTTACTTGCACAAACCTCACCTCATACGAAGTAGAGGGCTGTTAGGGACCAACTTTCATGCTATTTTAGGTGTGAACGATGTGAGCATGGACACGAATAGTTTTGGTTCTATTGGCATAATAGAAGTGCAAAAAAAAAAAAAAAAAAAAAAAGTTGAAGCAAAAGGGGCGGAGCAGAAAAGCAGTATAGGGTCATAGCATCAATGGGTATAATGGCAAGGAGGTAGTGGTTCCAATAATAGGCTACAACAACATCTGGTGGTAGTTGAAGAGATATGCCTGATTTTCTGTCAATAACTATTGGGGCAGTGGTATGGTAAAAGTACGGTAGCACCGATGTTGGTTTTATTGTTGGCTGAGATAGTGGTTATGTTTGTGTGGGTCCCAGGTTAGTCTTGATAGTGCTTTTGGCACTATGAGAGGGGGTTTTTTGCTTTAAAATTTCCATCTCTATTCGTTGCCTTGTATTTAATAATTAATACTGGGAAAACCTCACAAGTGTGATGTGGATGTGGATGTGTATGTAAGAGGAGTACCACTCCTAATCCATGGTAATAGTATTTGACATTATGCCCTCCTGTAGTTCCATTCTCACTGTGATTGTTCACTTACGCATCCTCAAGGAAAATACTAAACATGTCTGCTGTATTGTGTAGTCCAAAATGCAATCCCTGAGACAATTGTGTCATAAGAGGAAAGAAATAATGAGCATAATACTTAAACGAAACAGGTCGTTCTTAGATGCATAGGTAATCCCTCATGGCTGTCACATTGGAGTAATAATGATTAGATTCATGTTCTCTAATCTCCTAGCTGTAACATAGCCCATAGTGAGCTTTTCTGATTCCCACTTTCTCAACTTTATAGGGATCAATATTTATGTTGCATACGAAAAAGCTGCGGCGTTCCTGTTTCTTAATTACATATACTAGCATTTAATATCACCTGCCAATGTGTAACCACAACTTTGTTTTACCCTTGATGCAGCATCCTGGAAATATTGCCGTGGATGATGTCAATGGTGGAAGATTGATTTTTTATGATTTTGGAATGATGGGAAGGTATTTCCTTTGTGCTTGCTAATCTACAATTGACCAATAACCACTCTGAAGCTTTTATTTATTTCTGAATGTATTTTTCATATTTGTATTTTGCAGTATCAGTCCAAACATTAGAGAAGGTTTGCTGGAAACATTTTATGGAGTTTATGAGAAGGATCCAGATAAGGTTTTTTAATCGTTTCCTTTTGTTTTAATATTTGAAGGATAGTAGCCTCCGATCATGGTTAGGGCTATGAAATTACTAAATTAACTTCAATTAATTATACCATGGTTCCATTTTGTGTCTATGATCCACCAATTGATGGAAATTATTTATACTGGTGCAGGTCCTTCAGGCAATGATTCAGATGGGTGTTCTTGTGCCTACTGGAGATATGACAGCTGTGAGACGAACAGCACTATTCTTTCTTAACAGGTGCTTTCGATTGAGAGGAAACAGAAAATTTGAATATAGCATGGGTCCCTTTTTCGCTTATTAATATTTTTGTTTAGTGGTTTGTTTTTGGGTTAAAATTTTAAATTCCCTGATGTTGAGCAATTCAAGAGCTACTTGGCCAATAATGCTTCTGTGGCAAATCAGAATTATTAAATATGACTGGTAGTGCTACATAAACTTGCAACGTGCAACGTAAGACCAACTATATCATCTTTTGGTTTGAGTGGAATTTTTATTTAGGTTGGTCTGCTGTCATGCTTGCGTCAGTCATGAACGAACGATTCTATTATTTCTGTTGTTGTACATTGTCTTATGGGCTGGGGTGTAATTTTCATTGACCGACAGCCTGTTATCCTTGGATGTAAGCAAGATGTTAGGTTAAAACATACCTTGTTTACTTTGATTAGTGATTCCGAAGTGAGAGGTAGATAAGTCTCAGCAGAAGAACAAGTTTCAAATCTTTACTCATTTTCTTGAAGTCTTTTCTGAATACTCAAATTTTGCAGTTATGGTGAGCGTCTTGCTGCACAGAGAAAAGAGAAAGAAATGGCAACAGCGGAACTTGGGTTTAAAAAGCCCTTGAGCAAGGAGGAAAGGATAGAGAAAAAGAAGGAAAGGCTTGCTGCAATTGGTAATTCACCTGTTTTGAAATCTAGTATCCATGATATGGCTCTATACCTGACTATAGTTTTGGAATTTTGCAACTAACTATTTGATTTGGAGGCTTAGCTCAGTTTGCAATCAATAGCATGATAGGCATGAGAGTTTAAGTCAAGTCCTGCATTTAAAGGCATTTTTTTGCCAATAGAAATAATTGTATATAGCTTTACAGTGTCCAGCTTCTTGTTTAATTTAGTAATAAGAACTGCTTTCGAGTGGCTGATCATTTATACTGGGACCAATTCATGGCATGTCCAGTTTGAGACAGAGTCAGGAAAGTCTCTAAGATCAACCAGTAGTTTAAAAGACTGCTCAGTCCATATGTATGTATAAGTTAGTATGTAATGTGACCTGCTTACTTTATTTGGTTTACAATTGAATAAATAAATTAACGAACATTGGATCCTCTATTCATATCTCAAATATTTTCTGATTTGGCTAGACTTTATTCTTTTTAGTTCCTTATTGAGTAAAGTCCAAATAATATTTTGGGGTTTTCCCTATCTATGGCCTACAGATATAAAGTTATGAAACTAGTTATTTAGGCCTTTGGGTAAAGTTCAGCCACCTGGGCTTATTAAAATGATATGTGTGATCAGAGGTCTTATGAGTTAACGTGTTTACGTACCAAGTTTTCGTGCCTGATTGTGTTAACATTTCTTTTTAAAATTATGTAAAATTTGAGTCTGGGCTTGAACTGTAATCAAGGGTAAGCGGTTTTTGTCCAGTAGCAGGATTTCCCAATCTGAGATTAGTTAGTTGTGAAAAGTTTCCACAGAAATTGATGCAACACATATCTTATTGCACATTTTTCCACTGCATATTGATGCCTGCTACTCGTACCTTGCATTCCTTTTAACAGGGGAAGATTTATTAGCAATTGCAGCAGACCAACCCTTCAGATTTCCTGCAACATTCACATTTGTTGTTAGAGCATTTTCAGGTAATGTAATAGGAATATGGCGGAGACATTTTTCATAGGAGAAAGAATGTATATATGCATGCATTTTACATTGCTTATTGCACATGTTTATATATCTCATCTCTAATTAGATTTATTTATTCTCTGTTTTCAGTATTGGATGGGATTGGAAAGGGTCTTGATCCTCGATTTGATATTACTGAGATTGCCAAGCCGTGAGTATAATTTTAGGTTTGATATAATTTCAAAGTATTTTCATTGAAACCCTCTAAGGTTGTGCAAGTTTTACTACCCTTTGTTTTTGACAAATCTTGGATGCTCTGCCTTGTAGCTACGCACTGGAATTGCTAAAATTTCGTGAAGCTGGAGTTGAAGTCATTCTAAAGGCAAGCTTGGACCATCTGTATTAAAATGTCTTACAGTACAATGTTCTAATACAAACCACGTATTCTTACACTCAAACTTATAAATGTTCCAGGACCTCCGAAATAGATGGGACAGGCAGTCTCGTGCATTCTATAACTTATTTAGACAGGCTGACAGAGTTGAAAAGCTTGCTGAAATTATTCAAAGATTGGTACCAATTAATTTATTCTGTGCACTAATAATATGACTGAATATTTGTTATAATTTCTCACTTGTGGATGTCCGTGATTTATTTATAGGAGCAAGGCGATCTGAAACTTAGAGTTCGGACTTTGGAATCTGAGAGGGCATTCCAGCGGGTTGCAACAGTTCAGAAGACTGTAGGAAATGTGAGTTCTGCTGGCTCATGATCTAGTGTTGCACATATCATACTTATCTTTTGGGGAATTTGTTTCTATGCATAGTAACCTTTTATGATTTAAATTGTCTTTTGTTTATGCGGTTCCATCAGCTATAGACAAAAGATAGTTGCTAAAGGCTTATTGAGCTTTGGCTCTTTCCTCCCATCCCCAAGCACTAGTGGATTTCACTTCAATGATTTATCAACATTTTCTAAGTGCACCAAGTTATTTGGATGATAAGTGTAACATATCTAGATATCAAATATACCAGCTTTCCTAGTAACATGATTGAATGACATTTAAAATGAAGCACTTTGATAGCCATAGAAGAAAGAAAGTTTGGTCACTTTTCTGAGTGTCGTCTTAAGTTCTTAACTAAGTACACATGTACAGTTTCTGTATCTCTCTTATTTGCTATATCTTATGTCAGAATTTTTTTTCAAAATAAAAAAGAAACGTACTTTAGTTATATGCATTGTTTACTTCAACTAGTTGAACAGCTCATTAGACAGAATATTGTGTCAATGTTTGTCTCTGTCATTTGGGAGTAATGGCAGATCCAACATAGGCAGGCCGGGTGAGACAGATGGACTGAAGCAATAGACATGCTTTAATGTGATTAACTGATTTAGTTTTGAATTCAAGCTGTGTGGCGGGTAATTAGCTTTAAAGAATTAGTAATTGTACGTGAGAGTAAGCTGCTGTTTAATATGAGTCTAAAGATTTGTATGGTCTTGATAATAAGTTCAATGTCATAAATGATATTAGAATAAGTTTGAAATGGTTATAATAATACCTACTCCATTGATTTTGATCTTCAATATGACTAATTTGCAGGCAGTTGCTGCTGGAAGCCTAATAAATCTTGCAACGATCTTGTATATTAATTCCATTCGAGTAAGCTATCAAAATTGCTTTTGGTATATATGACATCGTGTTGCCTGTTGCCAAATTTTACTTAATGCTCATTTCTGATGCTTTCTATTTCTTTCCAGTTTCCTGCCATTGTAGCATATGTCTTCTGTGCATTTTTCGGCCTTCAGGTTCTCATAGGCATCATAAAGGTAAAGAAGTTTGATGAGCGGGAGAGGTTGATAACGGGAACTGCTTAAACAATTGGTGAGTGAAACTTATTCTATTGATCTTTGTCTCTGAAATTATTGAAGAGTCTTACCACAGTCATCAGAGGAAAAATATGTGGTCCATAAATGATTATTGTTAATTCTTTCAGAAACCAAATAGGCAAATACTGCTGTCCATAAAGGGTTAGATTCTTCGTAGTTGGTCTATTAATGTACAAGAATACTTGTGTGACTGCTATTTGCAACTACACAGTTCTGCTCATTTTTATTATCCTATTCTATAGGCAGAGTGAATTGATCTACCTGTTCTTGCTGATAAACATGAAATGCTCCTTATTTTTATTCTCCTCATAATATGTACTGAAACGTTTGCTTTACATATTTTGTGGAACTTTCGGTCCATTTTTTCAAGCAGTGATCCAGCTCACGGTTTACAAGTCAACCTTCTGATCCTCGAAGAGAATTAGGATCTTGGGATTACTGTAACACGGTACTTCTACCAACAATATGATTCTGAACTTCCAGCTCGCAGGTTTGTGATGCATGTTTAGATCCCGAACACGGGCTGTTCATCCGAAGTTTAATAAGTGTTGGTTTTATCCCTTTGTTAGGTTAGGTTGGCTATTGCCATTTTGTTGCCATTGTCCCAAATTCATGTCTCCAAATGAAGATATGTCGTCATTTTTCAGGTTGATGACTGTATAGGGCAGCTTGTAGCCCAAATGTAGAGTTCTTTGTAACAATCTTGTAGCTAAGAGCCTGACAATGGCAGTCTGGTCTCCCATCAAAATTTGACGCGGTCGAATGTGCATATTTGTTGTATAATGTTGTATCATGTAGAGTTTTTGTTTTCTTTTTCTATATGTAAGCATGCAATAAGCATGCAACGTATGGCCATAATTGAATAAGAGTTTTCTTACAGTTTTTTAATCCGTGCAGCTTATCATGTAAGCTATAGTTGGCCGTCTTTGCATATAGCTGCAAGTTTATTTACTAAGACTTGTACTTTAAACATCAGTTGCTTTCTTTTTGTCCGAAGTGGAGGGAGTTGACTTTGCTATGTTTTATCTCTTGCATCAACAAAAAGGAGTGTGTTTTACTTGCATTCTTTTTCAGGTGCCTTTTTAGGGGCTCTTGGGGCTTCCTAGAAAAGTACTTGGCAGTGCTTCCTGAAGAAACACTTTATTAAATTTATGGAGGAACACGTGCTTAGTAGATGCTTCTCCAGAAATTTTATGACTCAGAACACTTTTTAAGTTTTCATGTCAAACATTGTCAGAACTGCTTTTAGTTGTCATTCCGCTTTTAGCTCTTATAGAAGTAGTCTCAAACAAGCTTGACCATTATTGATTGGCTAATTTGAAGTTACATTTGAAATACTTGAGGATTGGCATCTTGTGTCCTTAAATTGCAAAACTTAACAAACAACATGAGTTGAATGACTACAATTGAAAATATAAGAATGGAACTTAGCCCAAACTAGAAGGTTCAAAAGCATAATTTTGCCGACTTTTTCTGTAAATTTATTTAATAAGACAATGTGAATTCTTACATGCATGCATGATGGATGATGCATGGTATATATGATTCAATGTCTATGGGTAGCACTTAAAAGGTGATTTCAAGAAGGCAGGAATATTAGTTAAAATGTTGTAATTTGACTCAAGTGCAAGAACTGATATGATTAATTAGTACAATAAGACAGGATATATATGTTCGAAAAGCTCATAATGGTTCCCAAGAATGCTTCTCAATTATCTTGTAAAGAATTCCTCCTCGTAGACAAATGGCAGTTTGACACGTATTTCATTAAAATTACAAAAAATAAATAAATTATACAAATATATCAAACTGCGATTTTTCTAAAAGAAAGAAGAACTCATTACATGTAATGAGCCAACTATTTTCCCTCCGCTCATGTTCTCATGCATCTACCTCTCTCTCAAGTGAAATCTTCAATAAACCACGTACTGATCGAAGCCAAGTCATCTGAACCCAGATTAGAGGGACCAAAATCAGAGAGTTAATCTCTTCATTCCACCACCCAAGAAGTGT
>NC_024126.1:15097625-15119787 GCF_000346735.1 Prunus mume | reverse complement strand
ACTGTACCCGAGTATGAATCTCACTCCCCGTAATTTAGATTAGATTATAGTAGAATATCATTTCTATAAAATAAAAAATTTAAAAAAAAACTCTCTGGGTTAAGGAAACACGAAAAGAAAGCACTCAATCAATAAATAGCAACTTACATGGATAGGATTAAATAATCTGTACGTTCAAACCCAAGTTATAATGAAGAGGTATGAAATAAACACTCATTAACTAGCCATTTCAGGGGCGTATTCAATTGTGATTTGAATGAAATAAACACTCCTCCAAGCTCATTGAAGTGATTTTAATAAAGAATTTCACAACACTGTTGTGGAAGACCAACTGGGACAGAGTCATAGACCAGCCTGACACGGACTTTTCAGGAATTTGGTTCATGTAGTAAAGACTAAAGAAAGAAAGTAACATGGTTGGTATAACCAGTTTTAAGATTCAAGCTTTGAAAAACTCAATCCCTGTATTTCATTCTGTTCTTTCAAAATGACAAATCACATAGTTGAATTGTATTTAAAAGACTCTAAGCTGATTGTAACAAACACTGAAATTCAAAACCATCCAAATATATAAAAAAGGAGACAACTTTGACTGTTTATAAGCTTTGAAAACGGTAATCATTGCTTCTGTGGATGTCTCAGCAAAGGTCAAAAGACTCAGCAACAAAAAAAGCTGCTTTAAGTTTTCAAACTGGAATTAAGAGAAAGAAACAGATGGAAACTTGACCAATAAAATCATAATAATAGATCTAATTTTCTATGGAATTTCAAGCCAATGAACAAATTAAACAGAATTCACAACCCCCGTCCCCCACCTCTCCCAAAAAAATGTTTATGCTCCGTTTGGTTACCCAGAAAACGCAGGAAAACAAAAGATACTATTTACAGAACAGATTTTGAACTCCACACTTGTTGTTTAGTCCAACAGAACCATTTACAAAATTCAAAGAAAATTGCTAACTTGGGTTTCTTTCTTTCACCTTTTGCAACCAAAACAACCCAAACTATCCTCACTTCCCTCAGTTATTTTTTTCCCAGAAACCAAACAACAAACCAACCACAGCCAATAGAAGAAAAAAGAAGAAGAAGAGAATCACCTCCTTTCGATCCTCCATGAGAGAAAGACTGGTCTCAGATCCTCAAAGAAACTTGCCCACCGTTATAATCACCAAGATAAATAAAATACAAAGAGAGTACAGACTCTAGAGCTTTGGTGAGAGGGAAAGGAGACTCTCTGTTGCATCAAACTTTTACAGTATCATACACAGCACGGCAGACAAATAAGACATATGTGTATATATAAGAAGAGATTTATTATAATAGACCTCTTCTTTTTGAGTAATTACAGAAGTGCCACTCCTATGACGCGCTTTACTTACTTACCTCTTTGGTTTGGCCTATCTATCCCTTTTGCTCGGGTGCCGCCTTGTCTGGCTTTGCTTTTGCAGGTTTTGGCCTTGGCTTAGCTGTATGTGCACTCCGTGGACACTTCATTTGTAACTTTCCTTGTTGGTCAGAATGCCTAGTCAACTTTCATGTTATCTGGCATACAAGCATCTTACGCGTGTCGTACGTGGCTTTCTTATCATTTTGGGCCCTAGATAAATCTAGTCCATGGGCTGCCCTAGACGATGAAAGCGTAATTGGCATAAATTACATCTCGTGCCATTGGGTGTCAGGAAATAGGGCGGGCACGGTCCAATTCAGTCCGTTTTACCCCAAAATTGAAAATCAAACCAAATAAATAATCAGTTTGATATGGTTTAATTCGGTTTTAGTTCGGTCCCACATGTTATATTAGGTTTTAGTTGTGCATTGATTTCTTTTTTTCTTTTTTTTTTTGGTTAGGCTTGTCTCATCATTACTTGAATTCAAAGAAATAAGAAAACCAACAATTAAAACAAATATATATTGTGGATAATGGTGTTGTAGGCATGTAAAATGGGTCGGGCCGAATTAGGCTTGCCCTGATAGGCGTTGGCCCAAGCTCTACCTAATAGCAGGTTTATTCGGGTCTCTATCTTCAATAAACTAAGTATTTTTGAGCTTATGGGCGGGCCAATGGGCTCGGCCTATATGGCCTTATCAACTCCGCCAATTTTTTTTAAAACATTATTGGCTTATATTTTTAACATGAAATTAAATTTACCTCTCATAATTGTTAACTTTATTATAAATAAATAAAATTAATTTTAATTATATTAAAATAGTGGACAATTATGATTTATGAGATTAAACAACTTTTTTTATTTCATTCAAACTGAAGTTTGGCCCGATTTTAATTTTGGTCACTGCACTTTTAATTTTTCAATTTTGGTCATCACATTTTGCATTGTTAACAAATCAAGTTCAATTGGGAATTTTGTCAGTTAAGACGCTTGTGGTGAGTACGTGCAGGGGTATTATTGCCCTTTCACCTCAGCCCCTGAATCAAAACATGATTCTCGCGCATTTCTCCCGAAAACAATTTTAGGGTTCTGGGATTGGGGGAAAAGGCGGGTCGATTTTGAGGTTTAGCGTACGATTCAGATTCGCAAGTAAGAAGCATACAATTTCTGGAATATTTGGGGTTTGAATTGGGTTTGATTCAGCTCTGTTGCTATCGGGGACTTTCGTGAAGAAGCAAACATGGTGAATTCCAAAGGTGTGGACCCAAAGAAAGCTCCAATTCATCCAAGTGAGTTTCTGAGTTAATATACGAATTTATTGTTGTTGTGACGTTGGTTTATTGTTGTTTTTGGTGTGTTGTGGTAGTATTTTATATGCATTCATCACATGTGAAATGGACTGAGCATGGTGGATGAATAGTGTAAGGTGGAAAAAAGATCTTGCTTGTAGAGAGGGTTGTCTGGTAGTGCTTTAGGAATATAATTTGGATGTTTTTAAATTCTTTTTTTGTCAAAATATAATATGTCCGCTATTGTTAACTATATGCCAAAAAAGTAAATTTTTTTAGATGATTGACCCTTTATTATGGAGTTAAGATATGTTGGTAAATTCATGAACAATGGGAAGGATTATGAGGGAGGCACAATAGATGTTTATGATAATATTGATCCAGATAGGTTTTCTACAACAAAATTAAGGGATATTATGAAGCAAAGTGGGATTCAAAATTGCAGAGGATTTTATTACACTTTTGTTGGTAAGGGAGTGCATGAAGGGGTATTAGGGTTGAATTCAGATGCTGAAATTTTAGATATGTTATCTATCATCTGTATCAATCTGCATATCGTGGTATATGTAGATCATGAGGTTGATGTGCTTGACATTATTGAGGAGAATTACAGTCAATCACAACAGACAGAATATGAGCAATTCTTTAATGATATTCCAGATGAATGCTTCAGTCAAGTAAATGAGAATTATGTTGAGGTTGTTGCTGTTGATGACGATGAGGAAGATGATGTTGTTGAGGCTAGTGGTGAGGCTTCACTTCATAGTGTTCCCATATATGAAGACATTGGTGATGAGTCTACCAAATAAATTTATGATGAGGAAAATGATGCAGCTCTTGAGGATGATAATATTTTTATGCACAATGTTCAAATTCCCAAGGTTCCAGTGTATGTTGAAAAAAAATGAAGAAACAAGAAAAGCCATTTATACCTCAAGGTCACATGAATGATACTCTGCTTGATGAGAATTACAACTCAAATGGCTTTGGTAGTCCACCTAATTCTGATGATGAAGGAAAAACATCAAGGTATCCAGAGTTTAATGCTAAGACTAATATGGTGAATCCTCAATTTGAAGTGAACATGTTATTTACATCTAAGAAAGAGTTAAGAGAAGCTATTTCACATTATGCTATCAATGAGGGGTATGAGGTGAAGGTTACTACAAATGATGGGAAGAGGATGTTTGGGCCTAATTTGGCACACCCAGTCCAATATCAAAAAGCCCATATCAATTTTTGACAGCCACCAGCATTTAGCCCATTTTTGGAAACCCACAAAAAATGAGCACCACTTGGGCTTGATTAGAAGAAGTTGGGAAAGCAGCCCAAGAACGAAAAACCTATCCCAGGACCTGTCAACCTTCGAAGATAAACTTGGACTTCAAAAAACAAAAAGATATCAGTTCATAAGTCCCAAATACTCAAACTAGGCTTGGCATGATTAAATGAGAAGAAAAAGCCCAAAATAGATGCAAACCCACGTGACTACCTAAACTTTGAAAAGTCAGCAATCTCAACTGAGTTGATGGGAATTAATGAAAAGAAGTCTTAAATAGGCAAAAGTCTCCAGCCTTTTTTTTTTCTTTTCAGGCAAAAGAAGATCAAAATCCCTTTTATATATTCAGAAAAAAAATTTGCTCCAGAGTGGGCACCACTTCCAAAAGATAAGCAGACTACATTTTCAAGAGATAAGTAGGAAACAGAGAGTTGTTCAGCTGGAATATCAAAACTAGCCATCACGGCAGTTTGAACTCTTACAAAGAGCAGTTAGAATTAAAGAAGGATTAGGTTCTCTTTCAAGAAAAACAAGGAGGTGATTGTCTTAGAACTGGCTATTGATGGTCTACTTGCCAGAATAGATAACTTCCCTATTTCTTTGACATTTGAAAAACAAAAGATCTTGTTTTTAGAAAATCTGCCGCCCATTCTAAATATTCAAAAAACCCACTCCAGCATTTTCTATAAAATGAGATAAGGTGAAACAGATCAGAGGACAGCCAAAAAAGCAATAAAAAACAAAACTCAAAATGATCACTTGATCTCAAAAGCCTTCAAAACACTTAAGCAACCAAAAGCTCATTTAGCCACAAGAAAGAAGCCAGTTACAAATCAAAATCTCCAACTTCAGTTCAGACTTAGAGAAATAAGTCATTAAAAATGAGATTTCTCTCATTACAAATTTGGTTCAACATAAGTCAAATCAAGCAGAGTTCGGGTTTTTACAAATATGAAAACCTCAACAAATTTATGGAGAGCCCTGATCAAGCAGAACAGGTACCACAGTGCAGTTCCAGCTCAGTAATCATCAAGCCCAGTCACTTCTGCCCTTTCTAGATTGAAGAGGTCCCAATTTTGCCCTTTCAAAAAGCCTTCCAAAGCATGAAATAGATTAAAGCTCTGCCAAACTCGAACGTTGGTATCGATTTACAGCTGAAACTTAACAGTTGAAGTTGTTGATAGTCCAGTCCAGCACAGGCATATCCAGTCCAGCCCAGATCAGAAGCATCTATCTAGGTGGAAATAGAAGTCCATCCCTCCTTTTGTCTTTCTAGAGTTGGTTTTTCCTTTTTGAGTTTTGTAAAAGGCAGTTCCACCTAAAAACAGTTCACTTTCTTATTATTTATTCTGGCCAGAACTACCAATTTTGTACTATGAAAAATTGTGAAGTCCTCACCAGTGATGTTCCTAACCCAAATTCACAATCGCTTATTTAGAAATCAGTAACTTGGGGCGCAAGTTATCTATTTTTAAGAAGTCTGCTAGAATTTCTCATTGCTAGCAGTGGCACGCTCGCACACTAAAGAAAGTTGACTTGTTGACCAGTCAATGGTTCTCAAGGCAATGAGGAACTTTACCCTACCATCACAGGAACAAACCTAAAACGGGTGAACAATTTGGTACATCCAGTGGGACTTCTCAGTATACATACTCCTAGAAACATCTTCTAAAGTATATGAATATTGGAAGTTCTAACCATAATTCACACTGTGCCATGGAAAGAGACCAAGTAGCCCTCCGAGAATGACTGGAGTCAGAAGAAAGTGATGCTAGGCAATCAGCTCAAGGTAGGACTAGGAGCAGACATTCTAGGTCTGGTTCCAGAAGGCTAAACTAAATACAGGAGGCTGTGTTCCGACAGGAAGCCACAACGCAAAAGAGCCAGAATACTCTAAACAACATAATAGCCATGATGCAATGGCAAGTCAATAGGCAGTTCAGAAAGGACCATGAGGCTGTTATGGCCAGAATTCCAAACCCAGATGTTGTGGTCCAACAGCTAGACCGCCCTTATGGACCTCCGCTAGGACTGGCATGGCCATACCAAGAGAACCCTATCATCGCACATATAGCTAGAATACTAGGACGTGGAGAAATCCAAGCTGGACAGAGGGGACGAGCCCTTCCCATCCAAGAACATGAGGTTCCAGTTCGGCCAGAAGGCCCTGCACCAGTTCAGGTCCCTAGAATCAGCCAGAACCTCCACCTGTTCCACAACCTGTGGCCCCAAGTGATCAACCCTTGGCACTCTTGCTTGAGCAACCAGTTGTGTTGCCCTACAGACCCAGAAGAATGGATCACAATCCATTCCCTCCACCAACAAAAGGCAGGAGAGGCAGAGGGAGAAATTAACCCTTTTGCCACCAATGACAGGAACAGACCGGGGGCAAACTAGAGGAATCATCCAGATTTTGAAGAAGAGGAAGAACACAGGGAGGAAGTTCTGCCCAGGCCATACAGAATGGAGCACAGGATTGATCACATCCAACCAGAACAGGGGCGAAATCCCCATCTTGTCAATGCTCTGAATGACATGGGGGCACTTCAAAGAATGATTAGAGAAATGATGGAGCTTGAAGCCAGAAGAGGAGAAAGGCTCACCTACAGGAAGCCATACCTGGCTTACATTGATCAGATATCTCTATCCCCATGTTTTAAAGTACCGAACTTCACCTTGTTCAACTGAGAAGACACCCATGCTTCATCAGTTGAGCATATAGGCAGATTTTTTATCCAGTGCATAGCCATAGAAAATAACCCTCTGTTAAAACTAAGGCTTTTTGGAACTTCACTCTCTAGCCAAGCCTTCACCTGGTACACTAGCTTACCAGCCAATTCTGTTCAAACCTGAGAACAGATGGAAAATGTCTTCCATGACTACTATTTTATGATCCAGCCAGAAGTCACCATTAGTGATCTTGCTGCCCTCAAACAGAGTGAAGATGAGTATGCTTAAGACTTCATAACCAGGTTTAGAAAACCCAAAATGAAATGCCGAATCCCTATGGAAGAAAGGCACTTCATTCAAATGGCTTAAACCGCCCTTAAAATCTCTCTGAGGAAGAGATTTGATAGGATGCTGTTTGGAGATCTGGCAGAACTGAGGGACAAGGCATCTAAATACGAAGAACTACTTAGGGAAGAACAACAAAGAAGGAACTCTTTCACAAGCGCATATTACAAAGCCCCATCTTCCTCAGTACATTTGGTTGAAGTAGAATCAGAAGAAGGCACAAAAGGCTCGGAAGAAAGAGAAGTTGCAATGGCAGAAATGGCGAAGTTGAAAGATCCCATCAGCTGCAAGGTTCTAACAAAGTCACCAAATGACCATAAGCTACCATTATTCATTGGAGGGTTTGTTCCAAATAAACCAACACAGAACAAGGTTTATTCCTTCAATCTAACCAAGGTTGATGCTTTGTTTGATGAGATGTTGCTACAAAAGGCAATAGAGACACCTCACAAGTTGCCCAAGCCAGAGGAACTCAAGGGCAGACAATATTGCAGATGGCACAACTCTTAGAACTACTCCACCAACAGTTGTGTTGTCTTCAGGGATGTCATACAAGAAGGAATAACAGTAGAAAGGCTAAAACTGGCTGAGAAACCTCCCTCAGTTACAACATATCCTTTTCCCCAACCTCAAGTCAACATGGTCAACTTAAATTGGTCAGAACAGAAGAGAGGCAAACTAACAGCAGAAGCTAGCACCAGCAGAGGCAGAAGAGTAACAAGGGAGGCTAATCAAATGCCAAAGGCAACCATCTCGGTTGAGGTAGTTCTGTGCAGCAAATGCAAGTATGAAAGTGAGTTGGAGGTAACTCTGGATAGGCAAAACTAGCCTGCACCTAGCATTTTTGACAAGATTGGAACATCACACCAACATGGCCCAGTTCTGACTCCACCTAAAGACAGAGCCAGACAGAAGGACTATCTAAGGTCTGACCAACGCAACAAAAGAATGACAGAGTTGCCAAAGAAGGAGATACTAATTAAGATGCCCGGAAATGATAACTCTTTGACAACTATCATAGAAGGCAGATAATATTCTATTGGAAAAAGCGGTAGACTAACTCTGGAACTAACCAGAACACAAAAAAAAAAAAAAAAAAGTCCAAAGGCAATACTGCACCTTCCTCAAGAACAAGGATGACACACAGGTGCTTCTAGAGACTAGTTCTGCCTGAAGAGAGAAAAATTCAGAAGCAGCTCCTCAGGCAGAACAAACAACATATCAGCCACAAGAGCTGACAAAGACAGAATCTCCAAGCAGACCTTCCATCCATCTTGCCTCATCCTCAGTCAATCAGCTTAAACCTTCACAATCACGAGATGAATCTGAACCTATTCCAGTAGTAGAACAAGAAGATTGGGCTGAAGAATATGAAGAAGAACAGTTGGACTACGAACCATCTGCAGACGACCAAATTAAGCTCCTCGAAACATGAGAGCAAGAAGACTGGATAGAAGAATACGGATAAGAACAGATGGAGTATGATGGAGAACCAGATGAAGAAACTGAGGCTTTCTATGCAAAATTAGAGAGCCTATTACAAGGTGATCTAGGCATTAATATGGTGTTTATTTTGCTAGAAAATTTCAGGCAACAGAAGGACAAGAAAACACTCTAGAGGGAGACGTGCTCTCCTAGGAAAGCTTTGAGTGCAGATTGGCAGAGGTAGAGGAGGCGCTAGAACAACAAACACTCACTGCCAAAGCAGGCAGGACTGCCATGAAAGTACCTGCAGAACAGCTTTGCTTCTCCAAACCTACCAAAGAAATGGCCAATCATCTCAGACCTCTGTTCATAACAGCCAACTTTGGGGGTGTTCCTATTCCCAAAGTAATGGTAGATGGAGGTGCAGTCATTAATCTTTTGCCTCACAGATTGCTGATCAAGATGGGCATAACAGATAAGGATCTTATTCCAACATGCTTGACGGTCACCAACTTTGCAGGGGCATCACTAAAACTCACGGAATATTAGATATGGACGTCATAGTTGGAACCAAGGAGCTGAAGATTGCATTTTTTTGTAGTAGACACCACTTCTACCACTTACAATGCATTGCTTGGCAGGGACTGGATCTACTAGAGCCTATGTGTCCTTTCCACTCTGCATCAACAATTAGCCCTTTGGAATGAAGAAGGTTTCATATAGTAGAGGCCGATCCATGACCATTTCTATCTTCTGCCATGTGTTTTGAGGCAAAATATTATCATGATGATCTTAGTCCTTTCACATTCTTTAGAGTCAACCAGAACGGCCGCCCCCATGGTGTCACGACCTAGAGACTCATTGAAGATGGTTTAGCCAGTTCTCCAGAGGACTGGAATAGACCTTTTGTTCTGAACCTCCAGAACTCTGATGTTTAGTCCCAACCAACAAGAAAATGATCGAACTGCAACAATCCAATCCATTACAAAAAGATTGTTGATATATTGGGAAGAAAGGAAGCTCTTTTTTGCAGAATCTAGCCATTAATATGGCAGAATTCACCCATGAGAGCACTAAAGAACATGAGGAGAGTTTACAAGAAGAAGTACTAGATTTCGCACCAGCAGCACTAGATGACTCCTTACCAGAAGTGGAAGATCCATTACAAGAGATAAACTTAGGGATAGAAGAAGATCCAAGACCCACTTTCATTAGTGCATTGTTGAAAGAACCACTCAAGAGTAAAATCATTGCACTTTTGCATGATTTTAGATACTGTTTTGCTTGGCATTATCATGAGATGTCTAGGTTGGACATGAAATTGGTGGAACACAAATTGCCAATCAAAGAAGGTTACCTTCCAGTCAAACAAGCCAGAAGAAGGATGTCTATGGAGACAGAACTGAAAGTCAAAGAAAGGATAGAAAGATTGGTCAAGGCAGGATTCATCAGACCAGCCATTTATGCTGATTGGCTAGCCAATATTGTGCTAGTTCTGAAAATAAAAATAGAGGCAGTTATGATATGTGTGGATTATAGGAATTTGAATGAAGCATCTCCCAAAGATAAATATCTTATGCCAATGGCAGATATGCTAGTAGATGGAGCTGCTCATAACCAAATGCTATCTTTTATGGATAGTAATGCAGGATATAATCAGATTATGGTGGCAGAAGAAGCCATCCATAAGACAGCCTTTATGTGCCCAGGACATATAGGTGCTTTTGAATACATTACCTTTTGGTTTGAGAAATACAAGAGCCACTTATCAAAAAGTAATGAATTTTTTTTTCCATGACATGATAGGCCATTCTCTAGAAGTATATATAGATGATGTAGTGATTAAGTCCCCAAAAGAAGAAGATCATGTATCGAACCTAAAGAGGACATTCCTAAAAATGAGACAACACAAGTTAAAAATGAATCCTAAGAAATGTGTTTTTGGAGTTCAAGCAGGAAATTTCTTAGGTTTCTTGGTCCACCAAAGAGGCATAGAGATTAATAAAAATAAGGCAAAATCCATCATAGAAGCCTTACCACCTCGAAATAGGAAAGATCAACTTTCTGAGAAGATTCATATCCAATTATGCATGAAAAATCCAGCCTTTCTCCTCCTTGTTAAGATTGAAGGAGGAATAGACATTCAAGTGGGAGGAACAACACCAGTAGGCTTTTGAGGAAATCAAACACTACCTCTCAAATCTGCCAGCTTTGTCCCCACCAAAAAGAGGCAGACCACTCAAATTATATGTTTCTGAATCAGAAGTGTCCATTGGGAGTCTGCTAGTACAAGATAACAAGGAAGGGATGGAACAAGCAGTCTATTATCTAAGCAGAACCCTGATAGAAGTATAAAGGAAATATTCTGCAATTGAGAGACTTTGTCTAGCCTTACACTTCACTACTGTGAAACTCATACACTACATGCTGCCATTCACCATCTACATCATTGCCAAGACAGACCTAATCAAATATATGTTAAGAGGCAGGATTGAAAAATGGACTCTGGCTTTGACAGAATTTGCTTTCAGATATGTTCCTCAGAAAGCTGTCAAAGGACAAGCTGTAGCAGGCAGATCATCCAAGGGAAGATATTGAAAACATGGATTCTTTAGATATAGCAAATGCAGATCTATTGACTAGAGCTTATACTTGCCTCAACAATCCCATCTATTGAGTTCACCTTACACCTTGGAAGTTGTACTTCGATGGATCAAAGATTGATGTAGCCTCTAAGGCATGGATTGTTTTGGAGGATCCACTGGGGATCATACATTGTTATTCTTTCTAGCTAGATTTCCAATGTACCAACATGGCTGAATATGAAGTTTAATCATTGGCCTTGAAATGCTGGTAGAATTGGGAATCCAGTCTGTAGAAATTTTGGGAGATTCTATGCTTGTGTTAAAGCAGATTGCTGGAGAATACAAGTGTCTAAATCATTCTCTAGCTGTCTATCTAGTGGCAGCCAGAAATCTTCTGACAGAATTCGGGGAAGCTACTTGGGAACATATCCCAAGATAAGAAAACTTTGCAGCCAATGAAATGGCTCAGATAGCAAATTTTGAGGTACAAATGTCTGAAGACTGTGTGCAAAGAATCATCAAGGTAGGAAAGAAAAATCTACCATCTGTCCTGACTAGAGGAATGGAGATAGATGTCAATTCTGCCATAGTCACTAAAGATGACTGGAGAACTCCCATCATAAACTACTTGCAATATCCAACTCTACCTTCTAAAAACGGAGTCAGAATCATGGTTTAAACTACCTTATGTGAGATGGAGATTTGGTTCGAAAAAGCAAAGATGAGGTACCTAAACTTTGAAGATTACAGAGGAACTCACGTGACTACCTAGCTTTGAAAAGTCAACAAATTCAACTGGGTTGATAAGGAGTTAGTAGAGGCAAGTATAAAAGAAAGACATCTCTGAAATCTCTGCCACCAGAAGATCAAAATCCCTTTTGTATATTCAGAAAAATCTATGCTCCAAACCAGGCACCATTTTCAAGAGATAAGCAGACTACGTTTTTTTGGGAGATAAGTGGAATGCAGGGAGTTGTTCATTTGGAAAATCAAACTAACGATCACAGTTTGAGCTCTTACAAAGAGCAGTTGAAACGAAAGAGGATTAGGTTTTCTTTCAAGAAAAACAGGAAAGTGACTGCCTTAGAAACTGATTGTTGATGGTCTTCTTGCCAGAAAAGATAACTTCCATTTTTCTTTGACATTTGAAAACAAAAGATCTTGTTTTCTAGAAAATCTGCCGCCCATTTTAAAGATTAAAAAATCCTACTCCAGCATATTTCTATAAATATGAGAGGAGGTGAAACAGGTCAAAGGATAGCCAAAAAAATCAATTAAAGACAAAACTCAAAATGATCACTTGATCTCAAAAACCTTCAAAATACTGAAGCAACAAAAAGCTCATTGAGCCACGAGAAATAAAACCAGCTACAATTCAGAATCTCCAACTCCAGTTCAGATTTAGAGAAATAAGTCATTCAAAACGAGATTTTTCTTGTTACAAATTTGGTTTAGCAAAAGCCAAATCAAACAGAGCTCGGGTTTTTACAAATATGAAAACCTCAACAAATTTATGAAGAGCCCTGATCAAGCAGAACAAGTACCACAGTGCAGTTCCAACTCAGTAATCATCAAGCCCAGCCACTTCTGCTCCTTCCAGACTGAAAAGGTCCCAATTATGCCCTTTCAAAAAGCCTTCCAAGGCTTGAAATATATTAAAGCTCTACCAAACTCGAACGTTGGTATCGATTTACAGCTGAAACTTAACAGTTGAAGTTGTTGATAGTCCAGTCCAGCACAGGCATATCCAGTCCAGCCCGGATCAGAAGCATCTATCCAGGCAGAAATAGAAGTCCAACCATAGAAGTCCAGTGCTCTTTTTGTCTTTTTTAGAGTTGGTCTTCCCCTTTGAGCTTTGTAAAAGGCAGTTCTGCCAAAAATAGTTCACTTTCTTATCATTCATTCTGGCTAGAACTACCAGTTTTGTATTGTGAAAAATTGTGAAGTCCTCACCAGTCTAAGGCAAGAAAAAAACTTACTTGGGAGATATTCCTCACCCAAATTCACAATCGCTTGTTTAGAAATCAATAACTTATGGCGCAAGTTATCTATTTTTAAGAAGTCTACTAGAATTTCTCATTGCTAGCAGTGGCAAGCTAGCACACTAAAGAAAGTTGACTTGTTGACCAGTCAATAGTTTTCAAGGCAATAGGGAACTTTATCCTACCATCATAGGAACAAACCTAAAACGGGTGAACAGAGGATGCAAGCAAAGTGAAATTACTTGCAGGATGACTTACTCCTTGTTCTAAAAGGAAAATTATTTTGAATATTATCTCTAGTTCCAGCATTTGGTCTCTTTACTGCATGTTGTATTTATCGAATATTGCCTGTCGCATGTTGATTTACCAATATGCTTTTTCCATTCACAGGATACATTGATATTGTAGGGAAGTACAATCTATGAATAATAGCATTGGAAAGGATGTTTTTGTGTTCACTTGATGAGTAATACAGAGTTGATGATGCTAACTAGAGTAAGTAGATGTGTGATAGAATACAAAATCAATTAGAGTTAATATACAAAGTCAACATAAAGATAAATTAGGAAGGGAAGCCTTTGATTGATTATAAGGAGTTGACGATGGAGCTGCTGGAAGAGCCTTATTTGGCAACGGCAAGTTGTTGGAGATGAGGCATTGATTTGCATTGACTGTGGTGGTTCCCTTATAAAAACCCCACCCTTGGGGAAGATCCACAAGACTCCTTAGTCCAATACAAATCCACTATAGAACGATGATTACAAGAAGTACTCACACATTTATCCTAGACACATTCTATATCATGTTTACCAACTTCTTCGTAACTCAACTTCTATCAGGGGATAATCTTTTGACACTCCTTATGTTGAACACAATACTGGTCACGATTGCTTCAAGCTCGCTGGAGGAAAACCGTCACCACGGTCTTGGTGCCCTCAACCGTATGAGTCACCGAACATGCAAATGAATACAATATTAATGATGAAAGTATTTGATAAATCACCAAGTAAACATAGAACACTTGATGACTTATCTCAAAGACATGCACAACATCTTTTCTTAGAAATTCTATATGCTTAAAACAAATGTATCAAAGCTGTGTTTTGTAACAGGGAAGCACACCATGTTTTATACATAACCCATACTCCTTTTTGCAAGAGAAGTGCAAAAAGCTACAAATCAATATCTTGCCATTAATTAGATTTGATACTCTTAGAATCCTAATTGATTTCGTCAGCTCTATGACTTTCACTCTAACCAATTGTTTATAGAAGGAAACAATATTAATCATGGAAACCAATTTGGTATTAAAAGAAACATGCTCTCCAAGTCAAACATGAAAAAGGATATTTTTACTTAAACCAAAATAAAGTCCAACTAGGAAAATAATCTCAATAGATAAAATCTAATCCTATTAAAATATGTCTAATATAAAAGCACTTGAGTGAAAATAACTCCAATTAGGAATCCTATAATGAATGCATGTTTATGTCATGATTTACTTGAAATTAGTTTCCTCATATCGATCAAGTCACACTTCGAAAATCCGGAGTTGAATGTGTTGCGCCAAAACTTTCAGTAAAAGATATTCACACACTAATTCCCCACCTATGCTAAAGTCTAGGAAATGCCAATACAATTTTCATACTAACACAAAGTATATGAAATGCAAGTGAAACCTATGGGCTTCTTTCATGGCAGATGGAACTTTGCAAATTAAAAGCATGGCAAAGACACATACGTGTAGCATAAGTTATAGCAACCCTCAAGCTACTACAAGTTGCCTTGCTAAAAAATATCTTGATCGAATTAGAGATGAGCCCAAGATGGGGTTGAGGTTATTCCAAGCTCTTATTAAGAGGGAGATAGGGTATGAGGTCAGTTTGAGTATATATGATCAGTGCATAATTGTATGTCATTTTGTACCCTTCTAGCATATGGATTTGGTTATGTTTTTTAGTTAAAGTTGTGCTTTTAATCTCTTTTGTGTTTAACATTCAGTTCATTAAGCTTTAGGCAGCAATGGTGGTTTTGGATTGGAAAAGGAGTAAGATGGTGCAAAGGCTACAAACTTGTTTCAGGCTTAACATCTTCATCTGACCTTGGATTGGCCCAAATGACATGTGGTTGGAAAGATGACATTCTGAGCTTCAAGTTAGAGGGCTTAAAGTCGTCAATTGCTGAAGGAAAGCCCAATTCATGAGCCCATGAAATTAATGGTTATGCTGAGCTAGACATGAGCTATTTTTGCTAGTGGGATTGTTGGTGGGCAGACAAGATGAAGTGCATCAGCCAAAAGATATAAGACAAGATGAAGTGGGAGCTATAGTACTAAGCATTATAAGCTAAATTATTTTCAAATGCAATTGTGCGTTAGGTGGAGTGGGTGTGGTTGGTGGATTCAATTGTGTAATCTAATTTCATCTACCCCCTGTGCTTATAAATAGAGAGTCTTCAAGGAGTTGGGGATTCATTCACATTCCATCACATTGTACACATAGAGAAGGAGAGTTGAGTCATAAAGGGAGATAAGAGAGTAGGCAGAAGCTAGGAGGCTTTGGCCTCCTGGCAGCCATGGAAATAAATCTTTTCCATATCTAGCATCTTCTTCTCCTCCCTTTGCCTTTTATTTTCTTCTTGTATTTCCGTAGCTTTACTTTGTCTTTCTATTTAATAAACACATTGTAATTTTATGCTATTGTTATGAACATGATGATTTTAAGTTTTTGAAGTTTGATTGGTTTCCAAGTTTCAATTTTTGTTCTTGTTCTTATTCATTATGCTTATCAGTTGATATGCTTGTTTGAATGTTTGATCACTATTTAAACTTGTATGTTAGCTATCTTGGTTGGAATTAAGAGTAGAAACCATATGCCTTAATTAGAATTGAACTATGAATAGGAAGAGTATGTATGGACATTTGACAACAGAGATTGGATACATGCTTGTTGTTTAAAATGTTCTCCTATGCTTAATTTAGGTTAGACAACAAGGATCTAATTAGGGAATTAGGAATACAAAGTTTAGACATATATAGAGGGCATTGAAGTTTTCATATTCATAGAGAGAGGTTCTTGCATAATTTGGTTCAAAGTTCCTTGTAAATTGCAATGTTTATTTCACAAGGAGGGGAGTCGTTGTATCTTAAGAGGCGAACGCTAATAAACCATAAGCACTAGTATGGAGGCGTAATTTGTCTTCAAGTCAGAGTGTCCAACACTTGCCTCGACTCAATTAAGATTCTTCTATTTCAATTCTCCTTTTGTAAAAATTTGTTCTGTTTGCAGTATTTATTTATTTTATAGCAATTTAACACTGATATTTCCAACAAATTGAATTATGAATAGGAAGAGTAATTGAACTATGAATAGGAAGAGTATGTATGGACATTTGACAACAGAGATTGGATACATGCTTGTTGTTTAAAATGTTCTCCTATGCTTAATTTAGGTTAGACAACAAGGATCTAATTAGGGAATTAGGAATACAAAGTTTAGACCAGACACCATGGCTAAATTATACATGAGAGAAATCAATCTTTTTACTTGAATTGAACTTGTTAATTTGATTGCTTGAGACTTAGAATTGGATTGTTCCCTAAGTTCTAACACTGTTTTCAAACCCAAAATCAGTTTTAGTGTCTATTTCTTTTGTTTAATTTTATGTTTTCAATTCTTGTGCTCTTCTATATCATCTTTAAACCTTGTTTCCATTTATGTTTTGTGCAGGGAATCGAATTGAATCAATCTATCATTAATCCTCGTTAGATCGACCTCGCACTTACATATGCTATACTACCCAACATTTCGTGCACTTGCGAGTATCACAAGTTGAGGATGCAGCTGAATCGATTTTGGCGCAACTGAATTCGACACAACAATATGTGGTAGGGCTAGGCAAAAGGCTATTGAAATCATTAAGGGTACTTATGGTTCACAATACTCTAAGTTGTGGGAGTGTTGTGCAGAGGTTAGGGAAACCAATGTGGGCAGCACTATAATGATAAAAATTGAAGCCCCTTATTTCCAAAGGCTTTATGTGTGTTTGGATGCCTGCAGAAAAGACTTTCTAGCTGGATGTAGACCTATCATAGGTGTTTATGGGTGTCATTTGAAGGGCATATTCCAAGGTATGAATCTCCTTCTGATTTTCTTATTATAACTACATTATCATAAGGCAATTTCTTATCCAAAGCATGTGAATCTATGTTACACTAACTATGTTAATGTATGATAGGGCAATTACTTGTGGTTTAATATTCTTAACTTATTTAATATTCTTAGTTTAATATCGTAAGGATTAGATGCTGCATTTGATTTAGTTGTGCCTAAAGTAGCACATAGTTGGTGTGTCAGACATCTTTATGGGAATTTCAAGACATTGCATAAGGGAAAAGTTTTGAAAGATTTGTTATGGAATGCTGCCAGAGCACCAAATGTGGCTGAGTTTGAGTGTGAGATGAACAAGATGAAGGAATTAGTGAGTGGTGAAGCTGCACATGATTGTTGATGAATATGGACATAAACAAATGGGTTAGGCATGCATTTACTATAAGGATTAAGTGTGATATGTTATTGAATAACCTCTATGAATGTTTTAATTCTTGGATTCTGCAAGCAATGGATAAACCCATTCTCACCATGTTAGAAATGATTAGATGCAACCCAATGAGGAGGTTACAAGTTAAGAATGATTCTAAAAGGAGTCATGAACAGCCAATTTGTCCTACAATCCAGAATAAACTTGACAAGTTCAAGTCATTGTCCAGGAAATGTGTCAATTTACTCTGGAAATGGCTTGTTCCAAGTGAGGGAGTCAATAACAGATCAATATGTTGTCGACTGCAATAGATGGGATCTCACTAGCATTCCTTGCCACCATGCCGTTGTTGCAATTTTCTGAAATAGGGAAAATGCTAAGGTATATGTGGATCCATATTACACCAATGAGACATATATGAGGGCTTACGAACCTATCCTCAATCCTGTCAAAGCTATGCACATGTGGCTCATGATGTAGATTTTCGAACATCTAAAAAAGAGTATCCAAAAATCACAAATTAAATTACTCGCAAGCGCATGAATCAACAATAGTATAGAGATATGCAAGTACGAGGTCGAATCAACAAGGACTGATAAAAACAACTTAATTAATTAAATCGCACTAAACCTAATTAAAAGAATGATTGATTGATTTGAGCTTAAATAGCAAGAATTAAAAGAAAGAAAAATTTAATACTCAACAAAGAATTTAAAAGAAATCAAGTTATGAATCCACCAATGACAATCCTATTTCCTTTTCTTAGAGCCAATTACTATCCAATTATGATGCCAATGTTAAAGGTTGTTCTTTCTAAAGTATGAAGTAAGCCTGTCAATATCATAAATCATGTATTCCTATATGCAATTCTACCCTGTCAAGGTGTTAAAATTTAGCATACAAGTACCTGTTAAGATTAGAAGAATTCAATAAACCAAGTAGGACTAGTGGATGGCGTTTTTCTCCTAGCTATCTACTCTTCTTAGTCTTAGTTCCAATAAACCTAGTGGATGTCATTTCTCTCCTAGATTTATCCAATTATCTAGATGCAAAGTTCCTAATGGTGATCAAGCAAGAATTTCAAACCTAGAATAAAATTCACACAGAGATTAAGAATTTAACACGGCATATAATTGAATTGAAATCAACAAAGTACTTCGCAAATAGTCATGTCATGGCTTCATCATAAACCTTAGAAAGGAATTTAGTTACACATAGTCATAATAAAAATCATAAGAAAAGTCATGAAGAAATAAAACCTGGAAAATAATGGTGTTGTGCACGCTTAAGCTCTCTGTCGTCTCTTGAATGGAAATTGTGTAAAAGGTAGTTAGAGTGACCTTAAGGTGGCCTTATATAGTGCAAAAATAACTAAACCCTAATCTCAAAAGATCTCGAAAAACTCTCCTAAAACAAAACAAAACCCTAAACAATTAAGGAAACAAACTAGGAAAGAATCCTTCTTTGACTGGGAAACACGTCAGCTGAATTGCACGAAATCTTTGGGGTCATTCAACTTCCTAGAAAAATCTGGAAAAATATGAAAAATGTAGCTTTATCTCTAAGCTTTCTAGGGACATATTACACGTCACTTAGAAAAATCGGGAAAGTCTTCAAATGTTCAATCTCCCATAGCAACACAGTTTTGACTGGAATGTAGTTTTGGCTATCTTGACTTGCAGTTTTGGAACAATTGGTTTCCTAGAAAATTATGAAAATTTGACACAATGATCTTCAATGTCTTAGCTTTCTTCTCCAACTGGCCTTTTGCTAAAACTCCAACGAAAAGTCAATTTTTCATCAAAAACCTTCTAAGAGTGCAGAAAATTGAAAAATAAGGAAAATAAAGTAATAATGCTCTTTTTAATCAACATTCCATACAAAAACCAAATATAAAGGGTCTAAAAATTTAAGAAATAAGGCACTTATCAGCTTAAGAAGACTCAAGTTCCACTACTGCCTCCAATGGTTAAAAAAGCAGCCTGGAAGGCCAAAGAAAAAGAGGATAATAAAGGATCCAGAGATGGAAAAGAAAGATTCATAATGTGAGAAAATAAGGCTGAAATGAAAATGTGGCACAGTCATATGACGAAGATGCTCGAAAAAGGGTCATAACAAAGGGAGTTGCAAAAATAAACTAAAGCATGCTCCTAAATGAGTTTATATTGACAACTAAGTGCCCGTTTGACATTGCTTATTTGGGGTGATAAAGTGATTTTTAAAAAATGTTGGGAAGCCTCGTCCGTTTGGTAAACTATGAGAAAATCACTTATTATTAAAAATTGATGTGAGAGAAAGCAGCTAACGAGGTGCTTTCATTTTGTGATTATGCAGAAATCAGTTTCGAAGAGGCGCTATATGACAATTATTTTCTGATTATGCGGGAATCAATACCAACAACACTTTTAACAAAAAGTTTAGCAAACGCCAAACTGTTTTATCTTACAGTTGATTTCTCTCACAGCAAATCTGAAAGAGATTATTTTCACAACACATTAATGCCAAACTAGCCCTAAAACCGAGAGATTATTTTCACAACACATTAATGCCAAAATGTTAGTCAAACCTCATCTGCTGCAAATGTTAGTCAAACCCCACCTACTACAATTGTTAGTCAAACCCCACCTCCTTCAATACCTAATTTGGGTAGAATTCATAAGCTACCAGTAAGTCATGCTTAGTATTTTTCTTTATTAATTATTGATTGTGTACATATATATAAGTAGCATGTAAAGATGTATAATTTGTTGTTGTTGTGTTATTACAGCTGAGGAAAAAATATGTTTCCAACACTCAAAGAAGATAAGGAGGCAAATATTAGAATGCTAGAGTAGTAAGACATTTGCCTATATTGATGACTTATGTTGATGAAATTTTGTTGACTTATGTTTTTCTCATTAAATATTTATATTATCATTATATTTTCCAATTGCATACTCGTCCACCACCACCACCTGCCCCAAATCACCATGCCCGCAGGTCCTAGAGGTGGAACTTTCATCACACCTGCTTATGCTACAATTAGAATGAGGCCACCCATTCCTCCACCTACTTCTGCTCAAAGTCAGAATGCACATGATTCTAGTTGACTGAGGTGAACTAGAAATTCTCCTCCATGGAAACTAACATGAAAGGAAGCTATTAGAAAGTAAGGCATGCATATTCCAAAGAAGCAGAAGACCTGATTTTTAAAAGGATGAGACTTTTTTTTTATTTTTATTTTTATGTAGACTGATATAATTCAGGATATTGTATTTTGCCATATTTTGTGAACTATGGCCAAGTTTGTGTACTGTAGCATGTGTATATTGCTTCTAAAGACATTGTATTTTGGCTTATTTTGTTAATCATGGCCAAGTTTGTGTATAGCAACATGTGTATGTTGGTTTGTATACTACACCTTGTGTATGTTTCCATTCCATTTCATTTCATTTAAGCCAAATAATGTAAGAACCAAAACAAGAGCTGAATGTTTTCATTTCATGACTAGAAATTTACAACCTCTGAGACATGTCTTTCCCCAAATTTTGATCACAATGTTACAACCAAAATGTTTGAGCAACAAAAACATGTCTTTACCCAAATTGAAGCACCATCTAAGCACTTCATTTTTTAACTAAATTGAAAACCACATTGATAGTAATCAAGATATAAATAATCAACAACATCTCTTTTATTTCTTTCAACATATTTAAAACATCTCCAACTTGTAGTTGCATAGATTGAAACAACACGTCATAGCTACTATCGTTTTCTATCCGTTGTGAGTCTCTAAAGATTATATATTCCCTCTCTTTTGTTTTGTCAACATCATCACACCATACGAAACCTTTGCATCCAGCACCTTCGTACATCATACATCCACTTTGCATAACCACAACATCCATATTATAAAATAAAACTAATTCAAAATCATGTGTTACATATTTCCTTGTACACTTCCAGAAATATTTGTTGTAATGTTATTTTGTAGTTGATAGAAGTAATTTCATTTCAGCTCCACATAGAGGGTACCTCAATCCATGAGAAGATGAAGTAGACATCTACAAACTACAAGAAACGCAGCTAATTGTAAGAACTGAAATAATAATAATAAAAAATACAAGAAATAGGCAAATTTAGAAACTAAAATCGACATATAACCAAATCAGACAAGAAATTACCACCAAAATGGATGAATTCCTACCTGAAATTGATGATTCCCTTTCAAATCGTGACTTCGCCTATCAAATCTTCATCAATTGGATGATATTGAACCTTATACCTCGAAATGGACCAGCCTTTTCCCCAAATTCCAGAACCCTAAATTTTTTTTTTTTGGGGAGAAATCGGGCACGACAATGGTGTTTTGATTCAGGGGTTAAGGCAAAGTGTAATAAAACCCTTGCACACACGTACCACGTGCGTCTTAACTGACGGAATTCCCAATTGGACTTGTTTTGTTAACGGAATTCCCAATAGTTAAAGGTTATTAAGTCAATGTCATTTTCTCTAAAAAAAAACTCTAAGAAATAACGTTAATAAATTTTATAAGAAATGAAGCTAATAAGTCTAAAACTTGATCATCAATTCATTTCAAGGTGTATAAATATGAGTCCTTATGTCCTTCTCATTCTCAAAAATGATCCTCACAACTCTCCAATTCTCTAATTCTCATATT
>NC_024126.1:15071802-15092084 GCF_000346735.1 Prunus mume | reverse complement strand
TTTTTTGTAAAACACACCATAGTCTGCAGTTACTTTCAAATACCTTAAGACCCTTTTAGCAGCTTGCAAGTGAAGCTTAGAAGGATTTGTCATGTGCCTACTGATAAGATTCACTGCAAACATCACATATGGCCGAGTAGTAGTTAAATACATTAAACTTCCCGCAACTTGTTTATAAAAGGTGATGTCAACCTTCACTCCATCTTCATCTTCTGAAAACTTATAACCAGGAACAATGGGATTATGGACTGGCTTGCTTCTGTCCATTTCAAACCTCTTCAATACCTCCAGTGCATACTTCTTTTGATTAATAAATATTCCATCCGCCCTTTGCATCACCTCAATACCAAGAAAAAATCTCATCTTCCCAAGGTCAGTCATGTCAAATTCACGCATCATAGAATTTTTAAACTGACAAACATAGACTCATCATTCCCTGTGAATATAAGATCATCAACATAAAGACTTATAATCATAATTTTACCTCATGCCTTGTTTTTGATGAACAAGGTATGTTCACAATGACATCTATCAAATCCCCCCTTCGCAAAATAAGACTTTATACGACTATACCAAGCTCGTGGAGCTTGTTTAAGTCATTATAAGGCTTCTTCCTTCATCTTCTCATGACACTTTTGCTGTTGTTTCTTCATCTTTAAAAAAATCTTCTCCACTCACATAATCTCTCATCCAAATTGGAGGTACCCTGTGTCTTCCTTCATCGGAGCTTGGTGAGTTTTCTTCAATTAAATCACTTGAAGAAGAATTCTTTGTTCTTTCATCTGTAAGATCTGCACCACTTTCTTCTTCATTATTATCAATTTTAGCTGCTCTGTCTTCTCTATCACCCCATTCCAAGTCAGCAATAATTTTCTCTTCATGACTCTTCTCCCAATCCCATCTCTTATCTACTTCAAACACAACGTCTCTGCTCACTATGATTCTTTGAGACATTGGATCATATAGCATATACGCCTTTGAATTTTTACCAAGTAAAACACAACTCATGCTTTTGTCATCCCAACTTTTTTCTTTTAATATTAGAAACATGAACATGATAAATACATCTAAAAACTTTAAAATACTCAATTGAAGGTTTGACTCCACTCCATGCTTCTTCTAGAGTCTTATCTTTTACTGCAAAAGTTGGACTCCGATTCAGAATGTGTACAGCCCAATTGACTGCTTCTTACTAAAATGTCTTTGGCATCTTCTTTTTTGAGAGCATGCTATGAACTATATTCATAATGGTTATGTTCTTTATTTCCGCAACTCCATTCTGTTGTTGAGTATACGCAGCCGTCAACTGTCTAAGTTTGCCATTATCACGACAAAAATTTGTAAACTTGTTTGATGTGAATTCTCCTCCACGATCAGTGTGTAGACTAATTATGTTTGAACCTATCGCTTTCTCAACTAAACTCTTAACATTTTGAAATTAACAAAAGCTTCTGACTTTTCAATTAAGAAGTAGACCCAAGCGTTGCGACTAAAATCATCAATAAATATAATCAAATACCTCTTCTTGCTGTTTAAAGTAGGTTTAATTGGTCTGCAAATATCAGCATGCACCAGTTGAAGAATATGAGAAGTTCTCCATGTGCTTTTCTGCGGAAATGAATCTCTGTGCTATTTACCCACCAAACAATCTTTGCACACCTTCATAGGAGTCTTCAGTTGTGGCAAACGATGTACCATCCTCTTGTGTTGGAGAGTTTTTAAGCCTGTGAACCCCAAATGTCCATTTCAACAGTGCCAAAGTTGTGTTGAATCTTCTGTGATTGTGTTGAAGCAAGTAGACTCTTGTGGCTGGGATGCAACAAGCAACATAAACATTTTGTTTGAAGACATCATAGTTTCCATGATCAAGCCATGTTCGGGATGGTAGATCTTCAGCTTCCCACGTTGAATGAGAATTGAAAGCCTATTTCTTATAGCTATCCAATGCTTAATAAATTGTTCTTCAGCTCTTGTACATAAAATACCCAAGTGATAATTTGAACAATCCCATTTACAAGAAGCCTTATGTTGCCTTTTCCCATCACTGTCATACTGAAATTGTTTCCTAGCTTCACAGATTCCCTAAAGTTTGCAGCAAGATCCGAGAAAATTTCTTTTTTTTCCATACATGTGATTACTACATCTTGAATCAAGAAAGCACACACTTTCACTGCTAGCATTCTAATCATTCACATAGGCCATCAGCAACATCTCCTCATCAGCTTCCACATAGTTAGCCTCATTCTTTAGCTTAGAACATTCATATTGAAAATGTCCTAGCTTATGATAGTGATAGCACTCCACAGTGGCCTTGTCAAAACTTTGTTTGCCTCGTCCTCTTCCTCTAAAGCTGCCAAGACCTCGACCCCTTCCTCCAGATTGGCTTCCCTAAATGACCTGCAAAGCTTGTTCTTCTTCAACATGAGAGCTCATGTGTTGTTCATGCACAAGCAAGCTACTTTGCAACTCATCAATGGTGAGGGCATCTATATTCTTAGATTCCTCAATAGAACACACACATAATCAAATTTGAGAGTCAAAGATCTCAAAATTTTCTCAATGACAGCAACATCTCCCAAGGTCTCACCCTTTGTCTTCATCTTATTGGCTATGGTAAGGGTTCGAGCAAAATATTCATTCATAGTTTCTCCTGCCTTCATGTGGAGGATTTCAAACTCCTTCTAGAGAGCTTGCAATTGTGCACGTTTGACTCGTGTGGTACCTTGATATTTTCAAAGAGTCCCAAATACTCTTTGATGTGTCTTTGTTCAGGATAGTCTCTAGAATAGAGCGACCAATTGCTTGAAAGAGGTAATTCTTTGCCTTCACGTCCTTCAATGTTAAATCCTTAATGGCCTTCTTTTCTCCGTCTGTGAGCATTACTCATGTGGCTGTGGCAGGAATACCATGCTCCACCAAGTTCCAAAACTCCTTCAAACTCATAAAGTTCTCCATCAGCATAGCCCTATGTTCATAATGCCCATCAAATTTTGGAATCGCTAGTTGTACAAAGCTGCTGCTTTCTAGCGCCATGGTTGCTAGCATTCCTAGGGATGGCAATGTGTCAAATTGGGGGTGGGTCTACCATTCCCATCCCCATCCTTGTTAAGTTTTTTTTCCCTATTCTCGCATTCATACCCATAATATTCAAATTAGGGATTTCCCACGCTCGCCTTCATTGGGGAACGAGCTCCCTGACCCTCCTCATTACGAAAAACATAATAATAAAAAGTTACTTTGTTAAACGTGAAAAAAGCATTATGAGCACAAGATACGTATCAATTCCATTTTTATTAACTAAAAATCTAGACTATTTAAAAATAATAATACATATTCAAGACATGATCATCATTATAGATGTAGAACCACCATTATACATCTTAATAAAATAAATTACACACACACACACACACACACACATATATATATATATGGAGAGGGTTCGGGTCGGGGACTAGAAAACCATCGCTGCCCCTCCCCAAACACCATAACCTAAAAATTCTCCAAACCCAATACTATACCCATTTTTTAGCCTTCATACCCAACTCATTAGGGTCGAATCCCCTCGAAGACCCTTACCTGTGGAGAAAATTGTCCTCCTTCAGCATTCCCCATTTAAGATTCTCTCTGACAATTTCATTGACAAAATCCAACCAAATGAAAAATTTGTTCAACCATTTATTTGCTGGGCCAACTGAACTTTGCCATCTGGCCTTGGCCTTGACATTGTTAAAGTTATTAGTTTTTCTTATTTCTAAACATGGTGTTGGCAATGGATTACTGCTTTGTTAATAACCCCTATTGTTTATGGAGTGTTTGTTTTTGTTGACCTATTCTTTAGCCAGTAACCACGTTCTTAGAGTCTGTTTGACATGGGTTGCTTTTGCTTATGTTTTCAAGTTTCTTGTAAGGTTATTTAGTAGCCAACTCAATTGTTTCAATTTTATTAGATAACTTCTCCCAAAACTTGCTTATTCTTCATAAGAGTTACTTTGTTTCCAACATCTGGTACCAGAGAAAGGCTTCACGTGTTGGGCCCAAAGGCCACACGTGCTCCCATGTCACACATATGTGTTGTCCACGTGTTAGGCTTGAGAGTTTGCCACATGTGTAGGGGCATGTTAAGAGTATTTGTCCCACATTGAAAAGTTAAAGGACCAAGCATGGGTTTCTAAGGAATTGGGCTACGTCCCCCCATTGTTAATTGTTTTTGGGGTGGAACCTCAACTTCCTATCTGGTATCAGAGCCCCTTCACAGGGCTTAATTGAAATTTGAGAAGTCGCAGTCTTCCAAGCGTGTAGCAGTTACAAAAAAACAAAAAAACATAACTATATGCGACAATGTAGTCTCATAATATAAGATGAGGAAATTTGGCCCTGACCCTATCCCTGTTCACCCCTCCATTCTTACCCAACATTCACCCATCCTTACTCACCTCTTTTCTAGCTGCCCAATCATAACCAATTCTTACCAAAGGGTTGAAACTTTGAATTTTGAATTTACCCAAACTGTTATTTTGTTAGGGGCATACAAGCCATCTTGTAATCACGATTCACTTACAAATATGATTTCATCCTTTAAGATGCAAGGATCTGGTGGGTCTTCCAATAAGAGCACTTCCACTGTTGCAGTTTGGCCCGGGCAGGAGGGGGCCCAAGCCCCATGTCGCACTTCCAGCGGGTTTTAGCATCCCAGGCAGGAGGTGGGTCCTAGCAAACTGGGCAAGCTCAAAGGCAAAACGAGCCCGAGCTCGTGCTCAGGGACTGCTGACTTTAGCGATGACGTTAGCAATGAAAATTTTTTAAAAAAATTCTTAAAAAATAAATAAATACCTAGTCATATTCTTCACTTCCCATACCAAAACTATATACAAATTCCTCTACTCATATCTCATGTGAATAGTGGTTGCATTGGGTTGCCATGACAATAGACAACAAGCCTTTTGCAAGGGCTGCCACTATTCACATGAATAGTAACAGCCCTTGCCTTGCCCTTACCTTTTGTCATGGAAAATGAGTGGAAGTGATCTAAGGAAGAAAGGGAGATGGGTGGAGGAAATTGTGTGGAGGGTTGGGTGTGTTGAGAATTTTTCTTGGGATGGATGGGGTAGTGGTGCAGAGGGTGGGTGAGAATGGTGTGTTTGAGAATGGGTTGCACTGGTGAGGAGAGGCTAGAGGAGGGTGGGTTCAGGGTGACAATGGTGGGTGTGGGGATTCGTAAGAAGGTGGTTGGGGAGAGAGGGGTTGAGGGAGAAGTTCAGGAAGATAGAGATAAGATTACTTTTTTAAAAAAAAAAATAAGAAAAATATCACTTTTTATTATTATCAAGTATTAGATAATATTACTTGATCCTTTATGTTTTCAATTTTTTTCTTTTCTTTTTTGAATTTAAGGCATAAGGGTAAATTTGGAAAAACAAAAGCTATGTTGTCTTATGTATTAATTACATTGTTTTTATTTTTTATGATAAGCAATAGAATATTATTAACGTTATTGTTTGAAGTGTAACAAAAGTAACACATGTTATGTAGAAAAGGGAAAATGTCCAAAAGATATGCCTTTATTAGAACACCATAAGAGTACACAGTGAGGATGAAAACATCTGAAACCCAACATGAAAGCCAGGAACAAGAGCGTAAATTAAAAAGATTCGCGGCTTGAAACAATCACAAGGAAACAAAAAAAAAAGAAAAAAGATGATTACTGCCCAAAACAATACATCAGTGGAAACCAATGATGGAGCAATAGTGACCTCGTTAAAACCTTGTCTTTAAAAACCCCCAAATGGAGGAAAATCCGGTCAAGGAAAAAGAGTACCACTGTAAAACTTACTCATCAACAATAACTAAAAAGCAAAACTTGAGCCAATGGGCAAAAAAATAAATGTTGCACAAATCGACCCAACAAAGCCCAGTTCGTGAATAAGTTGCAAGACCAACTGCAGTGATTGAAGAACACCAACTACAGTGATTGAAGAACACCAACTACTTAGGAACTGCTTCACAGCAAAAACATCTTGTAACTACTAAACTGGCTGCTATGGTACTTCAAGATTGACAAACAAATGAAAGATCCTCGCAACCAACACCACAAAATAAAATAATATTTTGTTTGAATGCTAAACAAGATGGAAACTACTGGCCAAAACGAAACCTCAATAATAATAAAAAGGAAATGAGACATGCAGAAATTAAAAATCTTGCAACTGAACAAAGTGAAGAGAAAATAATAGATGAACATTAATACCACATAGCAAAAAAGAAAAAAAAACAAGATGCAAGAGCAAGGAAATATGTACTTCCTAATATAAAAGATGGCAATACTACATATTTATTTTTCAAAAGGCAAAAGAACCTACAAAGATCCATGAAAACTAACCCCAACAGCAACACCATGGGCGATCACTGAGTTCCGCACTGCATAGGAGAAGACGACCGGCCATAATCGATGGCATCCAATCCTAACAGATTGAAACTCAAGCAACTTCGAAAGCGTGCGATGAAGCGAACGTTACTTCTGAAATGGTGACATGTTGTTTAAGGATTGATCGCGCTATGATGGTGCAGATCACACCAACACTGACTTTCTCTTTGGGTTGTTGTGTCTAGAACTAGGATAAAAGGCTTCAATCTAGTTCTCATGTATCGCTATTTTTTAGCATATCTCATCGCTCATTACTTGGAACTTTGCTATTTGGGCTGCTGCAGAGTCCAACCATTTGCAAAGCAAGAAGAGAATAGGTATTAAAAACTTTAAAAAAAAATCACTACAAAAAGAGAAAGAGTTATATAGTTCCAAAACATACATAGCCAACCAAACAGTACTAGGTAGAAATAAGTACTAATCATTCAAACCGATCCCAAAAGTATGAAGATAATAGCAAAATATCCTAACTCGATTCAGGACGATGAGCTCTCTGATCTGAAGACATTGAATCCTACCAAAATTCTTCATGAAGCATCCTTGAAAATTCTCCAAGAGGATAAGGCATTAGCGGATATGGTTGTGGATGGTATGGTTGGGGATAATACAAGTGAGATGACAGCTGATATAAATAAGGATGATGCTGATAAGGCAGATACTGATGTGAAGAGGGAGTCTCTGGGAAGATGACTGATGCTGGGAGAATGACTAATGCTGGAAGGGAGAACGTTGTTGGGAGGAGGACCGCTGCTAAGAGGATGAACATTGCTGCTGGGAGGGTGACCACTCTTATGAGGAAGACTGTTGATGTGTAGGTGGCTAGAATGGTTGTTGATGTGAGGATAATATCATATGCCTCAACTCCTCTATCTTCTTATGTTGTCTCTCATAATTTTCTTGCAGCTCTAAAAATTGAGACTCCAAACAAGCATAATCTTGTCCTCTACGTGATCGACGGGATGAAGAAGTTGGTTGAGTTTGTACCACCCAAGGCACCATATATGGTGTCACAACATTTTTGCAACCATGAAATCTACCATGACTCTCAACACCTCTTGCTGCTATATATGCTTGCAACCTTAACTCTCAAGTCTCCTCACCATGGGTTATAACTAGTTGTGTTAATTCCTACGAGATCTTATTCTAACCAAAATATATTTTACGAAGATTAGTAAGAAAAATAACTAAGTATTGTCTACACAAATAATTGAATGTTGTGTTTTTTTTTGTCAAAGCATATACGATGATTAAGAAATCTAGACATCTCAGCAGTACAAAGGTGATATACTAACTTCAGGGAAAAACAACATATAATATATACTTTGTACCACTGTATTGAAATTTAAGAAGGTATATTAACCACAACCTAAGAAAATATAAAGATGTAGTCTGTCTGGAAATAGTATAACAGTAAAATTCAATGTCATATTGTTGTCCTTGGTCAAGCATTTTTAATAATTGCAAACTAACAAAATGCAAGGCCTCTCAGCATGTTAGGCTATCATAAAACCAGAATTCAATATCAAACTTACAGTGATTTGCTCTGGTGCATCATCAAATCAACTATTGTTTTCATCACACCGCTTATGCACCAAATAAAAAAACTCAATAGGATCAGGTGCACGACCTTGCTTTTGCTCCTATTAATAAGCAAACAGTTAGTTAATTCAATATTTGTGCATCTTCTTAAGCTTGTGTATGGATGCAACTTGAAAAGGATCAAAACATTGAATATGCATAAATCTAGTGCCTAACAATACTTATAAATTCAATTTACTTACATATCCGGCATGGTATCGTACAAAAGTCTTCGTGCCATGATGGTCCTGCAGTAGCAGCGTCATCAACTAAATGAATGGGTAAGTGGACCATTGCATCGAAGAATGAAGTAGGCAACATTTTCTCCATTTGACACAGGGCCAATATATATAACCCTAGATTTCAGCGGCTTAAACAATGTTTAAGATTCTTTTTTAAGACATAAAATTCTACAGATAGAACTCAAATCAAGCAATACAAGGGTGATTGGTTTAGGCAAAACTCATCAAATTGCAAGTGGAAGAAACTGCTGCATTAAAACATGATGGTCGTGGCTGTTCAAACCATATATCTTCTTCACATTTACATTCACACATCTTGCAAGATTTGTCGAATACCCATCAGGAACATGCACTTTCGACAATACTTTTCTTCATTGGTCAAGAAGAAAACTGAAGGAGGTAAATAAGTCCTAACTCCTTCACGAAAAAGATGAAGAGCTTTCCTTATTTTCATTTTTTCAAGCTCTACCTGAGCTTCAATGTCATCCTTCATCTTCACTAAGGTCCCCAATAATATCCCCAAAATATTTTCAGATACGTTCTTCTCAATATGCATTACATCTAGATTATAACGTATCAAAAGATGTTGTCAATAAGGTAAACTGAAAAGTATGTTTTTCTTCTTCCATGGAGTTTTAACACCAGTTTGTTGTAGTATTATTACCCCTTTTTGTCTTTGCTTTATTTGTCCAATAACAGGTTCCACAGTTGGCCTTTTTCCAACGGTAAAAGACAAATTAGACAATTGTCTTAAACACTTAATTTCGGTTAATGAAATTGAAGTTGGATCTCTCTTGCACTTGCCATCAAATAGCGTTGCATTAGTTCGAAATCTATGCCTAATAGGTAAAAATCATTAATGACCCAAATAGCAATGCTTTTTACTATTCGATAAGCGCATTAAACGTGTTTTGTGATTACAATGCGAACATGCAAGCTTCCCTTTCATACTCCATCCTGAGAGGTTGGCGTACGTAGGAAAGTCATTAATAGTTCATGTTGAACGTTTGATTGGAAAACACATCATACGTTCTGATACCTACCTCCTACAACTCAATTAACTCACCAAGGGCCTCAAATACACATCAATATCATTTCTGGGCCCACGAGGGCCAAGAATCAACAACGACATAAACAAATTAGGTTGCTTCATGCACATCCATAGAGGCAAATTATACACATAAATTACTATAGGCCAAGTGCTATAGGAATTACTCATGTTCCCAAATGGATTAAACCCATCACTCGCAAGTCCTAAACGTATGTTATGAATTTCTGACTCAAAATCAGGGTATAAAGCATATAAATGCTTCCAAGATGGGGAATCTGATATGTGTCTCATGAATCCATCTTTCAGACATTCAATCGCATGTCATCTCATATATTCTACAATATACCTTGACATATTTAACCTTTGCAATCTTGGTATTTGTGGAAAATATCGAAGAATTTTAGCTGACACTTGCTTGCCATAACTATCTCCATCTTTATTAACTATATATCTTGAACCACCACAACGAGAGCACACATTCAAGCTCGATGTATCTTTCCAAAATAACATACAATCATTACAGCAAGCATCAATCCGGCAACATATCATTAAACGCCTCTAAAAACATCGAGAAAGCCATATTAGTCACATTTCCTAAACACTTGATTTGGTACAACTTCACAACGGCTTCCAATTTTTTATACTTCTTAAATCCAGTGTACAACTCCTTATCAGCATCCTCAAGCAACTTATAATACCATTCAGCCTCAGGGTTCGACCCTTAAAAATAGGTTTATGCCTTGATGACCCACATTCTCTCCGATCAATGCCTCGCCCCTACTATCAGTCGGATCCATTTACCTTCTTTCATAAACTAGACCATTTGCCTTGCATCAGTGGAATCGATATAAGATTCCTCATGATGCATCCAGCAAGCTGTCATATAAAGGAGATCCATTCCATGCCAAAGAAGATGCCCTCCTACAATAATCTTATCTTCATAATAACGATTGCAACATTTCTTACAAGGGCATATGATCTTATCTTTACAAGCAGACTTGGACAAGGCTTTATTCAAAAATAATTCCATCTTATCTTTGTATTCTTGTGTAGAACGATGCAAATGTACCCAACTGTTATTCATACCTTACCTATTACATAGACAATGCATCAAATATGATGGATAAAATTAAATGTAACAATCCCTTACTCCAACCATCTTTCAATTCCTATCATGTTGATGTTTCCATATCTTGCATGTAGCAATTAAATCTAACAATCCCTAACTTATGTATAATTAAATGTAGTAGTTATATCTAACTATATATTTAAATATAATTCCATAAAGCATCAGTTACTATATTCACAGTAGAAAATAGACTGCACATATACATACACAATATATCAATACCCTATCTCCAAGATTGAAAAGAGGCAACACATAAATTATAAATTTTTAAAAGCTAATTGGGTGCATCAAACACTTTAATCATATAAACTATGAGAGTCCCATTCATATATCATATATTTCTATATATGACCTACAATAATATATATCAATGAGCATGTAAACACATATAGAATATGTCATTTCAATAACCTATATATAAATAAGAGAAGCAAAAAGACAAATTTTGGGTACCTTCAAGTGCCCCACAAATTAAATTATAATGACATGAAAAGTAGAGACGACTAATGCTATATGAGAGGAAGAGAGATAATTCTTAGATTTTGAAGCATTAAAAGCTGATGTAAAACAAGAAAATAAAAAATTATTAATAATTGGGGCGGAAAGAAAAATTAATAAACATGATATAAATATTAGGGGCTCTTGTTTTAAACCTCTCTTTATTTTAAGTTACGTTTGCCAAAACTTTTGGCACAAAATTTCTCTCCTTAACCAGCCTATTCAATGGGGGCATGTAAAATATCATTAATAAGGGCCTATCGGTTTTCTGCCCTTAATTAAAAATTAATATGGGCGTATCATATTTTCTGCTGCTAAAAGGAAGCCCCTAATACTTCTTTTTTTTGGTAGTGAATGAAAGATATCACAAACGGACAACGTTGGCATACCACAGTTAGATAGGGCAATTGATAGCTCCATATCTCCTCTTCCATCATGGCCTTGTACTCGGCGGCATCACGAGGATGGGTGAGACTCCGTAGAAAAGCATATGAGTGCTTGGGTTATGCCGTAATCCATTGCCGAGGGTGACCAAATTTCTGTATGATTTCCCAAATGCATGCCTCTAAACCTCAAGAGGATTGAAGTCATTCTCACCACTAAAGCTAGCAAGAAGAGGAACATGAGGGATAAGGTCCTGCTGAGTGTGCCTGTGAGAGCGAGTACTCGAGGTGGACTCTGCATTGGGTGAGTTCAAACCCAAAACGACCTTAAGGGCATGACAGGACTTCTTCGTTGATTGCTCGGGTTCCTTTCCCTATGGCCTGGGGGTGACAGCAAATGTGGCGCGAACATGTCTAAATGTTCAGACTCACATGCGCTGTCCTCTACTTCTGAACTCCTGTGCCAAGCTGCCTTAGCCTCCATCTCTTAAAAAATGGCATGGATAAAGGATGTTGAATCCACAGTGCAACAAAGCTCGACGTCGACGGAGAAAATATTCTTGAAAAAGCTCTATTCTGCGTAGGTTCAGATCAGCCAATATGAAAGGGAAATAAATTACGTTGTGACTGGCAATAGAGATGTGGACAAAAGGGACCAAGTGACCCGAGCCTCATGAATGATGCACCACTTGTTCAGAGGAAGCCCTGCCAAAAGAAAAGGTAGTTTAAACCTCCAAATCGTAATAAATTATATTTGAAAATGCATGCATAAATCATTATACCATGTTTCAAACCAAAATGCATGCATAAGGTATGTGAGACATCTCGCATACGATCTGAAAAGAAAAGGAAGAGTCACGAGGTTTCCATATCTCGATAGAATTCTGGATGCTCGATCTCATGAGCATTTTCCTTTCCCTTCATGCCTAGAGCCAATCTGAGGGACAAAAGGAAATATTGATGGTTTTAAACAATAAAATGTATTTTGACTACCCATCCTTCATAGTAGAGGGTGCAAGCTTGAGAGGAATATATAATAGGAGAATCACAGGAAGAAGTTATTTTCAAGAAAATAATTGGATGAAACTTGGCACGCCCGAATCGGACTTATAAAAGAATCACCTTTGCTTGCCTTGACAAAGGCCTGGTTTGATATGATCAGTCAATATTGTTTTACCCATCGCATGCACTTCTTTGATAGAAAGCTGCATGTATTTTTTGAACAGACAAAAGACAAAGGGTGTAGCAAGTTTAAGCAATAAATGGTGTCAAACAATGAGGACCACCTATAGAGCTAAGCTTACCTTTTTTCTCATACAAAAACTGAGTTTTGAAGCAGTTTGGTCCATCCACATGGAATCGGCAGCTCGACACATGAATTTGAAAGTAGAGGACATTGCATGTGAGTCCAAACATTCAGGCATGTCGGCGCCACGTTCATGTTACTATCGGGCAGTAGGGAAAAGAGATCAAGGAAAGAACCCGAGCAATCTGTGAAGACGAGTACTCCCTCTCGCCAGCACCCTCAGCAGGATCCTATCCCTCATGTTCCTCCTCCCGTTAGCTTTGAGGGGGTGAGAATGACTTCGATCCTCTTGAGGTTTGGAGGCCTGTATTTGCGAAACTGGACAGAAGTTTGGTCATGCTCGGCGATGGACTATGGCATAACCCGAGCCCCTTTAATGTTATTCTACGGAGTTTGAACTATCCTTGTGATGCCGCCGGGTACAAGGCCAAGACAAATGAGGAGATATAGGGCTATCAATCGCCTGTCTAACTGAGATATGCCAACGTTGTCCGTTTGTGATATCTTTCATATTTTTAGTTGTTTAATGCATATTCTCCTCTTGCTTTGCAGATGGTTAGACTCCGCAACATCAAAATAGTGAAGTTCGAGGCAATGAGCGACGAGATATGCAAAAAAACTGCATCCCTCTAGCTGAGGGGAAAGCATGTCAAGGAATGTGAAGCCGAGCTTGAAGGGTAGAATAAGGAGTTGTGCAGCTTGAGAATGATCAAGACACCTCATTATCCAAAGTAGATCATCTCAAGAAGAAACTGGAAGATGCTTCATGCAACAGGGACCTTGAGTTTCAGACAAATAGCAAACAGATTAAGGTTGAGGCAGCGAGGCAGTTCGAATATGGTTGGGTGAGCAACTCCCTGAGCATCGGTTCATGGTAGGTCCAGATGATTATGATGACGAGTTAGGATTTGAGCTTGCCGACTCTGAACTATTTGAAGACATGCAACCTGATGACCGCCCTCTGACAGATTATCGGCCTATTGCCATCTGCTTTAGCAGCTTTTCCTGGGTCAGAGGCTTTTTCTTGGCTCGTTGGGACCGATACCTTTGGTGTCGATCCTAACGCTATGTCATCCATTGCCAGCACATGACCAATCCTTGGATTTACGGGTTCTACTTATGAGGGACCTACTTTGAAGGCTACTCTCGATCCCTTGATGATATCCTTGGATTTACAAGTTTCACGTCATCCTACTTAGGAATTTTTATCTTAGTTTATACTTGTTTTATTTCGGCTTTATCCTTGCCCTTTAATTCTTGTACTTAATTAATTAGTTCATGCACTTTGTATCTCGGGTATATTCCCCGAACTTGAATTTTTGAGTTACGCCTCCAAATTTCAGATTCGTTTAACCGGACTTTATAAGATATTCTTCCCGTTTGAATTTATCCCTAGGATTTATTTTTCAAACCCGACCATGGGATAACACCTTCCCACCAAATTCAAGGTCCTTCCCACCTGAATTACCACTTTCAAATTCAAAACTAACATGGCAGTTTTTCAAACCCGGCCAATGGATAACACCTTCTCAACAAACTCAATGTCACGACCCAATTCTAGAATAAGGAATATTCCCGAATCAGGGTGTGAGTCATACCATAGTCATAAGAATAAAATCCTACAATAGGCCACAAATAATACAAATTTACTTAATAACACAGAATTCAAGTCGCAGTAGCTCGTAGTTAACTACACACTAAGATATTTATAAACGGTTGACTACTTACAAATATAATTTACACAAATCAACAACAAAAGCTTAGTAGGTTGGTTGAAACCCGCTTCCTCAAACTTCGCCTTGAATCCTATAGAATCTATTAGGGTATGAGCATTCTATTGCCCTCAAACCCCTCAAGGTCAGCTATCACAATTAATCAAAGTGTCATGCATCAAACAACATAAGATACATAAATAATGCAACTAGATCAGATAAATAAATTTGCATATGCAGTGATCCCACTAAATCATACTTTAGGGCACCAAGCCTGCATGTCTCATATCATGCATTTTACCATTGTGGTTCTGAATACCCTAAAATATAAACTAGCACCCATTCGTCCCTTACCCCATTTTTCTTTTGTTTACAAATTTCTCAACTTTCACTTTTCATTAAAGGCCCTTCTCCCATCACCTCAATATATTTAAGCCTTGCTCCTGTCACCTGAATATATTCCACATTTTTTTCCACATATATCTAAGGCCTTCTCCCACCCCTTACCTATACCTCGACTCAAACACAAATCCAAAACACAACCGTATTTATGATGCATATGTAATTCAGCTCAAACATCATTTATCTCTGTGGAATAATAATACAAATAATGGCAATAACATTTCAAGTTTAATCACATGAATAATAATATTTACCCAACATCAAATAATTTCCAAGAAGAAACATCAATAATAATATTCACATAACATCAAATAGTATTTCATCTAACATTAAATAATATTCACCGAGTAAAGCAACAATAATATTCATATTTATAGTACTATATATAAGCACCAAGATTAAAAGTAACATAGCTTAATCATTGGGAAATCAGGAAACCCTACTTCGTGTCCAGCTAGCTTAACCATGCGCAGGTTCGTCCTCGAAAATGCGCAGAGTAGAACACCAAATTAAGATAATTTACTGATTAAAATTCACTAGAAATAAGAAAACATGCTTGAGTGTCCTACTGGCGCCCGTAGACCTAAAGCCCCGTAATACGCTTGACAAGTTGTTCGACTCGATCGTTACTCCCTTAACCACACGTCCAAGCAAGAATAAAACCAAGCGTCAAGGAAAAACCAATCTATTCTCCTCCTATAATAGTTCTACTCTTCAGGATGTTTAAAATTAGGTGGTTTGGCTCTAGACATATAAAGAAAATTTAAAACAAAAACTTCAGTTTTGCAAAACATTTTGGTTGGCACACGTTAACTTTGAAAATTCATTAAATATTGATTTTAAATCAAAATAATGTAAAATTTTCCAGATCACAACTGGACATAGAAAAATTAAAAATGTCAAAATTTTATGGAAATTAGGGTTAAGGAAGCATGTCAAAATAGAAACCAAAATAGACCAGGTTGCACAATGTTCTATTTTTTCAGGTTTGTACACTTCATTTTGAAAAATCACCAAAATTTCAATTTACAACCAAACTAGATAAAACTTTCCAGATTTGAAGATGTAATGTGAAAGTAAAACATATCAAAATTTCATGAAAATCCAAGTTCAAGAAATTTTCAAACACATATTCAAAACAGGGTATGCGGCATAATCAGAACAATTCTAACAACATAGTCTCTACTTTGAAATTTTATAAAATAAATAAATTTAAATTCAAATGGCACAAAACCAACTTTGAAATTACCCTTGAGATATCCATTTTGATGTAACAAAATCACATTGAAATAATCTAGAACTTCACATAAACACACTTTGAAAGAGATATATATCATTGAGGCATTCTAACCAACACTTGATTTACAACTAATACTCAAAGAGACAATATGAAGATGAGCTTCATACCTTCAACGAATAATTTACTTGAGATGATAGTGGCTAATTTGATCAATGGAATGACAAGTAATAAGCCATTGAGAGAAAGTACACATCTATAACAAGAAATTCAATATAATCAATGAACAAGTTTTGTTCGTACCAATTTTCAGAGAGTTATAATGGTTGCGTTTTGCTAAGCTTTGGATATGTTATAAATAGGAGAATTTTGGAGTAACTATCATGAAGAAACCATAGTGTTTTTAGCTTTCGCAATGAGTGTTTTGGACTGAAACCGAGGGAAGAAACTAGGGTTGAAGACTATAAATAAGTTGCCCTCTAAACGTTACCAAGGTGGCTATAGAAGTCCAATCAACCTAAACTTTTGATATGTTATAATAGACTGAATTTCGAACAACTTTCATGAAGGAACCAAAGTCATTTGAGTACAGGAAATCACAGAAAAATATTGAAACCAAGCATACTACTGTGAAATTAGGAAATGGTAAACATAATGTGATCATACCAACTTTTTGGAGTCTGTGCTAGTCAGATTGAGTTGAAATGGGAGTATGTTATAGAATCACGTAAATGAACAACTTTTATGAAGGAAGTTTTCTCATTTGAGCTTCCGAAATTTGAGTTCTCGGCTGCTCCAAGGAAGTGAGTAATTTTGGATTTTGAAACGGAACAAAAAAAGAGTGAGGATGAAAATAAGGTGAATGAGGAAAAGAGTGATGATACAATGAATGAGGAAGAAGAGAATAAATTCATGATTGAAGAATCTTAGGCTAGGTGAGTCATCAATTTAGAATAGGTGACTCATCCTTTGTGAATTGAAGAATAGAGGGAAAGGGGAAAGAATGGTAGGAGAGTGGGTTGCTAGCCTCCACATTTCATATCCTTTTTTCTTTTCTTTTCTTTTTTGCCTATAAGGGTATTTTTGTGTAATTTTCACATATAGGGGTATTTTGGTCATTTTGACCCAAAATTCAGAAACGATTTCCTGTGTGTTCGTTGAGTAGACTACTATCACACTACCTAAGAATCATAATGTTCTCACTTCAATTTCTTAAATGTCCTTTAAAACATTCACAAAATATTAAGGAAGAGCATTTTTATCCAACTTGTAATTACACACTTAATCCAATAGTCTCAATCCAAAATCACTTGATAAAATACCCATAATCATTCTTCACTATAATATTTCACTGAAATACAAAAGTTCACCTTTAATCTTTCCGGGCATTACATCCTCATGTAGGAAATTGTTTCTAAATTTTGGGCCAAAATGACCAAAATACCCCTATGTGTGAAAATTACAAAAAACAAATACCCTTGTGGGCAAAAAAAAAAAAAAGGAAAAAAAAAGAAAAGAAAAAGGAATCTGAAACGTGGAGGGCAGCAACCCACTCTCCTCCCATTCTTTTCCACTTCCCTTTATTCTTTAATTCACAAAGGATGAGTCACCTATTCTAAATTGATGACTCACCTAGCCTAAGATTCTTCAATCATGAATTTATTCTCTTCCTTCTCATTCATTGTATCATCACTCTCTTCCTCATTCACTTTATTTTCATCCTCATTCTTCTTTTGTTCCTCTTCAAAATCCAAAATTCATCATTTCCTTGGAGCAACCGAGAACTCAAATTTCGGAAGCTCAAATGAGAAAACTTCCTTCATAAAAGTTGTTCATTTACGTGATTCCTATAAAAGCTCCAAATTCAGCTCAATCTGACTAGCCCAGACTCTGAAAAGTTGGTATGATCACAGTATGTTTACCATTTCCTATGAAAATCCAAGTTCATGAAGTTTTCAAACACGTATTCAAAATAGGGCATGCATCAAAATCAAAACAATTCCAGCAGCATAGTCTCTATTTTGAAATTTCACAAAAAAATCTATTTAAATTCAAATGGCACAAAACCAACTTTGAAATAACCCTTGAGATATCCATTTTGATGTAACAAAATCCCAGAATGAAATTGGAACAAAAGAACATCAAAATAATCTAGAACTTCACACAAGCACACTTTGAAATAGATATGTCATTGAGGCATTCTAACCAACACTTGATTTACAACTAAGACTCAAAGAAACAATATGAAGATGATCTTCATACCTTAAAAGAATCATTTACTTGAGATGATAATGGCTAATTTGATTAATGGAATGACAAGTAACAAGCCATTTGAGAGAAAGTACACATCTATAACAAGAAATTCAATATAATCAATAAACAAGTTTTGTTCATACCAATTTTCAGAGAGTTATAATGGTTGCATTTTGCTAAGCTTTGGATATATTATAAATAGGAGAATTTGGAGTGACTATCATGAAGAAACAATAGTGTTTTGAGCTTTTGAAATGAGTGTTCTGGACTGAAATCGAGGGAAGGAACTAGGGTCGAAGACTAAACAAGTTTCACTCTAAACGTTCCCAAGCTGGCTATAGAAATCTGATCAATCTAAACTTTTGAAATGTTATAGCTTCATAACTTAAAAGAATCATTTACTTGAGATGATAATGGCTAATTTGATTAATGGAATGATAAGTAACAAGCCATTTGAGAGAAAGTACACATCTATAACAAGAAATTCAATATAATCAATGAACAAGTTTTGTTCATACCAATTTTCAGAGAGTTATAATGGTTGCATTTTGCTAAGCTTTGGATATATTATAAATAGGAGAATTTGGAGTGACTATCATGAAGAAACAATAGTGTTTTGAGCTTTTGAAATGAGTGTTCTGGACTGAAATCGAGGGAAGGAACTAGGGTCGAAGACTAAACAAGTTTCACTCTAAACGTTCCCAAGCTGGCTATAGAAATCTGATCAATCTAAACTTTTGAAATGTTATAATAGACTGAATTTCGAACAACTTTGATGAAGGAACCAAAGTCATTTGAGTACAGGAAATCATAGAAACATATTGAAACCGACCATACTACTGTGAAATCAGGAAGTGGTAGACATACTGTGATCATACCAACCTTTCTGAGTCTGTCTTAGTCAGATTGAACTGAAATTGGAGGATGTTATAGGAATCACATAAATGAACAACCTTTATTAAGGAAGTTTTCTCATTTGAGCTTCTGAAATTTGAGTTCTTGGCTGCTCCAAGGAAGTGACGAATTTTGGATTTTGAAGAGGAACAAAAGAAGAATGAGGAAGAGATTGATGATACAATGAATGAGGAGGAAAAAAATAAATTCATGATTGAAGAATCTTTTTCATAATCACTTAAAAAAAAATTTGTAAGCATTCCTTCTACCCCAAAAATATTAATCCTTTCATATCTATTTCAACTTAGTATTATTAATCCCAAGAATTTTCTTTTCCACATGCATATTTGTTTCTGGATCATCTCCCCAAATGATGGGGATTGGGGATCGGGACACAGGTCACTAACCACATACACAAGCACCGAAATTTAGGGCTAGTGCAAACTCACATATATCTTAGCAAATCCATACCACAACTAAACTATTTCATTAATCATCAATATTCAATTTTCCTACAACTATTACAATAGCCTTATTTATAGGCTTTACAAGACTTGGGTACCAAGACTGCTTGGTCCAAAAGTAAACTAATTAATTATAAAATCACACATACCAAAATGTTACGTAAGGGCATTTTTATTCAACTTGAAATTACACACCTAATCCAATAGTCTCAATCCAAAATCACTTGATAAAATACCCATACTATACTCCTGCATCAGACTCCCCTAGTTGGAAAGAATTCGTCCTCGAATTCAAGACTTTGATTGAGGAAAATCCGAGTAGAATCTTCAATTGCTTCATATTAATTTTGGATCTTTTAGCATCCAATTGAAACCTTCCTTTCCAAATAAAAAGATATTTGGAATATTTCGTTATTCTTGGCTTCTTCTTACTCCCTCTAACAATGCAAATGTTTCTCTCTAGAATCTTCAACCGATTGACAAAATCAACCAAAGTTTTGGCAACCTTCCAAGTGAAAACATTAATGCCCAGAAAATCAATAATATCTTTGAAAGTTTTCTCAATTCTCATCTCTTCACTGTTCTGATCAATAAGGGCCCGTCTGGTAACGTTTTTGGAGAATGTTTTCTGAGAATATTTTCAGAGAATGAAAACAAGAAAACAAATTTGCATTTTCAGGAAATGAAAATGCGTCTGGTAGATTAATTA
>NC_024126.1:15055479-15068200 GCF_000346735.1 Prunus mume | reverse complement strand
TAAGAATAAATTTAAGCATATATTTAATGTTATTTATTATTTTATAATGGAGTAGTATTTTGTTGTTGTTATATATTATGGAGTTTTATTATTATTCACTTCGAGTTTTAATATTGTTCATTATATGTGATACTAAGTTTGAATTTTAATAGGAATTCTTTCTATGTGGTACTAAGTTACTCATACATTTTATCTTTGTTTTTTTGGTTAAGCTCATATATTTTATCATATGTATCAAGTGTAATATATTGAAGTACATTATTATAACTAAAAAATTATGGTGTGTTTAATTTTCTTTCATTAATTACTACATATTTTCTAAAGTCACAGTGTTTGTCAGGTCGCTACATAATCAACTTAAATCACTCAAACCCACCATGCCATACATTTCCTTCCAATTTTTTGTGATAAAATAATAGACAATTGACTAAGTAAACATCCTCTAAAGTTTCAATAAAAATTTCCAAGTTTTTCTCATAATTTCCGTGATTTTTATTCAATTTTTATCGATATGGATATTTTCTCAATATTTCCATCGATATATCCGTGTTTTTGGACCACCGATATTTCCGAAACTCCCGATATTTTAGACCTTGATTGTTTTTGCTCACATTTTCAATTTCAGTCGACAAACTAAACCAAACCGATGAAGAACGATTTGACTCTCGGCTTGATTTTTTCAAATCGTCAGTTCGACCGAACTGAACCGACAATAACATAAAAGATTAAATATGTTAGAAGTTCGAGTTAGGAGGTTTTAATTGACCACCACTACACCAATATGCTTCATTGTTGAAATTGCATGTTGCTAATAGATTTAAGAGTGTCATTCAGAGAAAATTTTAAAAAATATTTAATTGTTAAGAAACCCTAACACTATTATAGCCCCTAAGCCGCCTCTTCTTCCTTATCTCTCATTTCTGTGTTCTCTCTCTGTCTCTGTCTCTCTTCTTTTCTTATGTCTCTCGGGTTTTGCCCTCGTCAAACCATGTTGACCAAAACCGTCGGTTCAATTGATAGTCAACAAGCCGATGATATCAATGTCGGTGGAGGTCTCGCTTGTAGCATTCTGACCAACGTTAGTTCAGTTGCCCGTTTGTGTAACTAAACCAAACCCACCCCTATTAAAAGAGCGATAATTTTTTATTTCAAAATGTTGAACATCAAAATTAAAATTAAGAATAAAAAGGAAAAAATTAAGGGAGACTCCCTCCCCAAGCAGCCGCTCGCCCTCCACATCCCATCGTCTCTTTTGATTATTTTATTTCTTCTAAATTAATTTTTTTATGTTTTCAAGTCCAGATAATGCCTTTGAGTGTTCTTAGTTTCTTGGTTTTGTGGATCTGAAGAGAGAAAGAAGGGGTGGCGTTGAGGATAAATAAGAGCAATGTAGCAAAAACAGCCTTTTACATATGTAACTTATGCTTTTTGGGCTTTATGCCAAAATATTTTTGCCCTTTTTTTCTTTACTTTCCATATATTTCTAGTGAGCCTCTTTTACATAAATTAACAAACTAAACATCTACGCTTGAAACTTTTTATTTTAACTTGTGTTCAAAATAAGGTAAATATTCAACATAAAAGGTCTTAATTTTTATTTTTACCTAGGACCTCCGAAATCAATGAACCAACTTTGGCATTAATGTTCGGTTTTTCATGTGAATGCCTGATGTCGGTCAACGAGCAGTGTAATTTTTGTCATTCCCAGTCGATGGTTACATGTATTTTCGCATATATTTGGGCCAAGGATGATGTACTGATTTCTTCAGAAATTAAATTATTTTCTCATAAATGAAAAAAAAAAAATGAGACAAAAGACTTTAGTGCATATGGTGTTATTCAGATTAAAAGAATAGATAAAACTCTAGTGTCCATAGATAATTACAAACAGACAATATAAAAAGATTCAAAGAATTACATACAAATAATATAAAACAAAATTCTACATTGACCGATAGTTTTTCCTTTCCCTTCTGGTTTGAGACCTCTTATGCAATCCACGAAGTTGTTCTTCCCACACCTCCCTTCGAAACATGGATCTCTTTACCTCCATACAAAATCCCTCGACGCCTAACCCTACTGATGAACCAGCCAAACCCAACTGGTAATCATACATTTCACGTGAAATCGGGTCAGAAAGTGTTTCATAAGCCTTTTGAAGCTCAATGAATTTTCTTGTAGACTCCTCTTTTGCTAAGGGAGGGCAAACATCAGGGTGGAATTTGCGAGCCATGCTTCTATAGGCTTTCTTTATGTCATGCAAGCCTATGTTGTTCTCAGAACCAAGAGAAAGTACCTCATAAAAGTTGGGCTTCTTTTTGTGCATTGCTAATCCATCAGCTCTGCAGGAAATGGTTTGAAGTGTAAAACTACGAGCTCTTTGTTTTGAACTTGCTTTCTGCAGCATTGGAGCCATCGTTGCTACCTTAGGGTTGATGCTTTGCAATGGCAAAGACATTTCCATGTTTCTGTTTCTGTTTGAGAGAGAGAGAGAGAGAGAGAGAGAGAGTGAATTAATGAAGAGTTGACAGCTTAGGTAGGAATATATTTATAGTGCAATAGCTGCCTCCTCTACATTTTTAAGTGTAGACACGAAACGGGGTTAGATTTTTTTTTTTTCCCTTGTTGGCAGCAAGTTTATGCCATTGTCTTTGTGTGGTGTTTCCTCGCATTGTAGCTTGCTGTAGTAATTGACCATATCCTATCGATAATGCTTATAATATGTTTGTCTGTCCTCATAAATTATTCAATTCAATGGACCGTCGCCTTAATTAGTGTACAGATTAACATTAAGGGGTCAGAATCGAGCATGCTTATCGTGTTTGTGTTTGTGTCGTATCATTTGGGACTAATGTACATCTTTAGTTGGTTGAACACTAATTAACTTTAACCCTATTGTTGATTGTGTTATTCATGAGCTGCTCGTATCAAGTAATCACCAAAATGAACTGTTAACTTCAAGTTAATTAAGTTCAAGTTGTGTTATCGTATTGGGTTAAAAGTCTTCATCATGTATTAAAATTAGCATGAGCTGATCGTATCAAGTAATCACCAAAATGAACTGTTAACTTCAAGTTAATTAAGTTCAAGTTGTCTTATCGTATTGGGTTAAAAGTCTTCATCATGTATTAAAATTAGAATAAAAATAATAAACGTGTTTTTTCTAGAAGAAAATTGACATTTTCCACGGGAACTAATTGCTTCATACATACAAGACAACGCTAAAACCAAATTTACCAAAGATTTATATTTGAAAACAAGTGGCGAAGACCATCGATGTTCGGTTACAATTTTTTTATTTCTTTTGGTCCAATCCTTCTGATTGTTTATAGCTGTGTCCACTCCTACTCCTTTTCTCTGCTTCTCTTGTTTGCTTGCCAAGCAAGCAATATAAAACTTCCAATGGGGAGAGAAAATATATGATCAATTAAACCTAAATTAATCTCATCATTAACAACGCCCTTCATATTCAAATTAATTAGCCATTGAATTTTTTATAGGATTCATTTTTCGTACAGATATTGTTGCACTGTTTCTGCCGGCCTACCATATTTCTCAATATTTAATTTTTCTTAGTGTCTTTTGATTATAAAAATAAATTAAAAAACAGTAATTTGCCATGAATATTCCTACGGAAATAAATCTTCTGCCAAAAAACAGAAATTGATCAACTTTAATTAAGTATTATTAATTATAAGCCGTTCAACATTTGAATTCCTTTTTTACTATATTCTTAGCCGCCGGGAATGGATTCAATGGACCACAACTAAAATGAATTAGATTTCGTTGTAATTATTTAACATAATTCCTTGTTTTTTGGTAACAATTTTTAATTAATTAGGAATCCATTTTAATTTATGCAATGCATATTATGGACCTCTCTATCTGTCCTGTACTCGGCAAGTCTCTATCTATTCCACCACAACCCAAAACACAGATATATCAAATCTTTTTTGTTCATAATAAGCTGCCCATTAAAACAGCGAAGTTTTGTTTTCTAGGCATAAAATCATAAAACTGTTCCACAAGAAAGTCCAATCATCACATGGTGGTGGTGGTGGTGGTGGTGGTTGTGGTATATAAGATTATCAACAAAAGGTATTTGTTTAATGTTTCGGTAGATTTTTTTTTGTTTTAATTTTATATGAGCAGTATTGAGAGAGAGAAGAATCGAACCTAGAACCTCAGGTCACTACAAAAAAAAAGTGGCAACAGTTACCATTTTGTCACCAATTTTGGTGACTGTTGTGGGGGTTACTAAAGGCTTTAGTAACTAAAAAAAGCAAAAAAGGTGACTGAAAGTCTTTTTAGTCACCAAAAAAATAAAAAAAAGGTGACTAAAGCCTTTAGTAACCCCCACAACAGTCACCAAAAGTGGTGACAAAATGGTGACTGTTGCCACTTTTTTTTGTAGTGATATCTTATTATACTTTCAAATTTCATGACATTGTCCCAGAATTTAGTTTTCTTTTCAATGGATTCAGGGATACGTAATCGGCGATCCAGTTACAAATGAAAAAGAGGATTTGAATTCGAGAATTGAATTTGCTCATCGCATGGCGCTTATATCAAATAGAATGTACGAGGTATATACGTCGCTCTTGGTTTTGTTTCATAGTAACTTCTGAGGAAATCATCTAAATTTTTAATACAACTTATGATTATGAAGAACAAAGGAAGGTCTTGATTGATACTAATTATGCAAGTCGTACATTTTAAGGTTTGTGGGCATTATGGCCAACGATATATATAAACTTTTTCATACTTGAATAAGTAGAAAGACTAACAGTAGGTATGAAAGTGGTATGAAAATACACTGTGTATGCGACCATGATGAAGGAAAAAATGTGATTTATCAAACTTTAAAAGTCAATAAACTTTACCCTAGTGATAAGAGCTTCCATTGAGAGACACCCCTTGTAGGCCCCACTCCGGTTTGTATTTCACTAATCTAAACCGTCTATTTTATAGATACTCAGTCAAAGATCATCTTTATAAAAAATTACTTGAATTCGATATCATTTGACCACTCATTTGAGTTATTGAAATTTTAGTACTTTCTTGAATCACCGTGTTCATTGATTTCATAATACATAATTGGATGTCGAAACAGTTTCCGATTTGTCCAATTTTTTGTAAGGATGATCTATGAATGAAGACCTAAAAAATAGATGGTTTGGATCATTGGGGAAAAAATTGTAGGGTACCTTAAAGGGCGTCTCTCAAATAAAATTATTTGGGGGATCCCCCAATAGAAGAGGATTGTATATATATATATATATATATATATTTTGCCTCCTTTACTTATTTATTTGTTAATTTCCTTGGATTAAATTGGTTGTTGTAATTGGTTTTGTGAGATTTGTGAAGGAATTGTGAAATATGAGAAATTGAGGTAAAAATGGGCTAGAAGATGAAGATTGGAGATTAATTAAAAAGAAGCCAAGTCATTCCTTTTGTTGCAAGGAGTGTTGTCAAATTTCCAAGTTCAAGATGGTTCAAGTCTAACCAAGTTAAACAAGGAGAAATAAAGAAGACCCTATGCTAGAAGGAATCCTATTTTTATAACAATTGTAATTATACCTTAGATAGGTGGGATTTCTAGAAGTATTATAAATAGGGAGTTTCGGCCATTGATCAAAGGATCCTCAACCCTCCACCATCAAATTCCACACATTCATACTCATAGTCGAAACACTCAAAGGAGAATACAAAGAGAGCTTTCACAATCTTGGCGTTCTACTTGGGGAATTCAGTGCCTTCCATGTCTTCATCACCATCATATTTCTCAATAAGTCTTTCATGAACTAATTTCTTTTACTAGGGCTACGATGTAGCCTGGCTATACTCAAATTCTTTGATATTGTTAATTTTTATTTATCTATACATGTTGAGTGCTTGTTACCGTTCTTAATGCTTTCAATTAATTGACCACTAATTGCATGATTGGAAGAACTGGGTTGAGACCGGAAAGAGATGCCTAATAAATAGCTTCTTGTAACAAGTACCATAAATTACATAGCCGACTCGGGAGGTTAGGTTATGGTTTGTGTAGTCTTTAATGTTCTCCACAAATCTTAATGGGTTTTTTGCTATGTAAATCCATAACTTGGAATGGAATGGGTTGATGGTAAGGTATACAACTAATATAACTTGGAAGAGAGTATTGGTGACGTAAGGGAAAATGATTATCAACATGTTAGATAATTAAGATTGACAAACTAAAAGGATTTGGGTGGGATTAGCTAGAAGGGGGAGGTTGCTGCATAAGGAGAGGGAGATCAAGGGAGAGGCAACCATGAGGCTGCACACACCAAAAAAAAAAAAAAAAAAAAGGCTGCAAAGGAAAAAGATGAGGGCAGAGAAGAGAGAGCACAGCTTGAGGCTGAGGCTGAAGGGAAAAAAAAAGGTGCAATTCGAAAATGAAGAGACCAAAGACAACCAATGAGCCATCTACTGTCCTCTCTTTTGAGAAATATTTCCTCCATGCTTTTTGAACAATTCTCTTGATCCTCACATGCCTCCATCAAATGGGTCGTCATCCTTCAATCAAATGGGATCAAACCCGCAAAACAAATTCTATGGATGATGAATTCATTTTTTCTATGTTAGGCATAGCATGCCACAAGTATATGGGTGAGAAACCCAGAAATTATTTGGATGTAAAATCCATGGGTGAGAAACCCCGAAATTATTTGGATGCAAAATCCATGGGTGAGTTACCCGAAATTTTTTGGATGCAAAGTCTATCATTAGGTATTAAACTCTGAAATCAAAGCATCGGGTTTTGCACCCCAGAGACGAAGCTTGGGTTTTGCACCCTGAAAACAAATATGGGTTTGCACCTTGAAAACAAATTTGGGTATTGCACCCTAAAAATAAAGTCTAGGTGTTTCAATCTCAATCAGGCTTGGGTTTTGAACCCTGAAAAATATTGGATACAAAATCCATAATGGCTGTGCAACCCTTGAATCAAATTTATTGGATGATAAATCCATGTGGGGTGACAATCCTTCGAATCAAATTTATTGGATGATAAATTCATGTTGAGTGGCAACCCTCAAATCAAATTTCTTGGATAACAAATCCATTTTGGTGAAAACCCCATAAATCAAATATTGGGTATTTAACCCACGAGAATGAAGCTCACTCAAGACTCAACAAGAAAGTCTTTGGGTATTCAACTCACAAGAAATGGATGGGGTGTTCGACCCACTGTTTGACGATCCTAGCAAAAAAAGGAAAAGGAAGCCTGTAAACAAAAAAATGCAAGTAGAAGAAAAGTTGCGGTCGTGGGCTCTATGGTGTTGTGCCTTTGCGCCATTCCCAAATATGACACTCTCAAAATTGCTTTATGCAAACAACAATGAGAAGAGTCAATAAGATTTAAAAATAAAAGGAGGGCCATATGATTTATTGGCTATGAAAGTCTGTTTGTTTGACTTAGCAAACAAAGAAAATGGTTTGCTGCAAGATTTGTTTCGTCAAATTTTCACTCCAGCAAGTCATATGCAAGAAAGAAGGAGAAGTAAGGAAGAATTGGCAAATCTAACAAAGGCTAACAAGCCCAAAACTGTTAGCTACAACCATCTAAATATGCAAAGTTTGAGTCAAAACCAATGCAAACTAAACCAAAAGAAGTGCATGTCCCTCTTAGAGAATCCAAATAATGTGAGAAAGCTTCAAAGTAGAGCAAAGCAGTTCATCGACAAATGCTGAAAAGCATGATGGTTTGAGATGCTCCATTCCTTGTAAAACATATTTTTCTGTACAGAATAATAATAAAAAAAGTATTTGGCTGCACACGAAATAAAAGACACTACTACAAAAAGTGACAAAGACGACCAGAAAAAAATGACGGTTTAAGGGAAAACCGTCATTGTTTTTTAAAAGACGACGGTTCTATAAAACCGCCGTGTAAGAACAACTTAAACACCTAAAAAATGGAGATTCCAATGGTTGTTTCTAACAAACGATACACCTAATTAAAAAAGCGACGTCTTATTGAAAAAGGATTTCCGCAAAGTAAAATCTAAGCCAACAAAAAACGGCAGAAGGTATGAATAGACCGACGTAGAAAGTAAAGACGATGTAAAAAAAAAGCCACCGTTTTTACTTAGAAATTAGCACAACCAAGTTTTCAAAAAAGGCGCCGTATAATTACAAATAAATCCACGTCGATATAATACAAAATACCACTGTATTAAATTAATGTGCAACGACGACAAAGATAAATTTATCGACGTCTTTCTTGTATAGTTCTACGACGGTATCTTTAACTCTCACCAAGTTGGGGTTTTTCATTTAACGACGTATTATAAAATTTACCATCGTATTTATGAACTTTATATGTCTACCCTGATATCTAAACCATCGTCTTAATAATATTATTTTTTACTATTTATTTATTAGATTTTTTTATCCTACGACGGTGGACCAACTAACCACGACGGTTTATATAGAAAACCGCCGACGAATCATATTTTTCTAATATCCCAAAAGATATGTCATGAACTTAAAATTATCGTCGTATTTATTCACTTTATATGGCTTACCTTATATTTAAACCGTCGTCTTAATAGGAATTTTTTTTAACAATTTATTTCTTGGATTTTGTTATCCTACGTCGGTAGATCAACTTAATGACAAGAATTGAAATAATCACGATGGTTTATATAGAAAACCGCTGACATAATCAGATTTTTCTAAGATCCCAAAGGTTACGAAATCTTACCATATGGAACTCTGTTCCTCATCATAATCGAACCACAGAAAGACAATATTTTAGAGGTTAATGATGTATGTGTATTTGTGTCTTTGAGATACACAAACGCACATACACATTAACATCCAAAAAATTGTCTCTGAAATTTGACGACGGCAGCCTCAAATTTGCTATCAGAGAGACAATTTTTTGGAAGTTGATGGTGTGTGTGCGTTTGTGTATCTACACTGATGTATGTGTATTTGTGTATTTGTGTCTTTGAGATACACAAACGCACATACACATTAACATCCAAAAAATGGCCTCTGAAATTTGACGACGGCAGCCTCAGATTTGCAATCAGAGAGACAATTTTTTGGAAGTTGATGATGTGTATGCGTTTGTGTCCTCCAAATACACAAACGCACACACACATCAACATCCAAATAATTGCCTCCTAAAATTTCACGACGGCAGCCACAGATTTGCATTTAGAGAGACAATTTTTTGAAACGTTGGTGATGTGTGGATGTTTGTGAATCAGATACACAAACATAGATACACAGCAACATACAAACAATTGCCTCCTATAGAGACAGAGAAAAGGGCAAGAAGAAGTTGAAACCCGAATTGAAAACTAAAACTGAAAGAACTCATGAAAAAAAACTCTATTTATAATTAAAAAATCTAATTCACGTCGGTTATATTACACTTAACGACGTTTAACAAAAAGAATCTACATCGGTCCGTACCAACCCTTTAGATGTATAAAATACTTCCCACATCGGTTATGGTATTTCCACGACGTAGTACAGACATATTAGGGCGGTTTATTAGACACAACATGGCGCGAAACAAATATATTGCATCGTCTTAGTCTCAGAGCAAAAAACCAACGAGAGAATCAATTAAGTAACTAACGTAGAAATGAAAGACGTCGGTAATTATAAACCTACCCGATCTTACTTTAATATACTACGACGACATTTGTAGAACCAAAAAAGACGATGGTAGAACAAAAAACCGTCGTTGTTTTTATATTAGTATTTAGATGCTGAGGCAATTTTATTATTTGATTTTAATAGTTTGGTCTGTTCTCTTTCTGCAGGACTTGGATGGTTCAAAGCATTGACAATGTCTTCATCATATCTCCGAGCAACTACTGATTCGATTGCTCAGGCTTTAGAGGCCAAAGCCCCATCTAAAGCCATTTCTATTCTTTATCGCATTCTTGAAAACCCATCTCCTTCTTCTGAAGCTCTACGGATAAAGGAACAGGCTATCACAAATTTGACGGATCTTCTTAGACAAGAAAATCGAGCAGAAGATCTTCGTAACCTTCTCACCGAGTTGAGGCCTTTCTTTAACTTGATTCCCAAGGCGAAAACTGCAAAAATTGTATGGAGTATTATTGATGCAGTAGCTAAAGTACCAGGCACATTTGATCTTCATATTTCCCTTTGCAAAGAAATGGTGCAGTGGACCCGTGCTGAGAAGCGAACTTTTCCTTCGACAGCGAGTGAAGGCCAGGCTTGTATCTCTTTTGATGGAAAGCAAGAAGTATTCAGAAGCACTAAGTCTCCTATCAGGCTTGATCAAGGAAGTGAGAAGGCTAGATGACAAGCTTCTTCTTGTGGACATAGATTTGTTGGAGAGTAAGCTCCATTTCTCTTTGAGAAAGACAATGTGTCTTTGAGATACACCAAAACGCATACATCATTAACATCCAAATTATTGTCTTTGAGATGTGAGAGAGATTGATGATGCATGTGTGTCTATGAGAGAGGAAGACGAGCCTCCAGAAGAACTTGGAACCCTAAATGAAAACTGAAACTAAAAGAAAGCGTCAAATTTATACAATAAATCTTTAAAACCCATGGCGGTCCTTACACACAAACCACCGTTTAATTGTAAACATCCACGTCGGTTATTCTTTAATGGAATCCACGTCGTATATTATAACATAATCCACGTCGGTATGTTACAAAAACACGACGTGTTAAATCTATGTACCATGACGTGAGAGATTAATTTATCGACTTATTATTTTGGAGTGTACTACGACGGTACTTACAATACTACTGTCGTATTTATTTACCACGTCCTAAGTTCAAATTACTGTCGCAGTTTTTCTATTTATACGTCTGCCTTCTCTGTAAACCGATGTCTTATTTTTATTGCTTTTTAAAATTAATTAATTTTTCTTTTATTTTGGTAATATCTTTCTTAATATCTATCATGGCACTATATTAAAAAACCGACATTGAAGAAAATATCATCATGGAATTATATATAAACACGGCATTTTATGAAAACTAAGGGTCGTTACAACAATTTACTAGGGCGGTGGAAACATATACCAACGTTTAATATATAATACTAGAGCGCTTTCTATTAATCGCGTCGTTTTATGAAACAGTTTGTGAATATATTTAACTTTTCGTCTACCTGACTTACACTTGCACTGTTTCCAAACCAACCCGAGAAAAAATTTCAATCTCCGAGAGAAAACTTTCCTTCTTTTTTCCTTCTCAGAGCACTGTCTGTGTATCTCATCGTCTTCCTCTCGTCTTCGTCATCATCTCTGAACTTAAACACCAAACTTCGAGAGAAAGCTTTCATTGCACGCAAAAGGTAAACATTTCTCACTATTTTTGTTGCTATTTTGCATGCTCATACGATTTTTGTTTTGAAAATCTTTTTCCCTTTTTTCCAAGTTTGATAAAATATACAGACAAAGAGGGAAAGTTTCCAACTTTGAACACAACTCTGTTTATTCTACTTCAACTAAATAAGACGACGGTAGCTTCTTATTTACGTGGTTAGATTTATAGACCACGTACGACAGTTCGTCAGTCGTCCTAGCGTCGTTTGAAAGTTGTTCTAAGTTGTTTTTAAAACGACCGTCGTTTTTTTATTCGATTGTCTAAGATATATTCATTGCAAGTTTGATTTCTCTGAACCAAGGTTTTTGTTTTTCTTAATTTGATAAAATACAAAGACAAAGAAAGAAGGGTTTCGAACAACTTCACTGTTTTTGTTTTCCATCTTATATAGACGACGGTATCTTATTATTCATGTCGTGTGAATTTTCATACCACGTGAATTTTCATACCACGACGTTAAAGTAATATTAATGTCGTTTGAATTTCAATATCACGACGGAATATAAATATCGTCATAATAAAGTCTTATTACGTCTTCTGTTATATTGTTACGTCGTGTGAATAGAAGTACTATGTCCAGAATTTGTAAAAAACGTCGTTGTTTGAAATGAAAATCTAAAACATTTTCACCTGAATGTCTGAATCTGGAATCACTTCTCTATTTTTTGTAATTATATTATAAGACGTCGGTGGTTTAATATTAACGTCGTTTTAATGTATTAACCACGTCGTTGTTTAAGTACTATCGTTTTAAAGATATATTACATATGATGTTATGTTATTGCGTAGTGTGAAATGTTATCATACGTCGTGTTTATAAATAACCGTCGTTTGTTTTCTTAATTTTTTTCCTGAAATAATTTCACTTGCAGGTTTGATTTGTCTGTAACCATGGTTTCTCAAGACCAAAGTAAGGACTTTGGCTCGAAAAAAAATGGAGGTAAGGAGCTTAGATTGGTAAATCCTCAAGACAAGTCCTTGAAGAAGATGAAGTTTGTTTCATCTGCTGAGACTGAACCAGGCAGCACGACAACATATTCTGAGGAGCCAAAGTCAGGTCGAGGTACAAGCACAATAGCTCGTGTTGTGAAGAGAAAATATCAGAAAATCGTGTCAGTTGTTAAGTACAATAAAAGGGGGAAAGCATGTGGCCCTGCACATACTGAGATGCAGTCCTACATTGGTGTGTTGGCACGCTCCAGAGTCCCACTTGTGCACAAGAAATGGGCTAAAATCCCTAATGATATAAAAGAGCAGATTTGGGAAGCCATTGACATGGCTTTTGTGGTAGGTCAGGGGGGCAAGAAACTGGTGTTATCTTCTGCTGCCAAGAAATGGAAGGATTTCAAGT
>NC_024126.1:15036349-15047673 GCF_000346735.1 Prunus mume | reverse complement strand
GCACATAGAAAGCAGCTGCAAAAGAAGGAACTGAAGACCACCAAGAATAACCCTAGTGACCGATCATCCTCATAGCTAGCTAAAGCATCGGCCACAAGGGTTTTCTGCAAAGCGAATACTAGACATAACAAAGAAAAACATCATCCATGAAAACAGTGGCTATTTGAAGATGGACATAAAACCAGTACAAATTTTGTCGTATATGTTGATTGGTTGGCAGTTTCCATATGTACGGTTCTGTTTTGCAAATGCCAGTTTTGTACAGACAAAATAAAATACCTTTAGCACATGCCGACGGCAAATGAAGATTTAGGAGATTTAAAAGAGTAATTTTGCTTGAGAGCACTGTCCATCTCCAATTGCTTTTCAACTTCTGTCTTTCTCAATGATACCAAATGATGATGTTTTTGTTTCTGTTGGGTAAAATTAAAGTGGCTGTCATCCATCTTGAATCTGGACCCATTCTTGGACAATATACGTAGATATGCTACAGAAACTTTTCTCCACAGATTTCCACCACTATTAGTTGAACCCTAACCTAATTTGCTTTTATAGTTGCCACTTTTAATCTTTAATATATAAGCAAGTTTGTCAGTTCTACAACCAAACAAATCTTTGGAAAGTATTCCACTACCTATAACAATACTACATGTTATGTTGATAGTGTCGATTTGAACTACATGCACTCAGGGGCGGCTCTAGCATGGTGCAGTGGTAAAAGCAACCAACATCTATTGCCTAGTTTATGACACCTCTGCACAACACTTTTTTTGACTAAAACAGAGTGTTTCAGACATAATCATTGTTGTGCGATGGGCTTAATCAAGGATATTGGTGAAACTATATGTTAAGAGTCCGTAGGTAAATATAAATAAAAACATATCAGCCAATTGGCTTTCCTGAATAGGGCTCTGCGCAACCCTTCGGTAGGTATCAGGCTACCGGCAGGTGGATATCCGGCAACCGATCGGGCTGCTGTTCTCTTATATTGTTGTCGCTATAACTTATAGTCTATAAGTGTACATGTCTGCCCGTCTACTTAGTGTTGTATATGGCTATAGCTGTTGTTGTTATGAAAGTGTTCATGAACTTCTCACGTATGTTTTGATCTAGAGTTGTGTTTCACTCATGAACTTCTCACGTAAGTGGCGTGAAACTCATTATTGGACCCGAGACATTTTCGCATGATGGAAAGAAAGTGTCCAGATTCATTGCATCTAATTCCCTTCTTGTGGTAACATAAATGAATCTCATCTCACGAATCACTTTAAGCATTCGTAGTTTATTATTAGGTTATCTCGTGTTCCCCATTCAGTCAAAGTAGCACTTGTAAAAAGCCACCACCACTAATTGCACTTAAGTGGCTGGAAGCCAGCATCGCCTCTATGATACTTTTTCTTGATTCCAATTCTAGTCGATAATTTCTTTTTATACAAGCGATAATTTAAATTGTTCTAAATTAATCTGATATACGGGAAAGGGAATCGAACTTGAATGCAAGGCGTGGACTCTATCCATTATTGCTAATTAATTTGAGAGGTTTGGATGCTCAACTATTTAGATGTCCATAAGAAAGTTCATTCTATCAATTTGAAAAGGGAACGGACCTTCTGGTCTCCTTGGACTAATTTACTTGTTTATCACTTTAAAGTTTCAACTTTCCACTCCTGTTTAAAACTCTAATCCTACTATAAAAAAATTTACTTAAGGCTGGTAAGTACATAACTTAATAAAGCAGTAACTAATCATTTGAATTCACCTCTCACGATATGGTTATTTTATGCGAACCGTTCATTTTTAAGGTTGCTTGTCAAATAATCGGCTATATAAACCGAAAATGATTTAGTCATGTGATGAAATTAATAAATAATTCTTCACATACATAGTATGTGGAGTCCATGTAGTATTTAATTATCACCAGAATTGATTGTTAACTTCATCACTATCTCCCTCTTGTCCTACTATCAAATCATGTATGTACTCCATAACAAGGAATGTATGTCTTCCACGGAAGTGGTTGTAGTGATTGAATCAGAAATGCAAATGCATTGATGGTCTACAAAAAAATTATGGGTTAAAACCCATCCAACTACACTACCATTTTCTTCGTCTTGCAAACCCCACAAAGGAGTGCTAGCATCAGTCACGGAACTGTCTCAAACCGTTGATAATTATGGATCCTCTATGTGGCGCGGGACCAACGGTAGCATTCTTCCTAAGAATTAGCACATACACAGTGGGAGGGTGTATATTCGGGGGTATAAAGCTACTTTTACATCCCATTTACATCTCCGGAGGTTGTAAAACCATAATTTTTGCTCCGGTGTGAAAGATGTAAATATAAAGATGTATAATTGATTTCTTTTACCTTTTTGGTTGTAGGTCCCACTTTTATCCACTTTTTCTCATATAGGTCCTACCTGCAAGAGATGTAAAAAAAGATGTATATGTGCATCTAAATTTGCATCTCATGGTAATGATGCAAATTTACACTCGTTTACTGCTCTCCATTGCAGGTGATTCCGATCACAAAGGGTGTATATTTAACATACACCTCATTATACACCCTCCCACTGTGGATGCTCTTAATGTGTTACTGTAACAGATGGCACGTAAGCTGTAATACTTTCATGACGTGAAGGAATTGCGCATAAACACCCACTTCCAAAAGACATTTCCTTGCTAAAATATGAAACCTAATATATTTGGACTGTTGCCATTTTTTTCTTTATATATAATATATATCTATATATATGAGAATATTTATTTGTGGAAATTTTTTGTATATTCCTTGTATGAGGTCATATTTATAGTACAACGGAGCCTTAATGGCCAAGTAAATAATAAATTAATATTTCTATTTACAGTAAGAAATCAGGAATTAAAGTGAATCAAATATAATTATAATGGGAATCTTTGGTGTGTAAGGAAAGAAAATCAATGGTCCACAAGTCACGCCAACACTCCCCCTCACGTTGGTGCATAAATGCCAGCAATGCCTAACTAGTCCAATGAATTGTGAAACGCTCTATTGGAAATTTTCTGCCTAATTTACATCTGTGTAACCATCAATATTCAGATAACCATGTTTTGAGAACATAAGTCCTTTTCCGGGTGCATACTTCAAATATTTAAGTATTCGAATAACTGTATTCATGTGGTCTTCACTTGGAGAATGCATAATTTGATTGACGATGCTCACCGCATAAGCAATGTATGGCCAAGTATGAGACAAGTAGATTAATCTTCTCACTAACCTTGGTTTTTTTTTTTTTTTTTTTGTTAGTTGGAACTTGATCTAGGTATTCTCCAAGATGGTGATTCTGAATAATAGGAGTGTCTACAGGTTTGTAATCTAGCATTCTTTTGTCTGTCAATAAGTCCAATACATATTTCCTTTGACAGAGAAATATGCCTTGTTATGATCGGGCAACCTCAATCCCCAAGAAATATGTGAGTCCACCTAGATTCTTCATCTCAAATTTAGTAGCTAAATAGTCTTGTAGCTAAGATATTTCTTGTTTATCATTACCAATAATAATCATGTCATCAACAAAGATTATTAAAGTTGTTACCTTCACTTTCTAATGTTTCAAGAATAGAGATGATCTGAGTTACTATGTTTGAAACCATTGTTCTTCATTACCATGGTGAACCACCCAAACCATGCAGTACGTGGTGACTATTTTAGTCCATACAACGCCTTTCGTAATTTGCATATTGTTCCAGTCTGAGTAGTATTATATCCAGGAGGAGTGTCCATATACACCTCCTCCGTGAGTTCTTTATGTAGGAAAGCATTCTTTACATCAAACTGGTGTAGTGGCCAGTCCAAATTAGCTGCAAGGGACAGTAAAACTCTGACTGTATTCAATTTTGCTACTGGTGCAAAGGTTTCTTCATAATCTACACCATAAGTCTGTGTGTATCCTTTCACCACAAGTCTTGCCTTATATCGCTCGATAGATCTATCCACGTTTTGTTTTATAGTAAAAACTCATCTACATCCAATAGTCTTTTTTTCCTTATGGTAAAATTTTCAGTGTCGAAGTTTGATTCTTCTCAAGAACTTTCATCTCTTCCTTTATAGGTTGAACCCACTTAGGATCTCTCAATGCTTTAGCAACCTTGGTTGGGATTTGAATAGCAGAGAACTAATGCACAAGGGCCATGAGTAGTTTAGACAACTTCTCAATGGATACATAATTCGCAATTGGATAGTTTGATGTCTTGTCAATATCTGGTGAATAACAGTTTGGTGGCTTTCCACGATTCTGCTTGAAAGGTAATTGGTATCCAATAGATTTATCCTCTAAATTCACAAGTGTAGTAGGAGTAGTTACCTCGAGGATATTCTCAGGAGATTGGTGCATTGGTACTGTTGAGTTAGAGGGAGGTCTTCATCTCGTTGTTCTGTATTGTCTATAGGTGTGGGACTCGGACCAGAAATGTCTTCGCAGAGGTCAAGTGGGCCAGGCATTTGATTGCTTTTCGGCATAAAGCAATCTCATGCTCCAGACTCGGGATGATCGATCGTCGGTTGGACGATCAATCCTTTCTGCACAGAGAGGCGAATTTCTTCATTTTCCAAGTTGCTCCAATTTTGTTCTTAGTATTGTATCTCCCCCTGAAGCATAGAATTGGATGATGGGTCATAGAAGGACATCTTATATTCCAGAAAAGTCACATCCAAAGTGATATAGGTATGTCGGTTAGGAGGGTGATAATAACGGTAGCCGTTCTGATGAGTGGCATAATCCACAAAAACACAACGAAGAGCACAAGGATCAAGTTTGCTACATTTATTTTTGTGGAGATGAACGAAGGTCACACTTCCAAATATTCGGGGTGTGAGTACCAAAACAATGGGTCGAGGCCTTTGTTGCACAAGCACTTGTAAGGAAGTTTTAAATGTCAATACACTAGAAGGCATGCGGTTGATCAAGTGAACTGCGGTGACAATAACATCATCCCAGTGATGGCGAGGAACATGAGCGCCAATAGAAGTTCTCGGGCAAGTTCAAAAAGATGTCGATGTTTTCGTTCAGCAACACCATTTCGTTGTGATGTCTAAGAACAAGTCGTCTCATGAATAATTCCATGTTGTCGGAAGTAAGCCTAAAAATCATGATTGACAAATTCTCCACCATTGTCTGTTTGTCTGTCGCAAATCTCACGGCCTGGTGTTCCGGGCCGAGGGGATGTGCGTCAACACGTGACGTCCTTCTTTTGGATGCGATGCGATTGTGCGCGGGCGTGCCAGCACGGTCTACCGTGTGTCGAGATGATGATGAGGTTCAGGTAGAAGATGGTTTAAATGTTGCGCCTGTTTTACGTTCAACTCCTAATCAAACGATCGTAGCCGAGAGAGGAACTGATCTCGGCCGTCAGGTTCACGGCCTGAGCAACAAAGCCGTTTAGTGGTGGTGTTGGTGGCGGGTTTTAGGCAGTGCTCCGGCGCGTTCCTCAGAGAGCGACGGTCGTATGATATATGGGGTGAGTGAGGCGATAACAGAGATGGTGCTCCGGCGCCTTGAAAATCAAGTGTCGTATGATATATTGATGAATGAATTTTCCTTACAATCTGCCACTACTCCTAAGAAAACAAATAAAGGTATTAAAAGTACATTACAGGAAAATATAATTTGCTCCGTGGGAGGCTTTTGGTTTGGTGTTTGAACCCTTTGAATGTAGTCCTGAGCTTAGTATTTATAGGAGTCTTGGAGGGACATTCGAGGCTGACAAGACCTGCACGGTGGAGCCTGACCGGGGCAAGTGGGTAGTCAAATCGGCATTTGGGATCGTGAAGCATAGCGGTTTGGGGTTGAGAAGCATGGTGGTGTGACCCCTATAAATCTCGGTAAATCTTGGACACCACCCTGATCGTGGGTTATGCCCCCTTGGCCGTGGAAACGCATTTAATGCCCTGGTCTGGTGGTTGGTGATCTGACCTTAAGTCGTGAGATTACTTGTGAGAATGTCTGCGCCTAACCACCCTGATTTCCATCACCAAATCCTGACTTCAGCCACTTCCCTTGTGCATTAAATGCTTCTTGTGACTAGTGGGTTTGCTGCGAAGTCAGAGGCATTACTTCATTAAATGGAGTGTGGGGCCCTGAGGCCACGTGGTGATTTAACCACAGCTTTTTTAAGCCTTGTCTTTTAAGGCTTTCGGCCTCGACCTTCAATACTGCGGTCGCGAGGCCGAAAGGGTTCTGCCTTTGCAGCTTTTCTTTTATTCTTAGAAAGGCGAAATGCTTGACGAAACGGTAGGCGCCAGGGCCGAAAGGAAGTTTCTTCAATCAGTTCATGACCGTGATTTATTAGGCACAAACATTGCCCCCACATCCCTGGATTCTTCGGTCGCGGCCTGGGCAGAGGTCGAAAGGATTCCAAGGGATGGACCCTTTGCCTTCCCCCAGAAGTGATTGACAGTTGGTCCTTTAAATGCGTAGGTCAATCGGCGCCTTAAATGCGCAAACACGTCTCGCAAGCCATCATTGCCCAGACTTGCGCGAGCTGTCGTTTCGTCTTGTCAAACAAAGCGACGGCCTCTGGGCTTTCGACACGTCATCGCGCCCTTTGAGCACGCTTGTCAGGTCGTTACGTCTCTCGAGAGAGCCACGCCCTTTCGTTTCGAATTCTAGCGCCCATATAAAAGTCTGTCCTTCTTCATCCATTCCTTACGCTTTTAGAATTCTCAGACGCTCACATTCTGCCAAACCTTTCTCTCAACTCTTCAATCTTTTCGAACTTCACATTTCAGCACTCAAACCTTTTTTTTTTTTTGCACAGTTATCCCCCTTTGTTAGTGACCAACAACTTCAGTCGCTTCTCCTATATTTCCCTGAAAACTCTCGAACTCTTCGCCTCCTTTCTGAGCGCTCGGCTCCCTGGTGTTCTTCGTGTTCATCATCTTTCCTTCGACTTTTTTCAAACATACCCTTACTTTAATCCGTTGCAATGGCCTCCAACACCCCTACATCTGTTGAAGCTCGGTCCCAAGTCTTCCAGACTGAGTTTGAAGACATTTGCCAGGAAATTCAGGGCTCGGTCTTACCCAACATCGTCACACCTTGGACTGATGACGACGGCACCACCACCGACTCCTGCATCCTCGGCTCTTCTGTAGATGGCGGGATGCCAGAGAGGCTGGTGACTCATTTGAAGAACAATCTGGTGGACCTCTCGGCCTTTGACGGGGGGGACTTCCAAGATTGGAATGTTGCCAGGTCGTAGCCCCAATGGCCAACCTCGACCCCGGACTGGGAAAAATGGCTACCGAGGATGAAGCACTTCTTCGGCCAGCAATGGCAGGATCAGGGCATTTACCACTTAATCAAGCTGTTCGACCGGCCGCTCGACATGGACCGGTCGCTCTTGGCCGCGGCCCTATGCTTTTGGTCATCGGCCATAAATACTATGAACCTTCGGTTTGGCATGATGACGCCGACCGTTCTAGGCATGGCCGCCCTATTCGGCCTCTCTCCCCTTGGCGTGGAAGTAAATGCCGCTCTGGTGGCTCCTGAGGCTGAATGGAGTTTTAAGGCCGCATGGCCTACAGTCGCCAAGCTTGCTGGGAGCAAGGCGAAGAACATGCTCAACTATTCTAGCTTCTACAGCAACTTCAGCGTGGAGGACAGCGCCAATGATGATTCCATCGCTCCCTTGGGCAAGGTCGAGCATGCCGCTTTTTTGTTGTACTGGCTATGTAAGTTCGTGTTTTGCACCCAGGCGAACAAAGTCACCCTGGAGTTCGCCCACTTGGCCGACTATCTTGCACAGGACGGAAGGCTGGCACTCAGCACATTACTCCTCGGTCATATCTACCACACGCTTCACGACGTTGTCACGGATGGGATGAAACCGAAGCACGGTGGTCCACTATGGGCCTTCCAATTCTAAGCACATTACTCCTCGGTCATATCTACCACACGCTTCACGACATTGTCACGGATGGGATGAAACCGAAGCACGGTGGTCCACTATGGGCCTTCCAATTCTGGCTGCAGGCTTATTTCCCAGAGCTGAGGGGAGCGTCCAATATTACCGACATCGAGTCATTGGCCAATGCGTTTGCCCGGGCCTCAGGAAGCATAACGCCTCGACTTTCTGTTATAAATTTTTCTACGGCTTGGTCGAGAGGACTGGGTCGCAGTTCCGGGTGTGCCTTGCTCGGCTGTACCTTTGTTCTTGGCGCACGACCTCTCCATGATTCCTGACGGTCAAACGGAGAACGATCTGAAGGAAATCTGGGCTCCTTCCTGGTCGCGCGCGACCTTCACTGCGGTCTATCCAAGGCTAGGGCCGAGGTTTATCTGCCGAACTTCGTGGCGCGGCAATTTTGCTTGATCCAGATGGCACCGCTTCCCCCGTTATCTACCAACCGGCTCTCGTCTTGGAGGGCCGACGTCGCCCAGCAGTACGGCGTGGCTGGCATTTCCTTCCAGCTTTAAAAGGGGATGACCTTCCTCACTCTAACGCCTTGGCTGCGTCGTAATGCATACGACGAGGATGCAAGAGTCTGGTACGAGGAGTGCATCTCGGCCAGATTCATTCGGCCTGTTGAAGAGGCCATGAGGGGGGCTCTGAAGAATGGAGACTGGGACCCCCTCGTCCCCAAGGCTGGTAAGGGGAAAAAGGCCCCGGCTGTGCTTTCTCGACCGAGCACGCCGGCCGCGGCCGTACCCAGGGTGGCGACCCCTTCTTCGGTTAGAGCAGCGGTCGCGACCTCAACTGCAGCCCCAGCCCCCAGAGCACCGGCTGTAGTGGGGGCACAAAAAACTTCGGCGCATAGGACCGTGCCATCCGCCCCTCCGGCTCGACCGATCGCTGTCGTTGGTAAGCCCTCTTTCTTTTTTGCTTTGCCGTTGGCTTCTCCGAGCCACCTTTGTCTTTGTTTACTTGCTTCTTACCTCTTCTACTTCTCCATGTACACACAGCCCCGGGTCACAAGGGGGATCGAGAGGCCTCAAACACTAGGGCCGCAGCGGTTGAGGCTGCAACGGCCGAAGGTGTTGCCGTTGAGACGGCGGTGCTAGAGTGGCCGAGGAAAATGGTCCTCCTCGTTCTTTCGGAGGCCGAGGACGAGGAAGAAGTCTCCCCTGGGATTGTGAGTGAAGCCCCTTTCGTGACCGTAAGTACTCCTTGATTTCTTTTTTCTCCTCCTTTTTCAGACCACGCCCTCCTCTTTCTTTTTTAATAATCTGGTCATTTCCTCAGGGCGATGCAGTGGCCGAGGAGTTAGCAGATGAGGTGGCCGTTGCCGAGGTAGTAGCTAAGGGGACGGCCACTGAGGAGGCCGCCGTGGACGTGCCGGACAACGAGGTCCTTACCGTGGTCCCGCGTTAGTTGAGCCGTTGTCGCATTCTAACATGCCTACCTTGGCCGTTATAGCGTTCGTTAAGTCGTTGTCGTCCGCCCCTCGTCGTCCAAGCAGCATCGTGATCCGCTCGATCAGCGTTTTGTTTTTTACTGTACCTTCATTTTATTTTTAGAATTCCGCCACATGCCTTTGACCGAATTTTTTACTTCTAGCCTCCCCGGTCGTCACTGTTGCTACCCGTCCGCCACATGCCTTTGACCGAATTTTTTACTTCTAGCCTCCTCGGTCGTCACTGTTGCTACCCACGGTCGCTGTGAGTATGCCCGCGGCACCGCGGTCCCAGGACTCGACGGTAGTGACTGAGCTTGCAGTGATCAAGGCTATAGCTACCGACGCGCCGAGCCCGCCGCCTATCTCCTCGACGATCCTGACCGAGCTTGTGGTTGCAGAAGCTCCTAGCGCGCCGTCGGCCGCTGAAATGAGTATTTAGATTTTTCATCTTGTCATTCCCCATGTCCTAGTTGGTTGTTTCCCATTTTGACTTCCGTTTTCCATTTTCACTAGACCACCTTCTCCGATGATCTCGAGGAGTTATATGACCGGCTTCATGAAGAATGAGGCAACTCGGCCTCAGCCCCTTTGGACGAGGACTCCAGGGCCGTCATTGAAAGGCTCCGGGAGTACCTATTCCTTGGGGTTCACCAAATGACCACTGCTGAGGCATTCATGGAGTTCATGTCCTATCTGGATACGGCCATGACGTTGGGTCTGCTTGACTCGGCTCAGCTGGACGAGCTACAGGCTCGCTTGGTCGAGGGCGAGGAGATGATCAGTCGGTATGCTAAGGCAAACATAAGGATGACCGAGGGATGCTCACTCGAGCAAGAGCTGTCGGCGATAAAAGACCAAGTCCAACCTGCCATGGCCCGCTTGAAGGAAAATGACCTCGTCATCCAAAGAGAGAATGAGGAACTTGCGCAGGTCAAGATTCAGATTGCCGAGCTCCAGGCCCGTCGAGATCTCATCCTTCCACGCTGAGATGGTGCGGTCGTGGTCAGAACTGAGCTGAAGTCTTCGGCTAGGCAAATCCTTAAGGCGGCGACCGAGAAAAGAGGGCATTGGCCGAGAGGAAGTTGATCCGGGCGAGGTGGCAGACGGATATAGATGGTGGGGACATTGCTTGGAGAAGGATAACATGCCTAATCTGGGGGATGTTTAGTGAAGGGGTTTAGGTGGGCGGCCGTTCAAGGATTTTGGGATGTAATAATTAAACCCCTCTTTTTTTTTCTTTTTTTTTTCTTCTTCCCACAGACATACAGATACACGCATATATACATATATATTTTTTCTTTGTGTTGTGATCGGCCATGACTGGCCGTTCTTTTTTCCCTTTGTAAAAAAGAAACGATCTCTTCGTCTAAATACAAAGCGTGGGCCTTCTTCTCTGATTGATTGAATGCATGTTGTTTGCTTTATATTGTCCGCGCCGTTTGTTTAGCTTGCTCGCCCACTTCCCCCTTTTTTTCTTTTTGACTTTTTTGTCGTAGGCCCTCGGTGCCATTTTTTCTTGGACTTGCGCCAAACTGTAAGCGGCGAGTCTTGACTGTTCTAACTTTTCTAAACTCTGGGGCACGGTTTGCGCGTAGCTCTCCATCTTTCGCCTCAGTTGCGTAAAAACTTGAAGACATCAAACCTCTAGCTCCATTAGTTTATGAATGTCATGGCCATAGGTCAAGATATAGGGAAATGTGCTCATGGAGTGCTTTGATGTGCGGCATGCCCAAGAGACCCTAGAGAGCAAGTCGCGCCAACTCTTGGGCTTTCCGGGTGCACTACTACATTTTTCACTTTGCGCGACGAAGAGAATTTCGTCGCGCAAAATACATTATAGTCGCACAAATTTTAGCGCGACAGAAACTTCGTTGCGCAGATTCCGTCGCGCAAAGATCGTGGAGAAAGACTTTGCGCGACGAAATTTTTTCATTCGTCGCCCAAAGAG
>NC_024126.1:15011275-15029176 GCF_000346735.1 Prunus mume | reverse complement strand
ATTACTTCATTAAATGGAGCGTGGGGCCCTGAGGCCACGTGGTGATTCAACCAAAGCTTTTTTAAGCCGTGTCTTTTACAGCCTTCGGCCTCGGCCTTCAATACTGCGGTCGCGAGGCCGAGAGGATTCTGCCTTTGCAGCTTTTCTTTTGTTCTTAGGAAGGCGAAATGCTTGACGAAACGGTAGGCGCCAGGGCCGAAGGGAAGTCCTTTCAATCAGTTCATGACCGTAATTTATTAGGCACAAACGTTGTCTGAGCGAAGAATCTACATTTGAGCATTGAACTGAGTTTTCATCTATTTGTGGAAGAACTAAAAACGAGAAAACTTTGTTTCTATTCTTCAGCAAATAAAGCCATGTCATCTGTATACAATCATCTACGAATGTGACAAACCACCGAATGCCAGAAGAAGCGATGATAGATGAAGGTCCCCAGACATCAGAGTGAATAACATAAACGAAGTAGTACACTTGTTCGTACTCAATGGATAGGGTACACGGTGACTCTTGGCCAAAATATAAGTATCACATGTGAATTCAAAGTTCTTGAAACTTGAAAATAAATCTGGTATAAGATATTTCATATAACTAAAAGACGGATGTCCTAATCGACGGTGCCACAACTAGATTTCCTTTTGTTTGCTATCAAAGGGATGTGTCACACTGTTAGCCATGCCGGAACTGAAGTCATCTACATAATATAGCCTCCCTCTCTTAGTACCACAACCAAGAATCTCCTTAGTGTGAATATCTTGAAGCAAACAAAAACTCGAAAAAAATGAGTACACAACAATTCAATTGTTCAGTAAGCTGACTAACCGACATTAATTTATTGGATAAAGATGGAACAAGTAAAGTATTAGACAGTGAAAGAGAGGATGAAAACGCAACAATGCCAGCCCTTGTCACAAGATAAGTAACTCCATTGGCATTAGCAATACAAGTTCGTTGGGGGTTTGGCAGTATTCAGAAAATCATCAGAATCAAACGTCATACGATCATTTGCACTAGAATCAATTATCTAGCTCGTGGAATCACTCTTATTCGAAGTATGGAATCCATAACCAATATCATTATTGGTCGTATCTCATTGTGTTCGGTCTTTGAGAGTGGCCCACCATTCGGGTAGCCATGCAATTTAAAATAAGTCTCACAAGTGTGTCTCGGATCACCACAGTATGCGCAATCTTGTCCATGTGTCGGGGTCATTAGTCGGGAAGTCATAATCTGTGCAGCGGAAGATGCATAAGATACAGGTTTAGTAGGAATTCGGATCGAGATCTGAGCCTAAGTGGGGATCAGAGTTAGAGTCGGAGTCAAAGTCGGGATTTGGATATGAATTAGAGATAGATTCGGGGTCGGGGTCAGGGTCAGGGTTGTCATCAAAATCTGGGTCGTCGTCGTCGTAGTCGAGGTCAGGGTCGTCAAAATAGGATCCTGATTCAGAAGCGGGTTCATGGTCGAAGTCTGCATCTGTAAGAACTGAGTCACATGGGCACTCAACTAGGCTATGGTTGGTTGAGAAGGAGAGAAGGAGTTGGTGGTGCTACCTCTATGAGGGCTGAAAAAATCATCAACCCCCATAGCAGTAGCGGGAGTTTGAAACTAGAGTCAGCAATTCTAAGATCGTCACTCTGATACCATGTTAAAATATGAAACCTAATATGAGAATATTTGTTTGTGAGAATTTTTTGTATATTTCTCTCCTTGTAGGAGGTAGTGGCCGAGTAAATAATAAGTTCCTATTTCTATTTACAGTAGGAAATCAGGAACTAAAGTAAATCAAATATAATTATAATAGAAATCCTTGGTGTGTAAGAAAAGAAAGTCAATGATACACAAGTCACGCCAACATTTCTCTCAAGAGTGCTTTTTAAAATTAGAAGCTAATGGGCTAGTTAGTTCAGTCAAGAGGTGTCTTGTCAGTTAGGTCAGCTGTTAAGATCTCTAGCTTTCCTGGAGGAAATCCATTCTGATATTCTAAAGGAGAAGTCAATTCTAGAATGACATGTCTAAATTCAAAAAAGTCAGGGATCTTTGAAATAAAAAATTCTAAATTTACCAATGAGGGGAAATAAATTTAACCCATATTCCATGTATCCAGTTTGCCTGCTCTTTGAAGGTACTTAATCCAATATCCTTTTTAGAACTGAGTACGTAATAAGGGAGCAGAATATATCCCATTTTGCCATATGCTGTAGCTCTCGGTACAGTTAGGTTGGGCAAGGTTACTCTGGAGCCAAAGGAAACCAATCATTACAAACATATATGGCAACATCAATAGCAAATTTTCTACACAAATAATATTTTGAAGTGACAACATCTTCATATCCAATGGAAGTTGAAAATGCAACTTCACATCACGCTCCATCCATATCCCATACTTATTGGGTGAGACTATTTGTGCCCAGACGAATGGTGTATATGGCATATTGACAAATTATATCTTCCACCAAAAATGACAGGTGGAAAATAATGGAAACAACAGCCTTAGGATAAAGGGTGCATAATGTACACATGCATTATGGCTTACTTCTATGTGTCATATATGTATGTTGGGATTTGCGGCTCAAAATTTTGTGAGAATTAATGGATTTTAATTAGTTTCGAGACCGACCAGAAGAGTTTTAGGTGAAAATGGATCAAAATTAGGTGAAAATGGCGAAGGTCGTTGGAGCTCAATGGTTGGTGCTCGAGCATCCAAAAACACTAGGTTTTTTCAAGGTCCAGCTTTTTTCTGTCAGTCATCCATATCCTATTGATTCAGAGAGGAAGTGCGTTTCGAGTGGAAGTCGTTCCTCTTTCAACACTTTGTACTCCTATCTTGCATTTTTCTTGTTCAACATGGATTTGAGTGACTTATTCTAGTGTGATTAAGTAGGTCTTTAAGGAAGTTGAGCAATGGTACAAGCAACTTTTAATAACCTCTGGAATTTTTCTTTGAGTTGTTCCATTGGACCTTGAATAATATCACTCTTGAGACTAATATTCCTGCTTTTATTACCATGAATTGCATTGAGCAACATAACAATGTATGTAGGGGTCATCTCTAGGGTTCATCTCTATGATTCACCTAGCTGTAAAAACGTCATGCACTCTCTGAAGTGTACAACAGTTCCTTTGGATTTTGGCAAAAACGTACAAATGCATTATTTCTTTGGAGGAGTGTCGGGTCCTAATCCAAAACCATATTCCTTAGGACTGAAAATTAAATTTATTTAAAACTCAAATAGAAGGTCTAATACAAGTCTAAAAGACATTGTAAGAGTTCATCAATGCTTTGCATGGGATGCTGGTTATGATTCATTGGTCGTTGAATCAGATGGCCAAGATTGCCATTAATGACATCCTCCGGGTTCCCAATAAGGTTTTTTTGGTCATGAATTTTTGTTTGTAGCCTTTATGGAGTGCATACTCTTTTCTTTCGCCTTAGGTTTTGTCCCACTTGGTCACTAGGCAAGGTTTTAATGAGGCCACATTTGTTCGCTCGAGTCTGTATCCTTGAATAGTTTAATGAAATTTTCTACTTCCGCAAAAAAAAACAAAACAAAACAAAAAAAACAAAAAAAACAAGGATGGATGGCTTTGCTTTTTAATAACTGTTTTATACTAGTGACCTAACAAATTGTAATTAGGTGTGCTTCACTTGCAATTATCTATCCAAAGAACTGTAAGATTCATCTGATCTCGCTAATGTATCTATTTAAGCGGGTTTTTTTGTTTCCTTCTGTCAATACTTGAGGGCCACCTGCCAAACAATAAGCAAGTATTTAATTTTGTGATCAATTGGATATCTTTGAAAGATGGGAAACTTTTCCACGTAGAACAAATTAATTAAGAAACGTAGTGGGAATGTCAGCTAAGTATAAACAATTACCACCTTCGCATTTTCAAGATACCTGATATGTCGATGTCAAAAAAGTATGGATTCCACCAAGATTTTTCTCTGGTTTAGTCGATGTCAAAAAAGTATGGATTCCACCAAGATTTTTCTCTTTTTTCCCCCCCCCTCCACTAAATTTGGATACGTGTGGACCTGTAACATATTTTTGGTAAAATAAAAATTCTCTCAACCATTCAATTTACTAACTAATTTTTAGTTTAGTGGTACTTATTTTTCAAATGTTAATGTTGGGAATATCTCAAGTTCAAATTCCCGTTAATTTTAAAATAAAAACCATGACTTTTTGAGGGATATATAAAGCCCTTCAGTTAAGATGGACATACACTTTAGCATCAAAAACCTTGTCCTTCTGGTGCCTATCTTTTGATAATTGTATTCCCTGAACACCACTCAACAATGGCCTCTTCAGCCACTAACCATGGTGAAAAGGCTAATTGGGTGCTCCATGCGCCCCGGCCGCCGGGGCCATGGCGCGAATTTATGGAGTTTTCAGGTGATCAAGAAACTAGTCCCATGGATATCCTTCCAAGTTCCCCCAAACACTTCAAACAACCAAGCACTGCCTCGTTAGCTGTTGAGACCCCAACAGCAGAGGAAAAGCTTGACCTCGAGAAAAACAGCAACCCTGTTCAAAGGTCTGAATGGGTGCTGAATGGCCCTGAACCCCCAGGTCTGTGGCATGAGCTCATGGACTCTGTGAGGGAGACGGTGTCGTACTTTGGAAACAAGTACTCATCTCTCAAGAATCAGCCAGCACTCAAAAGTGTAGTCTCTATCCAGCAGGAGATATTTCCTATCCTTGTATGGGGTAGGAGCTACAACATTTCAAAATTCAAGCATGATTTATTGGCTGGTCTAACTATAGCAAGCCTCTGCATTCCCCAGGTAAAATTAAATCGCATTTGATTATAACAATCAGTATTAGTATAATACAACTTAATTCATATAGCATGTTGCCTTTATATGAATCTGAATGCAGAGTATTGGATATGCCACTTTAGCAAAGCTTGATCCCCAATATGGTCTTTGTAAGTCATGTAGCTTAAATTATAAGTTTATTTTTTTCTAAGTCTTTGTATGTAGACTTAATTATGTGTTGTGCTGTTGGTCTTAGATACAAGTGTTGTGCCACCTCTTATTTATGCTGTAATGGGGACTTCAAGAGAGATAGCAATTGGACCTGTAGCTGTGGTGTCTCTCCTTTTGCCCTCAATGATTCAGAAGTTACAAGACCCCGGGGCTGATGCAATTGCTTACACCAAGCTCGTTCTCACCGCGACGTTCTTCACCGGTATTTTCCAAGCTTCCTTCGGACTTTTCAGGTATCATATGGACTGTACTGGATTGGACTATACTAAACTGTATTATACTGTCTTGACCAAAAAAAAAACTGTATTATACTGAGCGGAAGGCTCTTGAGCATGTGACTTAAGCATATGTGCGTAGTTGTCGTAATATATATATATATATATATATATTCTTTTTCTTTTTCTTTTTTTCTTTTTTTGGGTGTATACTTCTTAATTTAAAATTACCTTCTTGTTTTGGTTATCATCAGATTGGGGTTTCTTGTGGATTTTCTTTCCCATGCCGCAATCGTAGGGTTCGTGGCGGGAGCAGCCATCATCATTGGTCTTCAACAACTGAAAGGGCTACTTGGGATCACTCACTTTCCAACCAATACTGATGTTATCTCTGTTATGGAAGCTGTCTGGACATCTTTCCACCATCCTGTATAAGTCACTTTACTTGTCTTTAAGAAAATACAAATAAAAATATGATTCCTTATTAGAATATATATAGAATTCATTCAATCATTCATATCCATGTCTTTCTTTGCAGTGGAGCCCTCATAATTTTATTCTTGGCTGCTCTTTCCTGTGTTTCATCTTAATATCTAGATATCTGGTGAGTAATTAACACAGCAACCCTGTTAGTAATATTTTACGGTTGCTCTAATTGGGTCATTATTTATTCATTCATTTTAAACTTACCAAAGTTCTACTCTGCACGTTCTGATCCCTACAGGGTAAAAAGAACAAGAAACTTTTCTGGTTGCCAGCCGTTGCTCCTCTCCTATCTGTCATACTATCGACGCTTATTGTTTATCTAACAAGGGGGGATAAGCATGGAATTAAGATCGTTAAACATATCAAAGATGGCTTAAACCCTAGCTCAGTTAATCTGTTAGAGCTCAACGGCCCCTATGTTGGGGATGTGGCCAAAGTTGGGCTCATTGTCGCTCTCGTTGCACTCACGGTTGGTTATCACTCAAGCACAATCTTAAATTAAAACTAAGAAATTAATGGATGGTTTCCTTTTGATTAATTCACTCCTTTGTATATTGAATGATGTTATTGTATATATTTTGGCAAACTTCAGGAAGCAATTGCAGTTGGAAGATCTTTTTCATCCATAAAAGGGTACCACATGGATGGGAACAAGGAAATGATGGCGATGGGCTTCATGAACATAGTAGGATCCTTGACTTCTTGCTATGTTGCAACCGGTAAGTAATTTAGAGTACTGCTATTTGTATCATGTCAATGTTTCGTGTGTTTCACCATCTCTTTAATATAGGTGCGTCTCACATAGTCAGTAAAATGGCGTTATGCTAGCTCTTGATAACTTGGACTACTAATTTTGACAGCTGATAAGATATAATAGAATATATATTTAGTCATATGCTCATTCTTAGCATTATTAGCACTAATGATATAGATAAACTCTACACCATTTAATTTCTATAAATAAATTCAAAAAAAATCATTTATTAGCACTAACGATATGGATAAACCCTACACCATTTAATTTCTATGAATAAATTCAAAAAAAAATTCAAAAAATAACAGTTGACCCTATTGAATTTAATTTTGATTATTAAATTACTTTGATGCCCTATTGAGTGTTTTGGGTTTTTTTAATGAGGTTTTGGAGTTGGGTTTGCTTGTTTTAAGAAATCGATAGCAGTTCTGTAATTTATAAGAAGTTAGAAGTCTCTTTGTTATATTGTAAATGAGTTTTTGGTGTGTTTCTAAAATCTAAAGTCCATTTTATATAGGATTTTTTTATAATTTGGCCCCTAGCTATATTGGATATAATAGTGAATCTCTCATAATAGAATGCGTTTTCATTTAAATTTTAATCATGAACAGGTTCATTCTCGCGTACGGCCGTGAACTACAGTGCCGGTTGCAAAACTCCGGTGTCAAATATCGTCATGGCCATTACAGTGATCATATCATTATATATTGTAAATGAGTTTTTGGTGTGTTTCTAAAATCTAAAGCCCATTTTATATATGATTTTTTTTTATAATTTGGGCCCCTATATTGGATATAATAGTAAATCTCTCATAATAGAATGCGTTTTCATTTAAATTTTAATCATGAACAGGTTCATTCTCGCGTACGGCTGTGAACTACAGTGCCGGTTGTGAAACTCCGGTGTCAAATATCGTCATGGCCATTACAGTGATCATATCATTACAATTTTTGACAAAGCTCTTGTATTACACCCCAACAGCAATCCTTGCTTCCATAATTCTCTCAGCTCTGCCGGGACTCGTTGACCTCGATAAAGTGTACAAAATTTGGAAGGTTGATAAGCTAGACTTCTTGGCTTGCATAGGAGCTTTCTTCGGAGTGCTTTTTGCATCTGTGGAGATTGGTCTTCTAGTGGCGGTAATAACATTATATATGGCTCTTATTTACTTTATGTGTGCAACACTATGGATGACAGGACAGGACTCAACTTTCATATTTTTTTTCTTTTTCTTTCTATTTTTTTATTTTTGGGCCAGCAAATAGAACACAACACACTTTTTTAATTAATAAAAAGTCTCCACCCTTGGCCGTACGTTTCTCAGCTTTTCAGACAGAAAAAAAAAAAAAAAAGGGAACCACTACGATATAATAGTGGATGGTTGATAGTCGACATTCCTGGCTCGTAAAGTTCTTGATTCTATTTTTGTTTTTTCTTTTCTATTTCAACAAGCATCTTCCAAAAACAACATATGATTAAAGTTCTTGACTACCATTCATTAATATTTAGTGGATTTGTTCCTGGGAGATAGAAGAATATCTGATTAAATTGATAGTAAGGCACATCTCTTTATTAATGATCCATGTTCAGCTTATGAGGAGTAAAGGGTTTTTAGTAATTAAAATTAGGTTCGGCTCTTCTCTTTTTCAATACCGCTTGTACAAACAAAGTCAGCTCAGAACGTGGTTGACATCCGGACGGTCCCAGTTAGAAAGAAGGGTTTTAAGGGTTTAGGCCTGTACATGTTTTTAAATGTTGGTGCAAGATGTCTCTCTAACATTAATTATGTTTGCAGGTGACCATATCATTCACAAAAATTATTCTCATCTCAATCCGACCAGGCACAGAAACTCTTGGAAAACTTCCTGGATCTGAAATGTTTTGCGACACCGCACAATATCCAATGGCTGTTAAAATTCCTGGAGTTATGATAATCCGTGTCAAGTCTGCCTTGTTTTGTTTTGCAAATGCCAATTTCGTTAAAGAAAGGTATTTAATTAATTAATCACACAACAACATGATATTACTCCAAATTAAAATCCAATCATGAAAAAATAACATGTAATTTTTTTTTAATTGTATTGTGGTGTGAATTAATGCAAGGATTGTGAGGTGGATAACTGCACAGAAAGCTGCGGACACCAAAGGGCAGACTAAAGACAAAGAGGCTATTCATCTCGTAATTCTTGACATGTCTAGTAAGTGGTTCAAGGAAAAGCTACGTCGTTTTGGATTTCTGTTTAATTAATTTTTTTATACCAACTTTATACGTATTGAACCCAAAACATAAAAACCTAATCCATAACCCAGAACTTATACGTCGTTTTGGATTTTAAACACTACATAATTAAGCACCAAAAATAAAGATAAGAGGATCGTATTTCAGGAGATGTTAAATGACTGGCACTATTTATATGTGAAGGTTTACCAAATATCATTACTTAGAAACACAACGTAATTACTGAGACTATGTGAAAATCGAGATCAGCAATGACCAGCAAGCTTTCATGTTAGAAGGAAAATGCTAGGTAGACCTTGTTATATTGTACTACAAAATCATTGGTAGGACCTATTTGTATTGGCGGGCTCTATATGTATTAGATAAGTGGTACACAATATAGTTTCTCTAGCATTACTCATTATTTGAAGAGATTCATAATTTCTTTCCTTTTCCTTCTTGTATGCCAGATTTGATTAACATTGATACATCTGGAATAGCTACTCTAGAGGAGCTGCAAAAGAATTTGATCTCCGAAGGAATTGAGGTAAGACACAGTTTCCCTCTTTGGCTAATTAAACCATAATTTACACATTCTCCTTTATTTTAAACTTCTTACCTCTCTCTCTCTCTCTCTCTTTCTCTCTATCTCTCTCTCTCTCTCTCTCTCTCTCTCTCTCTCTCTCTCTCTCTCAGTTAGCCGTTGCCAACCCTAGATGGCAAGTGATTCACAAACTTAAGCTATCCAACTTTGTGGGAAAAATTGGAGGGAGAGTCTTCGTGACGGTCGGAGAAGCTGTGGATGCAAGTTTTGGTGGAAAAATTGCTACAGCTTGTTAATGCTAGCTCTTCAGAAGAATGTTCACATCATTCTCATTTAGGTTAATTACTAGTTGCTTGCTTTTGTCGTGTGTGCTACTTACCCCAAGTCCCAGTCTACTTATGTACATAGATGTGGATGGGACAGAAATAATGAGATGATGGTTTCAATCTTCTCACCCCTCAACTTGTGACACTAGCAGTTATATATGCTTGCTTAGTGGGTTGTGGTATTAAGGAATGTGTAATAAATAATGCAATTCAAACGGTGTTAATGTTTCAAAGTTTTACTGGTATGATAAGTTTCTGAAATGAGATTCATTAGCAAAAGGGGTATATAGACAAGAAGCTTATAACTTAAATCATGCACTTGAGGTCTTGTCTTCAGTCCAAAAACAAGAAAAACATAAATATAAATTAATTAATAAAATGAAAAAAAAGGGGCAAATTTTCCATCAATTGGGACCCACCATAATTGAAGAGCTATTATTGGACGGGTAGATTGAATACCTCAACACACTCCCTCAACATAGCAACTCATTATAGAAGCTCCTGAAAGACAAAGGTAACACCGAGTATAATTTACCGATCAAGATAACAAATGCATAATAACGAATGCAGAAGTTGCCTGATAACATAAAAAGTAGGCTTTGTATCACAAAACATCCCTGACTTTTGCAAAACTATCAGATTGCATCCTTAAAGTTTTTTTGTATCACTCATGGTCCTTAACGTTAATATAGGTGCTCTTAAATAGTCTCTCTGTCAAAAAAATTGTTAAATCCAGGGATATAATCGTCAAATCAATCCTTAGATTAATTGTCCAAAATGAGATATATGTTATTCTAGCTGTTAACCTTTCTCTTATACATGAACTACATTCACATGATACTTCCATTTCCTTTTCTTGTGCATAACCAGTGTCTTATATTCAAACATTTTCTATAACCTAACTTTATTTACCATTCAATTATTTCTGATTTCTTTTTTTTTCTTTTTCTTTTTTTCTTTTTTTTGGTTGGTAAATTAGACAAAACGGCAGTCATATGAAGTTTATAGCATACATATATTTACTCAACAATTATGGCATCAATAACATAGAACAGTTTTTCAAAGTTCAAATCCTCATTGGCTGTGTTTGATAATCAGTCTGTCAATGATTGGATTGCGACCACATAGCAATGTCTAGAATTTACCAAGAAACCAGAAATTTAATACACAACCAAACCAACATATGTAGTTTTGTTTTGTTCTTTTTGTACTGATTGATGATCAAGCAGCAAAGCATCCGAGGTTGCATGAATATAATGGTTCCAGAGTAAGGTCCAGCTGGTTCCTCCTCACCTGAAGGAATTCATCTTGCTGCGTGCCCCTGCATATGATCATATGATGTATTGCAGTTTATTTATTTAATTTATACATCAGTTCTATGAAATTGTTTTACATTCTAATGTCATAGGATGATTTGAAGCTCAAAAAAAGACCTAAAACCCAAAACACCTATCTGCTATTTTGCCCAGAAATTTAAAGCTTTTTCGTCACCAAAGGTTTTTAGCAACAGATGTTCATCAGATTTTTCGTGACTAAACATTTTCTGCAATGGTGTCCTTCAGATTTTTCATCACAAAACTGTGAGTTGATGAGGCATTGAAGAGGTCCAAAGGGATTGATTTGACGATTATATCCCTATATTTAACAATTTTTTTGACAAAAAGACTATTTAAAAGTACTCATATTAACGTTAGGGACCATGAGTAATACAAAAAAAAAATTAAGAATGCAATCTAATAGTTTGGCAAATGTCAAGGACGTTTTGTGATAAAAAAACCTAAAAAGTAAAGAAATAAAAATAACGATTTTATAAATGTGTATAACAATAAAATTTAAAATATGCGGCCACTATATTCTCAATCCATGGAAAAAGAAACACGAAAAAAATCCAACAGGCTCATTTTTGTCTGCCTAACTTAGAGTTGAACTTGAAATAGGAAACATATCAAGGGCATCTATAGAAAGAGGGGAAAACAATAAGAAAAAGGAAAAGAATAAGATACAACATCAAAGGACTTTCCTGTGTAAAACCTATTGGCTACCACCAATCATAATTTCTTCTAATACCATCAGCGCTAGAGTTGCTAAACCTCGATGCAGAATATCTGTGCTGAAAAGACCTAGATTGCCCTTGTGAGATTGGACTTCCAGAAACCTTCCACATTTTTTTAGAGGATCTAGAACTTGAAGCATGAACCCTACCAGATGGTGGTGTTGCTGGAGACTTCCAACTGTTCCTTTTGCCATTTCTAGGGGAGAAATCCCCTGGATCGTCCATTATCCAGCCACCTCTATGCTTAGTCTTTTGTGGGGTCGTCATACCTCTTTCTTCATACTGGGTCTGTTTTCTTTTGTGAGCTTTATTTAGGTCATGCGGAGCGGACTTGAACCCCGTGTAGTCTCTCTTTTCCTTATGAGATTTCAAAATGGGAGTAGAGTAATTAGATAATTCCCCAAATCTCTGGTGAGTCTGCAAGTTTGACAGAGTACTGCAGTTAGCGTTTTCAAAAAGTAAGACTAGCACTACCCACAGTCAACATAGAAGAAGATTGCACAGTATAAAAATAATTCTGGGAGGTGTACACTGAGAATTACATTAGCAAAACTTGTACATGCACGAGCATAGTGACCACGTTCACCACACTTGTAGCATAAACGAGGTGATCCAAAATCATTGGTTTCCCCACCACGCAAACTTACGCATCCCTGCATGTACAGAATTCCCTTTCTTAAAAGAAGGAAAAAAAGAAAGGTAGACTATTTCGGCGAAATGGAAGCAAAATAATAGAATGCGTATGCTATTTTGGACACAGAAGAGACTATAGCTTTTTTATAACAGAATATTATATTTAGAGGGTCAAAAGATGTTGAAAAAGAAAAATATGACCAGGTAATATCAAACCTCCCAAGCAATCAGAAGATAATATATAAGTTATACCGAGGTTTATCTTACGTGTCCATATTTCGTCCAAAAAAAAATATCTTACGTGTCCATATCTCTAACCGAATGGCTGAAAAACAGGTCCTTAGAACCACTTTAAAAATCTCTGTATGCATAGGCATATGCATGCATGCACAAACGCACAGACGCACAAACGCACAAACACACACGCACACACACACACACATAACATGAATTCCACTTGTAAATCATCAACAATATTGGCAACATGAACATATCAAAGCAAATCCCAATAGGTCAAATGTTCATATTAGCACTGTTTGATTGGATATTATCCCCAGCCCCATTTCAAAACAATAGGCCTTGCTTGCATATATCCAGTTGCTAATGCACCTCCCCCACCCCACCCCTAAAAACAAGCAACAAGACTTACCATACCAGTATGTCCCAATTGACCACATTTGTAGCAAGAAACTTCCTGGGGACTAGTATCAACATACTTGACACAACATAAATGGCCAAATCTCTTGCAGACATAGCATTGGATTTCCTGATTCAGGAAAAGAAATTTAGAAAGGGCTCTTAAACATAATTCCAAACAATATATCTCATGATTAATATGATATAAAAATCATATAGACAATAGACTTAAAAGTCACAAAAATACCTTAAGATCCTCAGTTAAATAATCATTCCTGCATGAGAACATATCATGCCCAGAATCTCCACATTTTAGACATATTTGGGATTTCAATGAGCCCCTCTTCTGCTTTTCTGGACAATCTTTAGCATAGTGTCCACCTTTTTTGCAAATAAAACAATCTTGTCCCTGTAAAGATTTAAAGCAGGTACAATAAGAGACCAAATGAACATGAACCATCTTCTAGAGCTTCCAATGAGAACATTGCAATCAAGATGAAGAAACAGGAAAGATTGAGGAACCTATCTTTGTACAATGCCATACAAGCACTGTGGCGTACAAGAATTGGTGAACAATTCATCATTTTTGTAATAGCACTCACTTAACATTATATAGCATACACATAAAACAGAAAAATGAGATCCTTCGTTTTGTTTTTTTAATCTTTTTTATCAAAAGATGATCTAAGAAATAGAAGAGAGCATGTGTACATACAAGAAAAGTCAATAACCTAAATTGACAAGAGCAACATTTAGCCAATCCTTCCCAGAAATTAAGAGACATAGAGCAATTGAATATTAAATTGCACAACCAAAAGAAAATTGTCAACATTTTGTCTGAACCTCAATCCTTTATTAAAAATTAAAAATAAAAATAAAAGATACAACATAGAAAAATGAATTCCAACTCAACTCATTCAAGTCAACATAAAACCTTTGGCGTAAAGCCCCACTACCCCCCGACACTAATAAATGTGTAGTAACTTCGACCTAGAGAAGACGCTTAAATTCAATTCATTACTCCATATTATTTGACAATTTTGTTCAGAAAGTAACTAACCTTTCTGCAGTCTCTGGCATGGTGTTCCAAACTGCCACAAACAAAGCATGGTTTCTTCCTCTTAGCTACGGTGCAATTCACTGCGGCATGACCTTCTTCGCCACAGTTAAAGCATGTTCCCCAGCTACTATTTGGAGGATCAAAATACCTTGGTCCCCGCTGATAGAACAGAAATAAGATAGGTACCAAGCTAAGGTCTTCATAAGGATTTTCATTTTCAATAGGGCATTTCAAAAAAAAAAAATTGAACTCACAAGTAGCTTCCGCAGCACAACATTGTCGCTAATCTCAACATTATTCAGTTGCTCCGCCTCAGCCAAATCTACAGCATTAGCTGCCTCTACCTTCTCTTCCTCGTTAGCAACCACCTAAACCAATAATGGGATGCAAAACAGTCATACATAAGAAACAAGCTTAACAGCTCTTTCATCCTCTTCTACAACAAAGAAAAGCCAGAAAATCAGACTGACATTTCTTCCTACAGACATCTACATAAACAGTCTAATCAGGAAATTCAATTTTGACATCATATGGTCCGGTTTCAAATCAATTTCTCCAATTCAATCCCATTATGTGTAACGACCACAAATAAAAAGTGATACAAAAATTTATTTTTTTGAAAAATAAATTGGCTTACTGACCACTTATACTTCTCTAACTACACTTAACTAAATTTCTAGCTAAAACGAATTAAATTTTACACGGATTGAATTAATTTCCTTAATTTTCCTTCAATCAATTTTCTCTAGAAACAAATGGAGTAAAAGACGAAAACCACTCACAGCTTCTTCAATCTTCGCCTTCTTAATCCTCTTCTTCCTCTCCCTTTTACGTACCGTCTTAGTCTCCAAATCTGCAGATGCAACTTCAGCTTCCTGCAAAGAAGTCGAAGAAGGAAGTTCAACCAAACCGCTTGGCTCGCCCAAAACGACGTCGTTGTCCGGAGCCAACTTGGCCGCACGCATTAACATAGCTTTCTCGACGATCTTGAGGCTGAGATCTTCATTGGCCTCATCGTCATCGCTACTGTTCCTTTCAGCAACAGATTCCGAAGGGTTTTTCTCGGCTAAATTTCGTTCTTCTTCGCTGACTTCGTCCCAATCAAATTTGGCCTTTTCCCTCTCTCTCTTGCCCATGTTCGTCTTCCAAATCTTAAGCCCTAATCCCTAATCGAGAAAAATACATCAATGAAAAGCGGAAAACGAATCGAAAATTTTAAAATTTAAACAAAAACATTTCCGCAACCACTATGGGCTTTTTTTATTTTTTTACGCCTACGGTTTTGGGCTTTTTTTTAAATTAAAAATTGGATTTGGGCTATGGTGGCAGGGTTGTAATATTTAGGTTTTTAAATATAAGTTGGAATCTGTCGACATAAGACTTGATAGTGTGTTTATTAATCAGGAATTGGAATTCTCATCAGGAATTGAATTCCGTATATAGAGGATTCCTGCGTTTACTTCGTATCAAAGAATTGAAAAGTAATTGATGCTCACACAAAATTAGGAATTGAATTCCTAATTTTGCAGGAATTCAATTCTTGAGTGGGATGTGGTATTCTAATTCCTAGAGAACTAACTTATTAGGAATCCATCTTTGTTACACATTATATCCTTACACAATATTCAAAATTTCAAATTTGTCATCTACTTTAACCCAACAATGAGGATATTTAGTAATTAGTACCACTCATACCCCAATTCTATATGGTTTAGTAAACAACTTTAATAAGAATCTCGAATCTAACTCTCATCAATCCATATGGTTTAGTTACAACTTCAATAAGAATCCGAAATCTAATTCTCCTCAATCCAACTCCTTCTCAATTCAATTCCTCATAATCCAATTACGGATTAGTAAACATGCCATGAGTGTAAACTATAATAACTAGACACCCTCATTGCTTTGAGATTTTCAAGTGATGCAATTGAACAATTAAAGCTACTAATGCATGAATTTCTTACCAATTTTTCTCAATTGAATTTTCATTTATGGAGAGGGGGAGGAAGGGAGAGAGGGAGGGAGAGAGAGAGAGAGAGAGAGAGAGAGAGAGAGAGAGAGGGTACCGTGAGAGTGGAATTCGACGTTTTGAAGTATGGCGAAGAAGAAAAAAAAAAAAGGCATTGTTAAACCATTTATTATCCTTTTTCTCTCTCTTCTTGAGAGCATCTCTCTTCTCGTGAGAGTCTCCATACCTTGGTGGTATTGCACATCCTTTTTCTATCCATCTTTAACCTTTTTCCTTATCGTTTACTATATATGCCCTGCTCTCCAAAATCCTCTCTTTCGTTTTAGCCCATAAAGAAAAAAACCAAAACTATCTTAGTGTCACACCCTGGACCCGGGGGTCGAGGAAAACCCCGCGTTTGGCGCGTGAGAAAATAAAAAATAAAATAAAATAAAAAGATGTCGAAACATGGGTTTAAAATAAACTTCTCTCATAAAAATATCTCCAAAATCTTACAACTTTACAATTAATAAATAAAGCTCTATCACTCTCATCTAATTCAGCCTAAACTGGTTTAGTCCTTGTCTTGCCCACTAATTCATCTGAAAAATTAAACACGGTGAGGGGTGAGCAACTACTGCTCAGTAGGGATATGAGACATTACCACAGTAAATTGATATAACTAAATTAAGCGACAAGCAATCACACAGCCAAATATCACATTAATAATAACAATATATAATAATAATAATGCATGAATGCTCTTCATCTACTCCCGTTAATTCATATAACTGGACAAGCAGACCTGCACGTACCATGCTTATACCACTTGGTCCCGAATACCCATTTATATAAACTAACACCCATTTCAATCATCCCGTAATTTCCCTTTTGTTAGTCATCTTGTCTAACTCCCTTTCGCCAGTCCCGAATCACCCAATAAGAGCCATGTGCATTGTGGGATCCCTGAGACGTGGTACCTGCCAAGAGTTAGACTCAACTACACGAAAGATCCTTTCCATTACCCTCTTTTTCATCATTATTTTCTCAATCCAACAACTCCAACCAATTACCATGACATGATATAATTATGCCAACATTATTCAAACAGTTAAGAGTACATAAACATCCAATGATATAATTATATGTCTTCCATGTATCTAACAACAATTTAACATTTAAACATCACCAATGTACATATAATCATGCCCACATTATTCAAATAGTTAAGATTACGTAAACACCCAATACAAGTACCACGCATAATATAATACTCACAAAATTTAATTAAATCAATCTATGAAAAGGGCCCCCAAGAAACCCCTACCTTGATTCCAAAGCATTGCTCCAATTTAAGAAAATACAAGCTAAGCCCTATATCTCCTCCAAGAATTTCTTCATCATCTCTCTCTCTCTCTCTCTCTCTCTCTCCCTCCCCCTCTCTCTCTCTCTCTCTCTCTCTCTCTCTCTCTCTCTCTCTCTCTCTCTCCGTTCATTTGCTATGTACATAATATATATATAGAGAATATGTCGGCAGTGACTCCCTTCCTATTGGATGGTGTTTGGCGGTTTACAAATAATTACCATCCAAGTTATATTCATGTGGTGGTCTAGCTTTGCAGATACGGTAGTTCCCAATTCCTCCAATCCTATACAACCTTTCTTGGTGAATTGACAGAGCTAGTATATAGCTGTGCTTACTAAGCATTTGTTTTTCTTTGACACATACTACACTAACAATGACTAAGCATATCCATAATAGCAATGACTACACGTAGCTACATTAACAATAACTAAGCATATCCATATATAATAGAATATGATATTTATGTAATATACACATATATAATATAATATAATATATAAATAAAATCGAAAAATATTAAATTTGTAAACTATATAATTTTATAAATACGGGGTTTCACACTTAGTCTAGCTTCAAAAGCTTGTTATTACCCAATTTTTTGTCCTTACCCCTTTTCACTGTTTTTTCTTCGCCTCTTTCCTTCCACTCATAACCATCCAGTCTTTGGAT
>NC_024126.1:14984911-15008028 GCF_000346735.1 Prunus mume | reverse complement strand
AGTTTCTTCTCTGCATAACGATTTCCCATTGCTTCTGCTTCGCGTTGTGATCGTTGAAGAGCCTCGGCAGTTGCCATTTAGCAGGCTAGGGAGGCTTGCCTCCTAAGGTGTTACAAATTAAAAAGTTTAATTAAAGGCTAATTAAAAGTTTTGTTCATCAACCGGGGGAAAACAAATAGACATGGTCTTGTGGGAAGTACCAAAAATAGCACAGTTGCGCAGTTCTTGAGGACCTCCAAATTCATCCTAACGTCTTCAAGGCTCCTATAAATGGTTTGAGGAATTATATAAACAAACATGAATTTCTTCTGATATACCCCAATAATAGTATATAGTAACTAGAAATGTGATTCCCCACCTGTGCTTTTGCTGCCCAAGCTTGAAGTAAGATGCCAAAGTTGCCATCTGAACAAATGAAAATCAAGTAAGATTGTTTTTGCAGCCAAAAATTACAGTTTGGTTTAGGGTTTAACAATTAATTGTAACATTTATATATACCTTCATATTACCAGCTCTTCTGCCAAACTTGTCAGTTAACACCCCTAAAGAATCAATGATCCCAACCGGAGTAGGAGCAGGCCTGCCAATCTCCGCAAAGGCCTCCTTAATCCGAATGCAATCGAATCTTCGGATGTTGTGGCCTGCCCACACCCTACCATTCAAAATGCTGAATATCTTATCAGAAACTTCCTTGAACAAGGGTGCATTTGCAACAGTTTCCCTAGTGATCCCGTCGGACCGGCCAGATCTCAATGCCACAGCAGACAAGTCCCCTGGCCTGATGAGGGTGCTATAGCTTTCCAGCTCCACGAGCTTCTGAGGGCAAACTACAATTGCACCAAATTCCAATACCCAGAACCTCTGTCCAGCTCTATTGGGTACATTTGTTTCTATGTCAAAGAACACAATCTCTGGTGTGCCTTCTTTGAATGATGAAGTAGAAGCATCCATTTGAGGTTATAGCTGGTTTTCCCTTTTTGGGTTTCAGGTTTTTGGTAATTTTCATCATCGTTACGTACAGGTTATATATAAAGGTGAAGTTTAAAAAAACAGAGAGAGAGAGAGAGAGAGAGAGAGAGAGAGAAAGGCCAGGGTGGAAGAAAGGGAATTCCTCCTATGTGAGATTGAGTTACTTGTAGTTTAAGTCAAGAGTTTTAGGCTTTGGCTTTGGTCTAGGTGTTCTTTAGTCCTTAGCTTCCTCAAGATGTCATATACAAAAGCACTTCCAGTTGGACAGGAATTGCGTAGTTTAAGTCAAGAGTTTTAGGCTTTGGCTTTGGTCTAGGGGTTCTTTAGTCCTTAGCTTCCTCAAGATGTCATATACAAAAGCACTTCCAGTTGGACAGGAATTGATTTCTCCTCTTTCTGCTATTGCTTTTCAAACGGTAACCTTTGGAGGGAACCTTCCTTTTGGACAAGTTTTGACAATCTTCATCCATTAGGCCATTGTTGAATATGTTGGAACAGTTGAAGCAAAGTCTCCAACTAGGCAGGAATTTATTCCCTTTCCTACATAAATATATGCTTTGTCTCTTTTCTTTCTCTTCTCTTTGTCCTTCCTTCTCCTTTCTCATGGTATATATATTTAAGGATGAAAATTCATAAGCCTTTTGTATTCATTCATGAACTCACTTTTTGGGTAGGGCAGCATGATGTGAATGTGAATATAAATAATTTTCCCTAATTTTTCAATTATTGAATACAAATAGTTAATATCAACTTGTGTGTGAATGTTTCATACCAAAACAAGAAAGTGGAAAAGGGATGAGTGGTCTAACCCAGTGAAAAGGGCCTTAACTTGCATATCAATAATCTGAGGTTCGAACCCCTATGACACTTTGGTAGTGTGTGTGAGAAAACCCACTCCCCCTTCCCTTATAGTTTAGACTATCACTTGTATTAAAAATAATAAAAATGGACTAGAACAAGAAGTTGCAAGTAATGAGTGGCCTCCATGTGGGCTTTACACAATATGCTTGAGCATAAACTTACCCCCAAAAAAACTATTTCATCATAAATTAACCAAAACAAACATATATATAGTGTCATTCTTTTGAGGCCATTTTCAACCCAAATAGGGCTAAACCCAAATTTCTCCCCTTAAAAATACAACTATTCATGTATTGCCCGGACTCAAATTGTTTTTTCCTCCAACCATGCATACTCATAATTTGAGTCCATAACTTTATTAAATTGTTTAAAAATGATTAACCTCAAATATTTTTTTGGGTTAATTTTTCTTCACATTATTTTTATTTCAACATTCATGATTTAATTTTCTGAACATTTTAACCTAAAAAAAATCCAAAATCCAAAACATAATATAATTTCACTTAAAAATCAAAACATATTAATAATTACAATTAAGATAAATGATAATCACAAAATTATTTTGGGTTGAATTTGATTTAGAGTAATTATAAAAATTAATTTTGCCGTTGAATTTAAATTTCAACCATTAGATGTGAATTTTTCCCACTAAGATTTCTTAAAAATATGCTGGACATTGATTATATGCAGAATAAAAAAAACAAAAACAAAAAATTGACACAGCAACTTAATGCAGCCATTGGATTGAAATAAATAATTGTTCTGGGCTTGACAAGTGGCGCAAGCAGCATGGGTAAGTTGGCAGCAGGTGGTCCGTGTAGCTGGGGTCTTCCACAGCAATTCCGCCTGGACTGGAAAGCTGGGCCAAATACTGCCCAAGATTTCAGTGTGCCTGCGGTGAAGATGAAATGGGGCCAAATTTTGAGATTTTTTTGGGTTTAACCCCAGGGTTGGAGAAGGCCTGAGGGACACTTCAAACAAACTTATTTGATACATTTTGTGGGAAATATCCATACTTCAACTTGGCTAGTCACAACCCTTTTAGGATGCATTTCCTAGGACTACATTTCCATGTTTAATAACTGCGAATTACTTCCGGTTCGGCTTTCTCACAAGTCCCAAACCTGCAACATAAAAGTTTTGCCAACAAAGGGTAGAGTTGAGTTTTGCAACATCATTCTCTGTTTTCTTTTGAACTACATACTAATTCTTAATGATTACTATAACCTTATATATCAGCTTCCAAAAGGTAAATTTGGTAGATCATATTTCAAACGAAAATGCCAGATTCCAGTAGTTTCTAAGAAAAGAGCATTCTGAAAAATGAGTTTAGAATCCTTAAAATACAATTCAACATACACCTTTGATTTAACCAAAAATAAATAAAATAGGAACATACGCCTTTGATTGCATAACTGTTGAATACGGCGCCGGAAAAATTATTTTAGACTGTCCCCTACAGGACCAACTTAGTTTCGAAACAATTACTAGAGTACAGATTTACACCGAAGTACAACAGTTGCAACATTACCAGTAATGATTTTGCTTAATTTAAATGCAGGCAGACAGGCTTTACTTTAGTGTGACGAGTGCTTTCTTAATTCTCTCCACAGCTGCCTGCAGGGTTGTGAGGGATGCTGCATAGGATATTCGTATGCAGGTATCATCTCCAAATGCATCCCCTGGAACTAGTGCAACCTGTAAATCAATGACAACCCAAGTATGAAGAACTGAAGTCAGTTTGCTACTTAATGTACTCCTTTTTCTTTTCTTCTCTTTCTTTTATTTTATAGATAGTGACCAATCCCATGTCAGTATTTTATGGAACCATCAAGGGATTTCAAACTATTAGGACTACTAAAATATGACTCTTCCTGAATAGCAATCTACAAGCAGCCATTGGTAATGCATACCTGACCCTTGTCAAGTAGGTAACGGCATAGGGATTCCGAATTCTCAATTTTACCAAATCCTTCAGCCTCTGTTCCATAGTAAGAGCTGACATCAATAAAGAGATAGAAAGCTCCCTGAAAGTGAGAAGTGATATAACGAAGAAATTAGGATAAAAAGAAAAGGATAAAAGATACAAAAAATTTAATCCCTCAAAGGACTGCTTTACTCCAGATAAGGGGGAAAGGAAAATGAGAAAAATAAAGAGGAAATAAACGGATAATCAGATCTGGTACCTTGGGTTCTGAAATCTTAACACCAGAAAGTTCACCAAAGCTTTTGACCAAGAAATCTCGTCGCTCCCTGAATGCTTTCACCATAATAGAAACTGCCTCTCCACCAGCATAGCCAAGACCAAGGGCAGCAACTCCTGCTTTCTGTGATATACTACTGGCACCTGAGGTGAACTATGGCATATTACACTGGGGTTAGCTTGTGTAGGAAACTACAAAAACACAAACATATATACAAATGTAAATAAAAGTAATGTATATATACTGACCATCCCAAAATTTCATCCAACACTTAAGACGTCCAAATATTGACCTCTAATGTAGGCCAAATTATTTAATTATCTTCAATTTCTTTTGCAATGATACTAATTAACCATCCATGATCTTAACTTAGGACTTGTTCCGTTATACTTGTAAATATAAATTAGCTATGCATTAGTTAAAACTAGGTGTGGTTATGACAAGCTCAGTATGCAGTCATGAACTTGAGATGACATGCAAATGGTTATGACACACTGCCCAAGCAATAAGTACACCGAAAAGTCAAAGAATTGGTGCCAGAAAGTCTCTCTGCCGCAGCGTGTACCAATAAGTTCTTTGGCTTGGACAAGATTATACATTACATGGAACAAAGACATCCATATCTGCGCTGTGAAGAATTAAATACTCATATTTCTCAAGGGTTTAACAGAAAGTAATCCTCATGGCAAGAAGAATGTATACTATTGGGGGTAAAAAGGGGTGTGAAATTGGAAGTTGATGATTTCTAAAAGGACAACATTTCTGAAGTAAACCTTGATTGGCTATACAGGTTGGATTTAGTTTTTAGGTGGAGACAAGCAATAAGTTCATTGACATTCAAAGAATTGTTGCCAGGAAGTCTCTCGGTCACAAAGTATTCCAATAAGTTCTTTAGCTTGGACAAAATTGACTTTCCATGGAATAAAGGCATCCATATCCATGCTGCAAAGAATTAAATACTCATATTGCTTAAGGATTTAGCAGCAAGTCATGATCCCATCCAGATTTCTAATCAAATGGAAGAAGAGTACAAAAGGGAACATTTAAGAAGGCTCCATTAGAAGAGAATAATGGAATTTAAAAATCCGTTGCAAATGCAAGCAAAAGGAAAATGAATTTTCAAAATCCCATGGTGGCTCCACTTCTGCCAACCATTTGATGATTCCCATTCCTAAGAGTGCACAAAATAGTGTTGGCTCTAGTTTTAAAACTAGAACTGAACAGCAATGTTAAAATGTAAATACTTTGGACATTTTTCAGCACAATGTCCAAAACGATCAGTAGCTACAACCCAAAACAGAGAAAAAAATAATCTTGTGTTGGAAGCTGAAGAAGAAAGAAGCAATGACAAGAATTATTGTCATAGCAGCGCCATGCTGTTCTTTGCCGCTTAAGAACCGTCTCTCAGCTGTAGTGGTGTTTAGTTACTTAAAGGTGGTTGACCATCAATAGCATTCCAGACATGTTAGACTGTTAGTTTATACTTGATGCAGTATAAACTATTAAACAAGTGATGTCTCGACTAAACTCATTATGTATGTTTTGTTTAAGTACCTCTCGATATAAAGCATGCATGATACCTCTTACCGCCTTTTCAAACACATATTCCACCATTACCATGCTTATTGCCTCCGTAATTTTACAATTCAACAAAGGATTAAAACTTCCATAAAATATTCCATGTCTATAAATTTCATTGTAGGAATGATAAACTTTAATTACAATGGCAAGCAACATCAAAATGAATTTGTTGGAACTAACATTATACTCAAATGTATAGACCAAAATTATTAATTAGTCTGTGTGGATGGGCTGAAAGGATTTTTTTTGTTCTTATTTTGTGTGTGCGCACATTTTCAAACTTTTTACCCCAAAACTATTAATGAATGCCACAAGCTAACAAAAAACGGTTTGAAAAACGCAATTGTCACACATGTGCCATTATTACTTGTTAAATAATTGGCAAAATATATTTGCACGATGCATATGGAATTCGAATGTAGGAAATACCTGACTCTGGATCTTTCCACACGCTGCAACAAAGTGTTTAGGGCCGGCAAGATATCCAAGACGCCAACCAGTCATTGCAAAAGCCTACAGATACCACCTTCTAAATGTCAACCTTTAGAATCAAACCTACCACTTCAGGATTTTTTTCTTCTGTTTAACAGTTATCAAGATTTAACAAGGATGAGCCACCTTTACGCCAGAGGAGTATGAAATCAACAAGGTGTTAGCCATATACTTACCTTCGAAAAGCCATTGACTGTCAGAGTCCTCTCCCACATGCCCGGCAAAGATGCGAAGCTTGTGTGAGTTGCTGGTGTGTAAATTATGTGTTCATATATTTCATCAGAAATAACCTGAACAAAACAGTAACTGAAAATTCAGGATTCAAAATGTTAAGGCTGAGGTAATAAAGTACAGGTCTTTCAGTTCAGGTAGAGTGAGTGTACCAGTAGCCTGGGATGCCTTGCTACAATTTGAGCAATCTCCTGTAGCAATTTCTTGGGGTATACAGATCCTGTTGGGTTGGATGGAGAACAAAGAATCAGAAGTCTTGACTTTTCAGTGAGTTTGGATTCCAGGAGTTTTGGATCCAAGAGAAAATTGTCGGAGATGCTCGTGGGAAGAATCACAGGCGTTGCATCGGCTAACCTCGCCATTTCCGGGTAACTCACCCAAAATGGCGCTGGAATTATAACCTGGAGATACAAGGTTTTTGGCAAATGTGAGTCACCTTCACAGGTACTTACTACAATGCATTCATAACCACTAACAATAACACCAAAAAACAACGAAGCAAAAAGGAAAAAAAAAAAAACATTTCTTAATTATTAAGCTGACACTTGGTTTCTTTCCACTCCACTAATACAGTTCGAATCTGAAATGAATGAAAATGATATAAACGAATCCATATAAAAAATATAAGGTCTAAAGTAGATAGTGGGAGTATTGGGTACAGAGCAGTTGACCTCATCTCCTGGGGAACAAACTGCAAGCACTGCTTGAACAATACTCTGCTTGGCTCCATTGCTAACTACGATCTGATCAGGTGTGTAAGAGATCCCATTCTCCTCTACAAAAGCCTAACCGTTACTTACAACTCCAAATGTGAATTCATACACTACATATCATACATGAAAAAACCAGAAAGAAGCAAAAAGGTCCAACCTTTGAGCTTATAACAAATTGCTTCGCGAAGTTCCAAAGTCCCTGCATTTGGCGTGTACCTTGTGTGACCTTCACGAATTGCATTGATCCCAGCCTTTGAAAATGAAAAAAAATTCAAAACAACCCATTATTGGCAATTGGCAATGCAACAAAATTCACAAATAAAGATGTCAATGAAAGAAGCTAAACAAGCAGCTACCTCAGCAATGACAGAAGGGGTATCGAAATCGGGTTCACCAGCCGCTAATCGGATTACGGGTACACCAGCTTGAACGAGAGCCGTGGCCTGGTCAGTAATGGCGACTGTCTTCGAAGGCTTGAGGGAGTTGACTCTTGGGCTCAGAGAGATGTCGACTTCCGTTATTTGGGTTTGGTCATTGCCACTTACTGCAACTGCCATCACCATTGCTCTTGATCTGCTCTTACTGTTGGTGAGCTTGAGAGGAAGCACGAGACTAGAGCGAGGGTGTGAAGGGAAACCTATGGATTTCGGGTCTGGACCCAAATCGGCTCCGGAAAATCGGGTTTGGGAACCGAGACGAGCAATGCTGGAGGAGGAGGAGGAGGTCTGGAGGGAAAAGGCGGCCATGGGGGTTTGGTGAGGAGGAGGTGTTTTTGTTGGAGTTGGATCGTTCCTTTTAGGAATGGGTTAGGTGAATTGGAGGAATCTTGCATTTTAAATTTTTGCATTTTAAAGCAAAGGAAGGAGAGAGTGAGATGGGGTCCTTGGGGTTGGTGGGAAAATGGATGGAATTGGGCATTGACTGAGACTTAAGGTTAGGCTGTGCAAGGTGTTGGTAGATGGTATATATAGGTCATTTAAGTTACAACTTGTCGGAAGGGTTTGGATGGAGCTGAAGTGATTGAGCACCTAGGAGCACAAACTCTATCCCTATCCCTAATATCAATTTCTTATCTTCAATTCCTGATTCTTATCTTCAATTCTTGAGTTTTAGTTAGAGTCATGTGATTAATTTCTATTCCTAATATTCTTTGTATGAAACGATAATCTAAACAACTCTAATCGATAAATACGGGCATTCGAACTTGGATGTAAAGGATCGGCTCACTACTGTGGCCAATTCGCCTAACTCGCGTTTGCACACGAAGAGCTAGTTGGTGTAGAAAACAAAATTAAGTTGAAGTTCAAATAGTAAGTAAATGTTTAATACTGAAATGATAAACTCTCTAGGTCAGGTGATTTAATTTTCATCTTATATTTTGTGAAGTACAAATTTTTTATTAATTAGACTAGACAACCATATAATTATGTAGATCCATCCCGAAGGGTAATTGTCATGCTGATAAACATGACTATAATTCAACAGCACATGCCTACCTAATTTAGGCAGTGGGTGTGCAAGGTGAGTACAAAATTTCAAGCAGGCAAAGGCAAAGCAAGCACTGGTTTAACTTGTGTGACTAGTCAAGATGTTCTTCTCTCTTTTTTTTCTTTTCTTTTTTTCCTTTTTAATTTGGGATGAGTCCAACTAGTCAAGAATCAATATTAAACCTCGACCTTTGTTTTTCAGATTAAAAAAAAAACAAAACAAAACAACGACCTTGGTTATATGTTGTTTTGAGATACCCGAAATGACTTGCACACTTAAGACATGTTTTCAATTTTTATAACAAAATATTTCATCTTGAAAATGTGTTACAACTTGCAAGGTGTGCTTGAAAATGTGTTGCAACTTGCAAGGTGGTGGCACACGTGGGAATTTATTTTTATTTTTTTTAAGTCGAAGAAAATATTAAAAATAATAAAAATAAAATATTTATGGCATGCTTATTAATCCGTAATTGGATTATGAGGAATTGAATTGAGGGGGATTAGATTTCGGATTCCTATTGAAATTGTTTACTAAACCATATGGAATGAGGAGAGTTAGATTCTGGATTCCTATTGAAGTTTTTTACTAAACCATATGAAATTGGTGTAGGAGTAGTACTAATTACTAAAATGTCATCGTTGTTGGGTTAAAGTAGATTTAAAATTTTAAAATTGTGAGAGGATATAATGGGTAAAAAAGATGAATTCCTAATGGATTAGTTCTTCAGGAATTAGAATATCACCTCCCACCTAAGAATTGAATTCCTCCAAAAGTAGGAATTCAATTCCAAATTTTATGTGGGCCCTACTTACTTTTTAATTCTTTGATATAAAGTAAACGCGGGAATCCTCCATAGGTGGAATCCAATTCCTAATTAGTAAACACACCATGAAACTTTCCCCATAAAATCAAGGAGAGAGAGAGAGAGAGAGAGAGAGAGAGAGAGAAATAGGAGGCCTATGTTTGGATCAACACCAGAGCCATTGTCAGTGGCATTCTTGGCTTCTGCGTCATGGACCATGGGGAGAAAAACAGCAAGGAGAAAGTGGAGGAGAGACTGAGAATGTACATAATTGAATTGAAGAAGAAACATAAATTGAATGAGTTTGTATTGAAAAATATGAAGTTATGGAAACTTGACCAAATAAAATATAATATACAATGAATACCTCCACTACTAATAACATCAAGGCCTTTTTTGTAAAAACCTCACACCTGTTAAACAGGTAATTAAGTTAGGGACAATATCGATGTTGCTAATAGTGGGTCAATGGTTTGTCTCTTTGAAATCTTAATAGTTTGAAGAGTCTTTGTAGACTGTATCATTCTTCTTTTTTCTTTTTCTTTTTCATCTGTTGTAGTTGTTGAGAAAATGAATTTTGAGTCTTATCTTTCTTGAATTTTATAATAAACTTTATTTCTTGCATTGATTTTATATATAAACACTAAGACCTATAAATTGAAGAAAAAAACTCAAAAAGGACCAACAATATTATTTTTAAATTTGAATGATGTGTGAAATACCATTATTTTGCCCGCATTATGATTTTTAGAAAAGAACTCTCATGGTAGTGTTGTAATTTTTAAGTAATTCAAGGCTTGTATGGTATATTTGGTCCATATGAAAAGTCAAATTAGTTTTTCTTAGAGTGTGAGTATTGTAGGGTTTTTCTATATTTTGGACCATATTTATGGGCTTAAATGTGAAAAGCCCTTTACTAATTCTAATTCTTGACTTCCCCTCGTTTACTAATAAATACATCATAAATAAATAAATAAATATGTGGGTTTCATGTTAAAATATGTAATTAAATACCCTCAAAATCAAGATGGGATCAACTAGGGGAGCAGCTGATCCAATTTTCATTCCTTGATTCCCAAGTTTTCCAATTCATGACTTCTTGATTCTTGTAAGGCATGTTTACTTATCAATAATGGTTATCATAATCATTCCAATTATGTATTCCCCTTCGTTACTAACACGTGCCCCTACGTTTACTTACGTATACGGAATTTAAAAAAAAAAGGAAGTTCCATGGTAAAATCCGTTATCAAATACCCTCAAATATAGGAATCATATCAACTAGAGGGAGTAGTTGATCCGATTCCAATTCCTTACCCCCAAATTCTCAAGTTCCCCGATTCATGAGTTCCCCCATTCCTTCTAAGTAAGCATGTCATAAAATCCGTAATCAAATACCCTCAAAACTAGGGATTAGATCAACTAGGAGAGTAATTGATCTGATTCATATTCCTTCTTTTCTTATTCTTAAGTTCCCCTATTATTTACAAGTAAACATGCCATAAAGTAACCCAAAAATAAATAAACATAATGAAGCAAAAGATTTGACCACTTCTATGACTAGAACCAAGGAATGGGATTGCCCCCAAAACAAGGTAACACGGTACTAAATTGTTCAAGATGTGGCATTGATTTTTTTATTAGTAAAAGTGATAGTCTAAACTAGAGGGGAGGGGGGTTTCTCTTCTCACAATCACAAATGATGTCATTGGGGTTCGAACTTGAGACATCTGGTTTGCAAGTTAAGACTCTTTTTCATTGGGCTAGACCCATTAGCTTAAATTGTTAAAATTGAAAAAACAATACAAGTATGCCTTAAGGGTGTAAGTACATAATACTAAATTGAAAAAACCCAAAAAAAGGGTATAAGAAAATAAGCATAATGGAGCAAAATCTAGATGACCACTACTGAATGACTAGAACCAAGGAATGGGATAGCCCCAAAGGAAGTTAATAAAGTTGAAATCATAGCACATAAATAATGCATATCTCGTTATACCCCGCACAACCTCATTGACGGAGCTAAGTGAGACTTCAAATGAGTCACCACCAAGAAACTTAAGTAACCAAGGCTCTGGCTTAATAACGTCAGACTGTGATGCAAAAATTCATTCTTCATTGTTGCTACAAAACAGAGTGAAGGTTCTTATTCTATCAAAGAGGGAGAGATTTAGATCAAGATCTCAACCAAGTACAATTCCAAGGTTGCTATAAACTACTAGCATATAAACTTCTCTGAAAATACGTCAAAACACCTACAACAATGGAGAGAAGAAACAACGCAACACCTCGTCTAGAGAACCCGAATTCAGTCCACGTCAAGGGCTTCGTGACGATAACTAAGATACTGCGAAACTGTTCTCTTAAATCCTTTAGGGAACCAGTATTATCAATCACTAGGTCTGCCTTGGTCTTTTTCAAATCAAGTGACATCTGAGCATTTATCTTGTTCTGAGCATCATCCTCACTTGTACCGTCCCTCAACATGAGTCTCTGGAGCTGTGTTTCAGAATCAACCCATACCAAAACAATGGGCTTTGTCCATTTGTCCATCTTGGCCTCGAACAATAGAGGGACATCAACAACAATAATCTTAAACCCCTCCGTCCATAGCTTCAAAACTTCCCAAAAGATTCCAAACCATATGTAAGGAGCCAGCACTCTACAAAAAGATAAAAACTAGACTTTGAAACTGATACGTCATGGAACTTGTATTATAAAGTAATCCAACACAGAATCTCTGATAAGGCATTACCATTACCAGGAATATTATAACAAAATCTAGGCAATTTTGACTAATGGAATTTGCATAATTTCCCTTGTTATTAGGAGATTATACTATGAATTTTAACTTGGACAAGTCAAAACTTGGTGAGTATTACAGGACCTGAATGATATAAATTTAAAACCATAAGTGGGAACCCAGCATTCACAGATTGACACTGAGTGAGTCTTTTTGTATTCAATGGTGACTAGATTTGTAAAAGATTATCTTATTAGGAGATTATACTATGAATTTTAACTTGGACAAGTCAGAACTTGGTGAGTATTACAGGACCTGAATGATATAAATTTAAAACCATAAGTGGGAACCCAGCATTCACAGATTGACACTGATCAGTGAGTCTTTTTGTATTCAATGGTGACTAGATTTGTAAAAGATTATGATTTACTCAACTGCACCAGGGATAATGTTGAAGTAGGAAGTAAAATCATACAGCTAATAGTATTACTAAGTGATACTCTCAATTAGAACACAAAATAAAAATGGAACTATCTGCAAAAGGGTAAGTACCGATTCAGAAGTTTGCGCTTTTCGGGATTAGAGAATATAATTTGGCCTAGTTTAGGCCTATCAACTTCTCCATCAGGTTGTAAAATGTCATCTCCAAATGCTGAAACAACCTTTTTCCACCCAGTTTTGCCCTTCTTTAATACATCCTGAAATATCCTCTGTCAATGAACTAGCTAAAAAGAATATACTGCCATAAATCTTTTATGGTTTCAATATAAGAGTATTAAGGGTTTGATCATTACTTACACGAGCAACAAGATCTGCGTCAACGACGGGAAAGTCATGGGCCTTGAAGAGATTTGAGACGGTGCTCTTCCCGGACGCAATTCCACCTGTCAGTCCTACTATCCTCATTCTTGAATGCAAAATCAAATATAAGAACAAAATTAGCTAAAGGCCTTGGAGCATCTCAAATGAAAATGACTCTAGCTATCTCTTTTCTTTAGCTCTTTTGAGAAGTAAGACAAAGATGGAGCTCCAGTGCACCCTATCAATTTCCCCATTTTAAAGATTTGGAATTTGGCTCCCTAGAAATGAAGAGCCTCTCTGTTGCTGCATATAATAATTTTACCATTTGTTTCTGTCAACACATTCAATTAAGAACATAAAGAATAAATAAAAATTTGCAATTTGACAACAGTTTTGGTTGCATTCTCTTATTAATTTAATTTTGAAAATGTTTCTGCAATCAACTGACCCAAATACAGGAAACCAGAAACAAGAAACTACAGTACATAAAATAACAAGATCCCAATCAGTTTTACATTTCCAGCAAAACAAAATGCCCTTCATGGTAAGAACATGCCTTTTTCTTTCCATGCAAGCTAATAAGCACTCATACAAACAAGATCAAACCAACTGAATCAGAAAGAATGGGAAGACATTTCTTACCTCTGGCGATTTGCCAAGTTATTGGTTGGCGTCCTCCCTGTGGTGGAAATTGGAGTAGAAAGAATCGAGATTGCCCCTCGTTTGAGTTTAATGTAAAAGTATTTCAGAAAAGAAAAAAAAAAAAAAAACGAAACGAGGAATCAGGAAACTGGTGGCATTGCTGATTGGAATTATAAATTTTATTGACTGGTGTTGCATTACTTTCTAATGTCTTGGAGTGTAATTTCCAATTCACAATTTTTTTTTAAAATTCAGTGACTAAATTAAAATAAAATTTGATTAAAAAAATGACTAAATTGAAATTTTTATAAAACTCAATGACAAAAAAAATATTCAATTCTAATTTTATTGAATTGTGTTGCGTTAGTTCTAACGTCTTGGAGCGTAATTTTTGCTCTTTCATAAAAATCAGTTCAACAAAGCAATGGGCTTGTAGCTCAGTCGGTTAAGAACATTTACCCGTGCACCTAGGGTTCTAGGTTCGATTTCCCTTCCCCATTATCACTTGTATTTAAAAAAAAAAGTTATTTTCACAAATAGTTCATGAAGTTCACGAAATTATCACCTTTGACCATTTATATTTTTTCATGACATGATTGGTCCTCAAGATTACTTAGGGTATATTAAATTGGTCCATATCATCAAGTTCCGTCAAAACTTCTGTTATTGTTGATGGGTTATTTAGGTGAAGTCCACATATCCAATAACGCTCATGTGGGATGTAAAACACGATCGACCAACCGAGCTAAGCTCAAACTTAGTAAGGAAATTTACGTTTAACATACTTATTTCATTTATGGATGGGCCAAAAATTTGGGGGCCCTAAGAAATTGGATTTGCAGTGGCTCCGTTTTAACCCCCTCACAACTGCCTCTGGAATGACCCGTCGCTATGTGGGACTTGGGCTCACACCTCGTAGAGACAGGCTGACCCATTTTACATTACACGACCCCTCCAACCCTCCAACCACTCTGTATCTCTTTATTATAGGATAGTGCTCGGAGTAGATTAAATTTTTGGGGTGCACCGGTTGCGGCAACAGAGGTTGTGGTGAGAGATGAATGAGATGATTTTCTATGATTGTGCTTGCAGTGGAGTAATTTTGGGAAAAGGTCAGATTGAGCTGTTACTTATTAATCCTCCTTTCACATTCTTGTTGGAAAAATTAAGAAAAATACTGCTTACTTCAGTGTTTCTAATGTCTTTTGAAATTATATTTTTTTTACTCTCTTTTCTTTTCCAGCGTAAGTCAATGTCTCAGATTGCTTCGCAGCGCGGTATATACCGCCAAGGAAAGCTGAGAGTGAACATGGCTTTTGATGGTGATATGGTGGCAGTTGGAACGATCTGCAAAAGGGTAAGTAACAATTCAGAAGTTTGCGTTGTTCGGGATTAGAGAATATAAGCTGGCCTAGTCTAGGCCTATCAACTTCTGCATCAGGTTTGTAAAACGTCATCTCCAAATGCAGAAACAACCTTTTTGCAGCCAGTATTGCCCATGTTTAATACATTCTGAAATATCCTTTGTCAATGAAATAGCTAAAAATTGGAGCGTTTTTTATTTTTATTTTTATTTTTTCTCTTAGAAAATTCACATGACTTGATGACACGTGGGCTCCACTTAAGTTCCGTATCGGCAATTTAACAGAATTTTTGACAAAATCAGACGATAGAGACCAATTTAACCTTGAGGACCAACAGTGTCACAAAAACTCATAAATAATCAATAGTGATAATTTCTTAAACTTTGGAGACCATTTGTGAACAAAAAACCAATTTAACATACTTCTTAGGCCCATTCAAACACTATATCACAGGGCCCAACAGACACAAACATAAACAAAACTTACAGCCCAACCAAACCAAAAAAAAAAAAAAAACCAACATCCCAATGGGTTTACCTGGATGTTTGGTGGGAGTTTAGGGTTTTAGTTGATGAAGTACGTTGCTATATTGCTTCGTAATCTAAAAAAAAAAAAATCAAAGTAATTGTCAATGTCAACTCAAGGAAATGTTCAATACTATGAATACGCAGTCAACTGACCCTTCTTAACATTTTGCAACGTTTGTCATTCTTATATTTTGCAACCTCATCTTTCTATTCCCATCTCTCTGTGTGATCACTTGAACTAAATTGTATTCTACAACATATTCCCCATGGAAATTTCAGTTGAAGACCTTGACAATTTATGTTCTGAACCTCTGAGTCACCTAGACAATTTCAGTTGTGGCTTCGTATCGTAAATTAATTTATTTATTTATTTATTTTTTGTGTTAAATATTAGGTAATTGACCTTGTTTTAGTCGTGTGGAATGACTCAACTCTAATGTAATTAGTTACTAGCCCCTTAGCACATGCTCGCCAATTGGTTTTATTTTTTATTTTTTATTTTATTTTTAGAATTAAGAAAAAATTAATATGGGTTGTTATGTTCCATAAAAGTAGGACCTATTATCTGATTTTGTTTTTAATTTTAATTTTTTTAATATGAAAAAAATGTGAATTTACCATATTATCCCCATTTAATTTATAATTTTAATTCTTAATGTTTGAATTATCCAAGGACATTTTCTGGTATTTTGAATGTTTATCCATTCTCTGTCATTTGCTTTATATAGATAGATTACAATCATGTGAGGTTTAGACAAACGCACACATGCAAAGCAAACCAGAAATTATTTTAAGATTATGTTATGCTTCTAGACAACGTGAGATTTGCCTACTCTTTTACCTCATCTCTTGGAGATGCTCTTATATAATACTAGCTTCTCGATCTGTGCTCACGCACGTCAAGTGGCTTTATATATATATATATATATTTGTTTTTTTAAGAATGACAAATGTGTTTAGGACTTTAGGATGAGGAGAAATGTGTAATTTATTATAGTATTTAAAAAAAAAATATTTTACACTCATTTTATAATTGTCTTTTCTTTTATTATTTTGGTTCAATAAGGGCATTTGTTGGGTTTTTAAAATTTCAACAATAATGATCTTTTGCATTATATATAGATATAGATATAAATTAGTTACACCGGAGTTGTCATGTCAAAAGTTAGATTCTAACCTTTTTGCATGTGAAAGCGTTGACATACCAAAGCATTGACATATCTTGGGTCGAATAAAGGGTCGAACACATGTATTTACAGAGTTAAATAAAGAGTAAAAGCGTCAAATGGGCCGTGTCGGGCCGGTCTGGCTAGTTTAGAGTTGGTCTATTTAATAAACGGGCCGTGTCAGACCCGTCTATTTAAGAAAATCCTCAAGTCCAGCCCAAGCTCACAACCCTGGTCCATATGGAACTGGGCCGAGCCACTAAACGGATCGATATGAGCCCACGCCAAATTTGACTTATATATTGCATTTTTTTGTAATTTTTTTTATAACTTCATTTCAATCTTTTTTACAATTATGTATACTAACATGTTAAAAAAGTAGAGGAAATTGTAGAGAGAAAAGAAAGGCAATAGAATTTGCTCTACCAACTTATCACATTCATTTTTGATAAACACCTATTTATACGCTTACAACCATATATAGAAAATTAACCCATAATTTGTAGTTAAAGGGTACTAATTACAATAGTAATAACATAGGTTACAACTCATTAAAGTTTGGAGGTAATGGATGATATGGTGGTTATCCACATTCCATATATTTATGACATAACAAGATTTATTTCTTATAGGAAAAGAGGCCAATAACTTTATTTGAAGTACATTTAAATAGAAAGTGGCTAGATTATTGTTTCGGTTTTAAAAATTGAAAATTGAAAAAACAAAATCATTATTTTATAGCTAGTGTGGTTTTGTCCCTTGAACTAAATCATAATTGTCAATTTACCTGTTGTTTTGTTTTGTTTTATTTTTTTATATAAATTAAGGACTCAAACTATATGAAAATGGCCAATTAAGGACTCACCGTCAATTTTTTTAAATGTCTATCCAAATTTCCACCCCTATCAAGGATATATATTAGATCCTATTTATGAACTTATATGTAAAAACCCTTTTTTAGGTACTAATTAGTTCCATACCGGGAATGGTGGGGTAATCATGCATGGATATATTTGGATAGGGCACCATGCTTATTACTATTTTCTGGTAAACGGGTCAATGCAGATCAAACTCTGATGAAGCTCCAGCTAAGGAGAGGGTCCTCCTCAACCTACACCGTAAAGGTCTCACAATGATATTTCTTAAATAATACTTATTGTAGAGGATAATACTTAATAGGGTCACAAAATAGACCACCCGATCGAACTCGTGTGTAGATAGGATAAACTAGAGGGATACGTATGCACTTTTTTCCGCCATATAAAATACGCAAGTGTAATTCAATAGGATAAAGGAGTTTAAAATGTGATCGTGATCATATTTTACTTATATTTAATCAGCTTCAACTGGAAGATTCTTCCATCTTCTCGATCAAATGGATGTCCTTTTAATGTTTTCATAATTAATTAATATGTTTATATCGCTTTTATATTGTCGATTTCTCGTAAAAATGATTTATGAATAAAGACAAAAAAGATATTTAGTTTGAATGTTTGAAATACAAAAATTCATCTCAAATAATCTTATATCCATAGTAGGGGTGGCATTTTAAACCGAAAAACCGAAAAACCGCAAAAACCAACCGATAATTTACCGCAATGAAACCGCAATCGCGGTAAACCGAACCGCATTTGCGGTATTAAGAACCGAACCGCATTTGCGGTTGCGGTTGCGGTATTTGATTTTCAAAACTTGCGGTTACCGCAAACCGCAAAGTATAGCCACACGGATGATGAAGTTGAATTTTACAAGGAAATAGAACATATGACAACTTGTAAGTAATTAGTTTATTTATACTAATGTTATTTATGCTTCTTCTTATAATAAAATGTACTAAACTATGTTGTTTTATTTGTAAATAACATTAGTGCTCAAACAACACAACGGGGTTCTTCAAATCCACTCACCACCAACACTTGAGTTTATAACTTTAGTTTGTAACATTGGTGCATTGCATTTTCCTTTTAGTTTGTAACTTTAATTAACTTTGAATTGAATTTTTCTTTTTTGTTGTAACTTTAATTCATTTTGCTTTGCATTTTCCTTTTGGTTTATAACTTTAAAGGATTTGGAATTGGAATGCTTGAGAAGTTTAACTTTAATTGGAATGCTTGAAATTGTAACTTTAATTTTCTTAGGTTGTGAATGCTTGAGAAGTTGATAAGATTGTGAATTTATATATGTTTGAGAAATTGAGGTTGTGTATTTATTTATTTAGGTTGTGAATTTATATTTTTGTGAATGCTTGAGAACTCGCGGTTTTAAACCGCAAAACGCGGTCGGTTTGCGGTTTCAAAAATCACCAAACCGCAAATAGTCGGTCGGTTTGCGGTTTGAGTAAAAATTCGCGGTTACCGAACCGCAACCACCCCTAATCCATAGTATGTCTTCTTGTTGCTGCAAAACCAAAGCCTGAAACAACTCGTTTTCATAGAAATTTCCACCTTACTGCTGGATTTCTTTCTCGTGTTTTGACATGATATGGTACAACATTTCGGGGCTAAAAAGAAAAAGAAAAATACAACTTGGCAACATGGACATGGAGTTGGTTTGACCAATTAAAACTTCATAAAAAAAGAAAATTGCAAATAATTTGAAGATGTCAGCTTCATACGAAAAACACAAGCTCATAAACAGGAAAATACCCAGTAATTTCCTGCATGGTTGACCAAAGACTGAGTAATTGATTGAGTCTTTAGCTACCATGTTTGACCAAAGACTCAGACACTATATATAGAGCTGGAGGGGGGAAAAGCAATTGAAGCAGCTAGCACTTTTACAAAAAGCGCCAATTTGAGTTTGAGGAAGCAACAGCACCCAATATAATTAATATTTCATCAACTTTCAAATAGAGTCTCTGTAGTTTTTTCAGTGAGCTTTGTAAAGGTTCCAAAGAGAAATGGTTGAGCTTTTACAGAGAAATGGTTGCATTTTAAAGTTATTTCTGGCTTTGTTTCTGTTCTTGTCTTTGGTTGAGGTTCCAGCAGTGGAGGCCAGAATTAGGCATTACAAATGGGAGGTGAAGTATGAGTACAAGTCAGTTTCTGTTCTTGTCTTTGGTTGAGGTTCCAGCAGTGGAGGCTAGAATTAGGCATTACAAATGGGAGGTGAAGTATGAGTACAAGTCCCCTGATTGCTTCAAGAAGCTGGTCATAACCATTAATGGTAGATCTCCTGGACCAACCATACTTGCTCAGCAGGGAGACACCATCATTGTTGAGCTTACAAACAGTTTATGGACAGAAAATGTAGCCATACATTGGCATGGAATTCGACAGGTACAATCCTCGTAATTTCCTCAATTCCTATTTATTTGTTATTTGATCAGCAAACTTTTTTATTTTTTATGTTTCATAGCATCTGAAAGTGTGCTTCTTTTTTCGGTTGCAGATTGGAACACCGTGGAGTGATGGAACTGAAGGCGTGACTCAATGCCCAATAGTGCCTGGAGACAAATTCAAATATCAGTTTGTGGTTGATAGGGTAAGTAGGACATCATTTTCATGGCAGACAGATTGTTGTTGTTGAATTAATAATTTATACTGATCTCCATGTATGATTAAATTGCCTTTTGCAGCCTGGAACATACCTCTACCATGCTCATTATGGAATGCAGAGAGAAGCTGGTTTATATGGTTCGATTCGTGTAGCGCTTCCTGATGGAGAATCAGAGCCTTTTTCTTACGATTATGATCGAAGCATCATACTTAATGATTGGTTCCACAAGAGCACTTATGAAAACGCAGTTGGGCTGTCCTCCCTTAAGTTTGCCTGGGTTGGGGAACCTCAGGTAATTAATTGTCTCTCTATTCAGTTTTTGTGTAACAAATAGAATTTACTAGTTTACTGTTTGCTGCTGTCAATGCACTTGTTAATGGGTTTTCCTTTTGGCCAAAATTTCAGTCGCTTTTGATACAAGGAAGAGGAAGATTCGACTGCTCCACACTGACCACTCCAAGCTTAGACCCCGAAGTTTGTAACGCAACGAACCCCGAATGCTCCCCTTACGCAATGACAGTCGTCCCTGGCAAGACGTATCGACTAAGGGTTGCTAGCTTGACTTCTCTCTCTGCCCTCAGTTTTCAAATAGAGGTACTAATTTATCCATGTTCATGTAGTATGCAGAACACAACCTGCATAATTTTAAGTATTAGCATATAATTAACAAAACTTGTCCATGTTGCAGGGCCATAATATGACAGTGGTTGAGGCAGACGGGCATTATGTTGAGCCATTTGTTGTGAAGAACCTTTTCTTATATTCTGGTGAGACATATTCTGTGCTAATAAAAGCAGACCAAGACCCTTCAAGAAATTATTGGATGACAACAAATGTGGTTAGCCGAAATGCCACCACCCCACCTGGTTTAGCCATTCTCAATTACTATCCAAACCACCCGAGGAGATCTCCTTCGGCGGTACCCCCAGCAGGCCCTGCTTGGGACAATGTTCGTGCCCGATTGGATCAAAGTCTTGCCATCAAATCACACCAAGGCTTCATCCACACCCCTCCCCCAACCGCAGACAGAGTGATTGTGCTCCTCAACACACAAAACAAGGTCAACGGTTATGTCCGCTGGTCAGTCAACAATGTGTCATTCACTCATCCTCACACACCTTATCTCATTGCCCTCAAGCAGAACTTGACTGATGCATTTGATCAAACTTCTCCACCTGATGGGTACGATTTTGTAAACTATGACATTTACAAGACACCAAACAACACAAATGCTACAGTAAGCAATGGGATTTATAGGCTCCAGTTCAATACAACAGTGGACCTTATACTCCAAAATGCCAACACCATGAACCCGAACAACAGCGAGACGCACCCGTGGCATCTTCACGGGCACGATTTCTGGGTCCTGGGATATGGGGAGGGCAAGTTTGACATTTTCAATGATCCAAAGAAGTACAATTTGGTGAACCCTATCATGAAGAATACTGTGCCTGTTCATCGTTATGGGTGGACTGCTTTGAGGTTCAGGGCAGATAATCCAGGGGCTTGGGCGTTTCATTGCCACATAGAGTCTCATTTCTTTATGGGAATGGGTGTGGTGTTTGAATCAGGAATTGATAAGGTGGGAAAATTGCCTTCCTCTATAATGGGCTGTGGTGCAACTAGAGGAGTTCACAGGCCATAGTCATTGGTGCTTGTCTTGTGGGTGCTTCAGTAAATATACCAAGCAGAGGTTGCAAAGGAAGAAAAGAAAATTTGAAGAACCAAGTTTAATTACATTCTTTGTTGTAAAAATCTAGCACAGGAACATTTATTTTGTATTCAATATAGGATTGAAATCCATTTCAAAATTTTGAGTTGTATTGTAGCTCTCTCTAAATTTTTAGGCAAATGTTAAAAACAACCACCAAAAGTGGTCCATGTTGAAATTAGTCTAACTTATTGGTGAACTACCAAAAATAAACATCACCTTTTAATAATGATGGTTCCTTCTTGCAAAAGGAAGTCACTTTTTTGTAGCAGTTATCTTATAAGAACGAGTTTTTTTTTTTTTTTTTTTTTTTTTGGGTGGTAATTTAGCCTCGACAGCTCAATAATTTAGATTTCCATATAAATTTCCACAGCCCCGATCTCTCAACTTTTCAACGATCCTCACCCTAAAGTTTATAAACCTTGCATCGGCAAAGGAGTTGAGCTACTCACTCATTGTCAATTGATTTTGGGGTGAAACCTCAACTTCTCTCAAGGGGTGGGACTGGGTTAATTTTCTTTGTTTTCCTCTGTTTTAGTTCTTGTATTGGGTTTTCCTAATTTCTCAAATTTTTTTTTTTTTTTTGTCTAAATAATTTTTCTTTTCCATTGACATTTTTCTGAACAACTCATTGAAGTTAAAAAAGAAACTTTTGGGTGGGAGCACAAGAACGAACTTTTGTCTGAATAATTTGTTGATTAAGAGCAGTATAAAAAATAACAAGCATGGAAACATATAATTTCCAAGTAAACAAACATTCAAATATATAACCAAGCTCCAAGCACTACTTTCACGTCTATGCCATGCTAATGTTAAACCTTACTCCAAGTAAAATGCAAATTAGTTTCCCATTTTCGGGTTTAACTGAAATCATCTATGTTGATAAGATGCGCTGGGAAGGGGTAGTAATGATCGTCTTCTCTGCCATTATACATCCCCTTGGTTACATCAAAATCCTGCCGCAGAAATATTAAACAAGTAATCAGAATTTATATTAAAAATAGAAAATTAAAAGTTCAAAAATCTCCTCTCTACAGTAGAAATGGTGAAAATGGTTATGTTGAAGAATATAAAGTTCCATATTGATCGGTAGTTAGTTGTCTTCTTTTTTTTTTTGGGGTTTTGTCTCCCCTATCTCATAATAAAAAAAAAGGTCCCATATCGGAAACTTAACTGATTAAACTACAACTTATAATAAAATTGAGGCCTTTTGGGATAAAACCTCACACCTACTAGGCTTTGTAGGTGGTTAAGTTGGGGATAATAGCAGTGTTGTTAGAGCACTTCCACCCATTTGCCATGGCAAAGGGCAAGGGCAAGG
>NC_024126.1:14946712-14977424 GCF_000346735.1 Prunus mume | reverse complement strand
AGCAACACCACCACCTAAACACCAACATTCCCCCTAGGATCTCTCTATTTGCGTTAAAAGTCGGAGCTCTAAGACCAATTGAAATTGGTACTTAGGTTGAAGGGGTAAAATTAAATGGTAATCTAACTTACCACAAACTAGACCAACAAAGTAATCCTACCAAATATATGTCTAGTCAACAACTAGCCATAGATCTAAGAACACACAATAGAAACCACATCCAACCAACAATCAATTCTCAAACCCCTGCAAACCTAGAAAATAACTAAATGACAACCTACGCACTCAAAAGGACCCATCAATCTAAATATCACATGTGCTAGCAACAACTAGCATGAAGGGTGTGTGAACATTCATCAACATTTTAAAGATAACAGATATTTCATATCATTAGTCATAAAAGTCAAGACAACACACAAGAAATGTTTACCCAGAAACCCTATTTACTACTTCTCCCTGCTTTCATCCCTATTTACAATGATATATGCATGATAATAACGTGTGCACATCCAAATGATAGAATATATATATATATATAGAAATTCTCTTATGCGGACGTCCGGACGTTATTACTGTGTGGACGCCATATATTTTCTACTACTCCTCCTTACTTTCCTCCCTATTTACAATGGCATTTGCACGATAATAACATGTATACATTTAGATGTGAGAATAACGGTATAATATATAGAAATTCTCCTATGCAAACGTCCGGATGTTATTACCATGCTGATGCCATGTATTTTCTACTACTCCTCCTTACTTTCCTCCCTATTTACAATGGCATTTGCATGATAATAACATGTATACATTTAGATGTGAGAATAACGGTATAATATATAGAAATTCTCCTATGCAAACGTCCGGATGTTATTACCATGCTGATGCCATGTATTGTCTACTATTCCTCCCTACTTTCCTCCCTATTTACAATATCATTCGCACAATAATAATGTGTGGACATCAGAATGAGAGAATTTATGTATATATATATACACATATGTGTGTGTATATACACGTACTAGTTGTCTTCCACGTAATAGTTTTTTTCTTGGTTTTGACAAAGTAATTTTTATGGAATTTTATCTCAAAGTATTCAGATGAGAGTATACCGGTTTTGCAAGTGTGAGTTTCTTTTTCATTTTTCTATAATTTTTTAGATAGGTACTTTTTGACTTTAAGTATCTGGGGCAGACTTATTATATGAGTTTAAAGATCCATACCAACGGTATTATATGAGTTTAATTACCTGGACTAAATACAATTTATGGTTATAACTATGTGGACTAGAGGTCGCTTCTGGGTTTAATTACCTAGACTAGAGGTAATTTATGAATTTAATTATGTGGACTAGAGGTGGTTTATAGGTTTAATTACCTGGACTATAGGTGTATGTATAGCATATAGGTACCTTACCTATTTAAGTTTTGTGTGTTGTGTTAACCTTATGGTAAGGTATATACGCCTTTGGTAGATAAAAAATTGAATGACATCAACATTACACCAAAGAGCCTCAGCACGTTTATAGCAATTCTTTTTTATAAGATAGGATTTTAAAAATTCAAATTGATAGACTAGAATAAATTCAAGTTATACGTATTTAAAAGGTCAAATATAGTAATTATGGCCTAAATTTCATTTATTACCCTTTATGAATTGCAATAATCAATAACTGTATTAATTAGCTAATTATAATTATATAAATCACTCTTATCCGATTTAAATATAAGGGCATAATTAAAACAAAATTAATAATTTTAAAAAGAAAAAAAACAATGATTACATTAGGAAATTTGAAAAAGGAAAGCCAATGCGGCACAAAAGTCAAAAAATTTAGATCAAAGACACCAAATTCGTGGATTAATGACTAAAATAGACATGATGTTGAAAGTGTTATTTACTAATCATGTGGTGGTAGTAGTGGTGATGAAGTCGAGGTGGTGGTGGTGGCGGCTATGGTAGCGTCGTGATGGCTGTGGTGGTGATGGCGGCGGCGATTATGGAGGTAGTGAATGTGGTGATGCAAGTGATGGAGTTGGATGTGGAAATGGATGTGGTGTCATTTTAAAAAATGAATGATAGTATTTTGGGAATTAAAAAATTCATTAAAGGTTCATCTCTGCTTTTTTTGAAAGCAGCTTTGAAAAACAACTCAGATCCTGCTTTAAAAAGTTGTTGTCAAAATGCCACTACTTTTTAAATAATCAAGAATATTTTTTTTATCAAACACCTTAAACTACTTAACTTTAAAGTGAAGCATGTTTTTGCCCAAAAAAAAGCAATCCTAAACGGGGCCTAAACCGAACTCTTTAATGAGAATTTATGTATCAAATTTTCTAATTTAATAAGAAAAACAGAATACACATGCAGCAGCAATGAGCTAGACACCAAGCAATCAGGTTAACAAGAATTAAAATGAACCTCACAGTTTGCTAGCCACACACCCAAAACAATAATCTATAAGCTATAAGTTTGCAATTGTTCACCTTGCAAAAGATTCTTCCATCTCTTCATAGTGCAATATCATCAAGTAGTTGATAGGAGCAGAGAAAGAATTATAATGCTGATTGAGAAACTGTCGATTCCTTTAAGTAGACTTGATTGCTTAATTGAAACAACAAACTCAGATTATGGACGTGATTTCAACTATGTGAAAACTATAAAAGGAAAGAAGTCATGAAACCCAAACTGACTTCATTTTCAAAATCAGATATTCCTTAATCAAAACAAGTGCTAGCTGCAAGTAACACCCATTGACTCAATAATTCAGATCCACAATCCAAACAAGTGAAATACAATATGTGTGAGAATCATCTAATGTCAGATTTGATTATCTGAGGTATGCTAAGGGAAAACATATCCAATTCCACAAAATCTTATTGGACGAGGGGGAACCGAAACTCGGGTGAAGGGATAAATGCTCTTAATTACTTGAACTACAAGCCCTTTGCTAAAAAGAGACTTTTATAGTTGAAGAAAATTGTCTTAATTAAAATCCTTTTCATAAATGTGATATGTAAATCTTCTTCTTTTGGGGACAAAATGAACTGAGCTAAGTGGCAGTGATCGATCAAACAAAAAACATTTCAAAATGAAGTGTTATAAATAAAAAAATGTGATCAATCAAATAAATTCTTGTGATTGATAAATAAAAAAAAAATTAAAAAAAAACAGGATTTCAATGTTAAAGTATATGAGGAACAAAGACTATGGTCGCTCAAAAAAGTTAAGTGAATGTATTATATGAATAATAAACTTAGTAGAACAAAGATCTTGATATTCATCATACTGAACCATCCTTCAAATGTCTAGTATAGTAGTCCAGCAACCTAATTGATCTGAAATTAAGATTACACAAAACGCTCTTTTCAGTGAAGAAAATGCCACTATGCTAAAGTAATGCACTAATAGTACGTAGGCCAATAAAACCAAGCCTATAAAAAACACTCCACAATCAACTTTGATAAAAGGAAAAATAATATTATATATATCCCTCAACTAAGCTTATTCACGAACATCCTATCTCATATTGTATTTCAATGATCGAAACCGTCTATGCACTACTAAAAAACTGGTAAAAAACTACAAACTTAAGAGGACAAATATAGGTATGGTGCCCTTTTCTCTAACATTGAGCACAAATAAGTTTTATTCGGGCTCTTTTTGTATAAAACAGAAATAATTGTGTCAAATGAATTTACATAAAGCACAAACTTTTATTGGACACAAAGAGTTGTGCCAAATGTCAATTTAATGTAAATGATAAATACCATCTGACAAATGATTCAGAAAAAGTAAGATCATTTACTTGTGTAGACGCAAATAATTGTGTCTTTATCTGACAGATGTAACAACGCTAAAACACAAAAACTACATTTGTGCCCAGTTATTTTTTATTTTTTTTTACACACCCCAGTTATTTCCCTATTTCTATTAGTATACCTTTTAGGATAAATTATTCAAATGGTCCTTAAACTTGTACACAATTTACATTTTAATCCATAAATTAAATTATTAGTCTAAATAGTACATAAACTCTATTTTAATCGCCCATTTGATCCAACTGTTACATTTTCTGTTAAATGTAACAAAATTTTAGGAGCAAATACGAATTTTCATAATTAACAAATAAAATAGGGTTAAAATAAATACAAAATTAGAAAATAATTGAAGAAAAAGAGAGAGAAAAAATCATGAGATCCAAACCCCCTCCCTTTGATTTCTTCTCCCCCATTCCAATTAAGTAAATTTAGGTTTTAGCAAAAAAAAAAATTCACTTTTGGAAAAAACCAAAGCTTTTTGAAAAAAGACAGAAAAACCTCTCAACTTTCAAATCAAAGACATACAAATGTAAAGGATTCATTAGGAAATCCAAAAATAAATAAGGGCAATTTTGTCCATTTTGGCTTCTTTTACAAAATTTCTCTCTCCTTTGTGTTTTTTCAAAGTCTCCCTTTCAATTACTGCGTTCCTCCAAGCAACCACCAATTCCAAACTCCACAAACTCTTTGTGGGTTTCATCCCATTTTTCATTTTGTCCAAGTCCCTCCAAGGAATCCCAAATTCTAAATTCCCCAAAACTTTTTTGGGTTTCATATGTTTTCTGGTTTGGTCCAAGTGTCAGTGCTTGAAGAACTGGAATTGACGAGATATGGATTGAAGCTGTTGAAGCCTTTGGCTTCATCGTTCACACCATGTCTTGATGGGCGTTATCTGCTCTTGGGCCTCAACCAAGAACAAGACCACTTGGAAATTTCGAAGTTCTCAAAACGAGATGCAAATGCTTATACAAGGTCAATTTTTCCCCACTCAATCATATGATCAATTTATGTTTAGCTTCATTCAAAAAATTTTGTAGAGCTCATAAATCAATCTATTGTTTTGGTTAATAGCTACGTAAATTGTTGGTCCGTCGCAAATCTCGCGGCCTGGTGCTCCGGGCCGAGGGGATGTGCGTCAACACGTGACGTCCTCCTTTTGGATGCGTTGCGATTGTGCGCGAACGTGCCAGCACGGTCTACAGTGCGTCTGCGTCGAGATGGTGATGGGGTTTGGGTAGAAGATGTTCAAATGATGCGCCTGTTTCGGGTTCGACTTCTAATCAAATGATTGTGGCCGAGAGAGGAATTGGTCTCGGTCGTCAGGTTCACGCCCTGAGCTACAATGCCGTTTAGTGGTGGTGTTGGTGGTGGGTTTTAGGCGGTGCTCCGACGCGTTGCTCGGAGAGCGACGGTTGTTTGATATATGGGGTGAATGAGGCGACAACAGGGATGGTGCTCCGGCGCCTTGAAAATCAAGGGTCGTATGATATATTGATGAATGGATTTTCCTTACAGTCTACCACTACTCCTAAGAAAGCAAATAAAGGTATTGAAAGTGCATTACAGAAAATATAATTTGCTCCGTGGGAGGCTTTTGGTTTAGTGTTTGAACCTCTTGAACGTAGTCTTGAGCTTAATATTTATAGGAGGAGTCCTGGAGGGCCAATCGAGGCTGAAAAAATATCTGCCTGATGGCTTGAAAATATCTGCATGGTGAAGTCCGATCGGGGCAAGTGGGTAGTCAAATCGGCATTTGGGATCGTAAAGCATGGTGGTGTGACCCCCATAAATCTCGGCAAATCTCGGCCACCGCCCTGATCGTGGGCTCTGCACTCTTGGCCGTGGGAACGCATTTAATGCTCTGGTCCAGTGGTTGGTGATCTGACCTCAAGCTGTGAGAATGCATTGTGAGAATGTTTGCGCCTAACCACTCTGATTCCTGTTACCAAATCCTGACTTCAATCACTTCCCTTCTGCCTTTGTGCATTAAATGCTTCTTGCACCCAGTGGTTTTGCTGTGGCGGTCAGAGACACTACTTCATTAAATGGGGCGTGGGACCCTGAGGCCACGTGGCGATTTGACCATAGTATCTTTGGCCGTGTCTCTCATAGACCTCGGCCTCGGCCCATAATGCCGTGGTTGTGAGGCTGAGAAGATCTTACCTTCGTATTTTTCTTCTGTTTTCGAAAAGGCTAAATGTTTGACTAAACGTGGCCGTTTCAGTCCATGAACAGGTGCCACAGCCGAGAAGAGGTCCCTTCTGACGACCGTGATTTATTTAGGCACAAACATAAATCAGTTGCATCGTTGAGAGTTAAGCTGCATACTAGCCTTGAATCAAGCTGTAGATGTTAATCCTACAGATTGACAGTGAAGAGGATGAAGAAATCGAAGGAGCTGAAGAACTTTCCTTTTATAGTAATAGCTGTTATAGGATATGTCCAACGGCTAGTTTTCTTACTATTTTGAGAAACTCTACAGCTGTCATTCTTAGCTGTCTTAGTCCTTTCTACTGTAACGATTTCTAGCCTAGGTGTAAGAATCGTAGCCTCCAATGACCTTGAATGGCTGGAGATGAGTCCTTGTGTCCTAGTTTTTTAGGATCTGTTTTTTTGGCAGCTTGTGTCATGCATATAGTGTTTTTTGGCTTTGATGCAATACATAAAAAAATATACTAAATCATTCTTATTCTCTCTGAGTTTTTTCTGTCCTCTGCATACGTTGCTTACAAAAGGTTTTATTTGTTCTGTAAACCAGTCACTTAAACCAGCAAGCTAAATACCAAATTCTAACATGATATCAGAGCTCCTGGTCTGATTTCAGAGAAGGGGCGTGAGCTGTGAGAAAGGGGGTTTTCCTAAAATCTCTATAAGGGATAAAGGTTGCTCTTTTATTGTGTGGTTCACTAAGACTCACATCAAAATGGTGGGATCAGGTTCTGCAGGTGGAGATTTACGAACTCCACAGTTTAATGGTGCAAACTATGATTTTTGGTCAGTAAAAATGGAGACTATTCTCATAGCATATGATCTATGGGATGTAGTGGAGATTGGAGTACAACCACAGCCGATTATTGAGGAGGAAGCAGGCTCTGAAGGCTCTGGAGATGAAAAGAGTGAGGCTGAGCAAATTCCAGTGGAAGCACCTACTATCTCCAGAGAAGATAAGATCAAAAATGCCAAGGCTTTGAGTCTTATTCAATGAGCACTAACAGATGAACTCTTTCCTTGCATCAGAAATGAGAAGGCTGCAAAAGGTGCTTGGGAAATTCTGAGAAGAGAGTTCAGAGGAGATAAAAAGGTAAGAGCTGTGAAATTACAAGCTATTAGAGCTGACTTTGAATATTTGAGAATGAATGATGTTGAATCTCTGGATGACTACTTGGCTCGTTTTTTTGAAATTGTAAACAACCTGAAATCTCTAGGAGAAGATGTATCAGAGAAAAGGATTGTCCAAAAATTGTTGATGAGTCTAAGTAGGAGGTACAAGTCCATAGTGTCAATCATTGAAGAAACTAGAGACCTTGACACTATTAGAGTTGAAGAAATTCTTGCATCTGTCAAAGTCTATAATAGGGAGAGGATTTGCATGATGAAAGGGATAAGTTGGCAGGAACTGAGAAAGCTTTTAGCAGTCTCAGAGTTGGAAATAATCAAGCTTCTGTAGCTAACAAAAGTTCTCAGGGAAAGCAAAATCAAAAATGGCAAGGACAAAACAAAAAGGGCTCAAATTGGTCTCAAGGTGGAAACTTTAACAACAATAATGGCTCAAATTGGAATAATGGCTCTGGAGGGAATTGGAACAGCAGCTTCAATTCACAAAACAAGCAAGGAAGTAGCAGTCAAGGAAGTGTGAAACCACAGTGCCAAGTTTGTCAGAATTTCATTTTGGTGTGTGCAGGCACAAAGGGAAACCTAGATGTGGAAAATGCAATAGGTTTGGTCATTTAACTAAGGACTGTGACAATGGCAAACAAGTTGCAAACTGTGCAAAGGAGGAAGAGGTAACCACATGAACAATGTTCTATGCTTGTCATGCAAGTTCAATTGCATCAAGCAAGTCTGTGTGGTTTGTTGACAGTGCGTGCATCAACCACATGACCTCTCAAGAGTCTTTATTGATCAATCTTGATAGATCAGTGACTTGCAAAGTGAAAATGGGCACTGGTGATCTTGTTCAAGCCACAGGAAAAGGGACACTTTTAGTTGAGACAAGAAAAGGGAGAAGATATATAAATGAAGTGCTGCTAGTCCCCGGTCTAGATGAGAATTTGTTGAGTATAGGACAAATGATGGAGCATGGGTACTGCATTCTATTCGGAGGAAACTATGCATTAATATGTGATGACCGCAGCCTTGATAATGTTGTTGCCAAAGTTGCAATGGCTGGAAATAGATGTTTTCCATTGTCTATGGAATCTATCTGCTCAATGGGAATGAAAGCAGCAGTACCAGAAGATCCATGGGTTTGGCATAGAAGATTGGGGCATTTGAACTTTGCAAGCATGAAAAAAATGCAGCGAACACAAATGGTGTTAGGCTTACCTGATTTCTCAGAAAAAGAAGGAGTATGTGAAGGCTGTGTGTGTGGTAAAAGCCACAGAGAACCATTTGAGAATGAGAAGCCTTGGAGAGCTAAGAATCCACTTGAGTTGATACACACAGATGTATGTGGTCCAATGCAAAATGAGTCCATTGGAGGAAATAAATACTTCATCACATTCATTGACGACTATTCAAGAATGTGTTGGGTATATTTTCTCAGAAACAAGTCAAGTGTGATAAGTGTTTTCAAAAAGTTCAAAGCATTTGTTGAGCTACAAAGTGGATTCAATTTAAAGAAACTAAGAAGTGACAGAGGTGGAGAATACACTTCACATGAATTCCTTGAGTATTGCAGTGATCTTGGCATGGAGAGGCAACTGACTATTGCTTACTCACCTCAACAAAACAGGGTTGCTGAGAGAAGAAACAGAACCATTTGTGAAATGGCAAGATCAATGATGACTGAGAAGAAAATTCCTGTAAAGTTCTGGGCTGAAGCAGTTGGTATTGCTGTGTATCTGCAAAACAGGTGCTATACCACTTCAGTTACAGACAAAACTCCATTTGAAGCTTTCATAGGAAGAAAACCAGGTGTAAAACACCTGAGAGTGTTTGGAAGCATCTGTTACAGTCACATTCCATCAAATCTTAGACAGAAGTTTGATGACAAAGCAAGCAAAAGAGTCTTTATGGGTTATGGCAGCTGTGAGAAGGGTTACAAGATCTATAATCTTCAAACTGAGAAGATCATACTCTCAAGAAGTGTTGTTTTTTATGAGAACAAATCCTGGAATTGGGACAGCAAGCAAGTTGAAACTGTCTCCATGCCTCTCATCTTTGAAAATGGAAATTCTGAGATGAATGAAACAGAAGAAACCTCTCATGAAACTCACAGCATTGATTCACCAACTCTAAATCAATTAAGCTCAGATGATGAACATGTCCCTGAAAGCAATGGCAATGGTACCAGTCAAGGCTCAACTCCAAACAATTCACCAGTAAAGCTGAGAAGTTTGGAGGACATTTATGCAAGATGTCACATGACCATTATTGAACCTGAAACTTATTATGAAGCTGTTGAAGACAAAGCATGGATGCTGAGATTGAAACTACTGAAAAGAATGGAACTTGGGAGCTGGTTGAAAGGCCAATAGATAAACCAGTCATAAGAGTCAAATGGGTGTTCAAAACCAAGCTGAATTTGGATGGAACAGTTCAAAAACACAAGGCTAGGCTTGTAGCTAAAGGGTATGCTCAGAAACCTGGTATTGATTATAATGAAACCTTTGCCCCAGTGGCAAGGTTAGATACAATTAGAACTTTGATTGCACTTGCAGCACAAAATGGTTGGAAGTTGTTCCAATTAGATGTTAAGTCAGCCTTCTTGAATAGAGTACTTGAGGAGGAGGTTTATACTGAGCAACCAGAGGGGTTTGAAGTGGAAAAAGCAAGTCATAAAGTCTATAAGTTGAAGAAGGCTCTCTATGGTTTGAAGCAGGCTCCTAGAGCCTGGTACAGTGAAATTGACACTTATCTAACTAGCTGCAATTTTAAAAGAAGCACTAGTGAGGCCACCTTATATACCAGAACTGATGAAGAAGGAAAATTGATCATTGTCACTATATATGTTGATGATATAGTTTATACTGGAAACAGTAATGCATTGCTTAGTGAGTTTAAAAGGGACATGATACAAAAGTATGAGATGACTGATTTAGGACTCTTACATTATTTCTTGGGAATGAGAGTTCTACAAACTGATAAAGGGGTGTTTATTCATCAAAGCAAGTATGCAAAGTCCTTGCTTGTGAAGTTTGGTCTCGAGGATTGTAAGTCAGTAACAATTCCTCTACCCGCTGGTGAGAAACTAAAGAAAGTTGATGGAAGTTAGTTGGCTGACGAAGGTTTGTTTAGAAAAATTGTTGGCAGCCTGTTGTATCTAACTGCTGCCAGGCCTGATATAATGTTTGCAGCTAGTTTGTTATCAAGATTCATGCATAGCCCCACAAAGAAGCACATGAGAATTGCAAAAAGGGTTCCCAGATACATTCAAGGCACTCTCAGCTATGGCATTGAATTTACAAGGGACAAGAATGCTGTTCTGATTGGTTTTTATGACTCTGATTGGGCTAGCAGTGAAGATGACAGTAGAAGCACATCTGGATATGCATTCAGTTTTGGTAGTGGAGTTTTTTCATGGGCTTCAGTCAAGCAAAACACAGTTGCATTGTCAACTGTAGAAGCATAATACGTCTCAGCAGCTGAGGCAACTGCTCAAGCTATCTGGCTAAGGTTTGTGTTGGATGATTTTGGTGAAATGCAACCTGATGCAACACCACTATTTTGTGACAACATGTCAGCAATATCAATGGTCAAAAACCCTGTTTTTCATCAGAAAACAAGTCACATAAACCGAACGTATCATTTCATAAGGGAAGCTTTACAAGAAGGGGTGATTGACATGAGATTCTGCAGAAGTGAAGAACAGTTGGCATATATTTTTACAAAAGCTCTGCCCAAAGATCGATTTAATTACTTGAGGTTGAAGCTTAGAGTCAAGCTAGTAAGCAGCTTAGGAGAGGCTGTTGAGAGTTAAGCTACATACTAGCCTTGAATCAAGCTGCAGATGTTAATCCTGCAGATTGACAGTGAAGAGGATGAAGAAATCGAAGGAGCTGAAGAACTTTCCTTTTATAGTAATAGCTGTTATAAGATATGTCAAACGACTAGTTTTCTTACTATTTTGAGAAACTCTACAGCTATCATTCTTAGCTGTCTTAATCCTTTATGCTGTAACAATTTCTAGCCTAGGTGTAAGAATCGTAGCCTCCAATGACCTTGAATGGCTGGAGATGAGTCCTTGTGTCCTAGTTTTTTAGGATCTGTTTTTTTTTTGGCAACTTGTGTCATGCATATAGTGTTTTTTGGCTCTGCATACATTGCTTACAAAAGGTTTTATTTGTTCTGTAAACCAGTCACTAAAACCAGCAAGTTAAATACCAAATTCTAACATGCATAGGTTCAAAAAATTTGTGGATTTTGTTTTGGATTCATGCAACCCTGAAACTTTCTCCTGGGAACATTCCTCTATCTATGATGGCCTCCGGAATAAGTGACACAAATCAGCTTTTTGGGCTCGTTGTTTGCAACAAGTTCTTTCTTTAGGCCAAAAGATATGGTGTAAGTATGAGTATCTGACTATCAATTGAAGAAGAAGAGGACCCTTCATCCATAATGCTGTGGGCGCTTTAATACAAGCGTCAGTGCTTGCATTAGGCTCTGATGGAACCTTCGAATTCGAGGTTGTCCTGGTGGAGCTGAATGAAAGAGAATTGGGAGATTTTGAGGGAATTGGGTTAGTTGGTTTTTGGGGTTTTGTGGAGGTTTTGAGTTTAAGGCAGATGAGATGGGATTGTATGAATGGAATCGCGGGTTTGTTGGGAGGGGGGGAGGGTTTGGATGGCTATTGAGTTCGGGTTCTGGATTTGTTAGGATGGGGTTTGTGGAAGATTTTTTTCTTTTCTTTTCTTGTAGTTGCTAGCTTGGGTGGAGGGTGGGGCGGAGCTGGGGTTTTGGGTTCATGGGGCCTAGGGTGGAGGGTCGTTGTTGGATGGGTTTGGGTGGAGAGTGATTGTGGGATGAGTTTGGGGGTTGGAGCTTGAGGGTGGTGGCCACGGGGGAATGGAGAGAGAGAGAGAGAGAGAGAGAGAGAGAGAGTTTTTATTTTATTTTTCAGTATTTTTTTATTTTTAACGTACGCATGACCAATTTGCCATCATATTTAACAACAATATTGACAGAATATAACGGTTGGATCAAATGGGCAATTAAAATAGAATTTATGTACCATTTAGACTAATAATTTAATTTAGAGATCAAAATGTAAATTCTTACAAATTTGAGGACCATTTGAATCATTTACCCATACATTTTATCTTCAAAGTTAAAAAAGAACAAAAGAAAAAATAAATATGTTTTATTTTTAATCTTTTCCAACCCTAGAAAATATCTAACCCATCCTTTCTTCTTTATTCAAGCCTTCTTTCTCCCCCCAAAAGAACTTGTTAAGAACTTCTCATCGGTTCTCTATCCCCTCCCCTAAAGAACCTCTCAGTCGTTCTTCTGTCGCATCTACCCCTCTCTCTGTCTCGCTGCTGCCTCCAAATCAGGTCCACTCTACTGCTCAAATCTGCCGACTCCATCTCCTTTCATCCTTTTTTTTTTTTTTTTTTTGATAGCTCTCTCCTTCTATCTCCATATCCTTGAAGTAAAAAATGCAAATTAGACCCTTGATGTCAAGCTTTGGTGGGTGTGGGTTCTCGGCGATTGGGAGATGAGGTTTCCGCTACGGTGGTCACGATTCTAATGCTCCGAGTATTACAAAACCGAGGCATTAGAGGCCAAGCAATCCTGAGATGTTCTACAGGGCAGCAGCCCGTGTTTGATGCCCTATGTTGTTTTTCAATTTTGAATTTCATTTAGGAATGGATGGGTGATACACTGATACTCTTACGGAATTTGAATGAATGTTATTGTTATTTGATTTGGTTTCTTAAGTTTTATGTATTTAGTGATTTTCCTTGTTTCAAAATTTGGTCGTTTGGTTCTTGTGCAAATATATTGTAATTTGCTGAAATTTCAAATTCAATGTGATTGTTTATTCGTAAAATTTTTCATGTTTGCAATTTCGGGTGTAACTTGCTTCAGTGAAAACAGAAAGGAGGGGCGGAATCCAGCCTAAGCAAGTAGCAACTGGGTTGTGTAATAATTTTTATTTATTTATAATAAAATATGCAGCATTGAGCACGATTCTAAAGTTGTCTGTCTTTATACATATGTCTAATCAGTTCATAAAGTGACTGAGGTAACTTGTCAGAATACAACCACAAATACTTTTTTGCGTGCTTTATGTTGTCTGACACGAATTTGTGATTCGTGCCCTATAGTAATAGAAACCCCTATGGAAAACACCGTCAGCTTAAAGGTCGCTGCACTGTGGCTTTTGGACATAGGGCACAATTATTTGTGTCTCTTGCAGTTAAGAGCACAAATAAAAATGGTGCCTAAAGCCACATATTCTAGTAGTGATGTTTTAGGTATTTATTAAAAGATCTTTTCTGCTAAAAATCACTTGAATTTGAATATATTTGATCACTCAATTTAACGATTGTTATTGTAGTATTTTCTTGATGCACTGTATTGGTCGATTTTTGTTGGGCACAAATAGAAGTCTTAACAGTTTTCGAGTTACCAAAGTTTTTGCAAGAATGGTATATGAGTAAAGGTTTTAATAAAAAGGGTTGAAATAAAATTCATAGTTGGTCCCAAAGGGGTGAACTTCTTTTGTTATGTTGATAGATTCCAAAGGTCCATATCAGAAGAGCCAATCCAACAAGGACAGTCTTCCAAATATCTAAAATCTGTTCTTGTCCACTCAGCCAAATCTTCAACACAACCGTTTGTGAGGTGGTCTTCCTCTAGCACAAGAAATGAACATTTTGTTCGTTTCACATTGTCCTCGTCCTCCAAGAAGGTTTCCCACCAATCAGCTTCATCTTCTATAGGCGATGAGGGTAGTATTGGCAGTTTGCTAAAATTCTCTTCTGGTTGATTATGACGTGAAGTTACAGTTTTATGCCCACTCAAATAGTGTGAAGTTTTCGAGAGCCTCCGTGATTGAGGTCTGACTGCGATGTCCTTTTTGGTCTCTTGAGATTTCTCTTTCACCTTTTCAACAACAACAGAAGTCATCTTTCTACTCAGTCGAGTTTTCCAAAAGTTTTTCACATCGTTTCCTGTTCTTCCTGGAAGTCTTCCAGCAATCAATGACCACCTTACATGCAAAACACACAGAAAAGAAATACATAAGGTGCTATTTTTTTTGCCAGACAACATAATATGATTATCATTAAAACATGCACTAAATTTCATTTGTTAGTGCAGATTGTAAACTAGTCTCTAGCATTGGATTGGATTCCAACTGATTTCGTATGTCTCAATATGCACTAAAACTTACCACGAGGAGCAAATATTTGGCACTAAAAACCATGTTGAGTATTCCAAAAGCAGATGGAAAAGCAATACCACCACACCAAATGTCGTTGGATGGGTGTGATTTAATCGAGGTTTTATCAAATGTGGCTAAAATTTAGTTTTCAAATTTATAAATGTCAGTTTTTTAAAAACCCCAATGCCCGCTAAATTAAAACTCAATTACACCAGAAACCCAAAATAGCAAGAGCACCAAAATTGGCTCCATAAACTAAATCATGCCTATGAATCCTATCATAAAAATGACAATGTAATTACCAAAAAGAAGAAGAAAGGGAAAAGCCAATGTATTCATAAATCCAGGCAACAAAAATCATCTATGCGGCTATGACTTGAATTGGTGGGTTTTGAAGTTTTTTACAATAAAAAAAGAAGTTAAAGTTAGTTTCTTGACATAATAAATTTTAAATAATGTTGCTCCGCATCTGATGTGGGGTTTAAACTTTCTTGCAAACCAAGCCTTCCCTCAGGGATAAGAGGTCCAGAAAAATTGCAAGGCCCTCGCTGTTCACAGACTATCTTCCCATAACACAATCTTACCTATATTAGCTTTGCTTTCCCTTCTACCTTTATAAAACAAAAATAATAATAAAATGAAATAAACAAAAACAGAGTGAAAAAACAAAAATATATCTAGTGTGGGTGCATATAAAACATGATATTATGACAATTGTTCCATGAAATGTACGTATCCAAACCCTAATAAACAACTGCAAAGTAGATCTATTAAGGCCGATTGACGAGGAGCAGTGTCATTGTGTTTGAGGGTAGGGTGGGTGAGAGTGAGGCTATTAGGCCATCTCCAGTCATAGGGCTAAATGTAGTCCAAGGTTAAAAATTTTGCCATCCAAAATATTAATTTTTTAAAGAATAGTGTTGGACTACATTTTTCCATCTCCGGCCATGCAGGGCTATATTTTAGGGTCCTTCATATTTTATTATTTTGAGAAAAACTATGATACAATACTCATACATTCTACAACTATATATTGTTTAATTTAATTATTTATTTTTAAACAACACTTGAAAACATTTTAAAAGGTGACCACATTTAAATAAATAAAAAGAAAGATTGGTTTTCAAAAAGGTGACCACATTTGGTCATTTAGCCCACTTAAGAGCAGTGTCCTTGTGCTCAGTACTCAGCCTATGGCTTGGAAGAGCATGACAATTAGCCTTTTGGTTAGGTTTTTAATTTAGAGGGCATTTGGGTCAATTTAAGTGAGTTTTTGACTATATTTGAAAGTTTTAAAAAAAAACTGACATTTATGAATTTGGAGGCTAAATTTTGGCTAAATTTGATTTTAAAAAATCGATTTAATCTACCTGCTACATGAATATAAAAAATAAAGTCATCCAACGACAATTAGTGTGGTGTTAACCAAAAGTAGCCAAGTTTAGCTACAAATGGTTTGTGTACCTTACAGAATTAGGGGTTAGCTTCCTTTATTGGAACATACTGTTCTAGCTAGGACAGTTAGCATGGCAAAAGAAAGTTCTTGGTTAAAGGAGAAAGTTCTTGGTCGGGCGTGATCAGGGATTAATTCTCAAGATGAAGGATGGCAAAACTGTTATCCATCCACAATAGTAAGCCGGAATAAATATGGTGTGCTTCCTAGCTAGGTTGGAAATTAAGGGGATTGATATATAAAACTTGCCTGTTTCCTAAAAGCTTATGAAGCCTTAATATTAGATCTATTTCATCCTCAGCAAAGTGTCCTCTCTTGATGCTTGGCTTCAAGTAGTTCAACCACCTTAGTCTACAGCTTTTTCTGCATCTCTTTAACCCTGCATCAAATATATATACATATATATATATATGTATATATATATATATACACACACATCCAAAGCACTAAAACTAGAATTGGGTTTCTTGAGATGTGTCACCTGAATGTAGAGAAACCTGGTTCCATTTCCCTTCTCCATGGTTCTGAATGAACAGCCTCAGAAGATCATCTTCCTCTTTAGTCCATGCTCCTTTTCTCACTCCCGAAGAACTATCCATCTTGTACGTTTGATGATGTAACTAGTATTTAGTTAGCTATACTCATGTTGGGTGCCAACATCCTCAAACCCTCTGTGATCCAAAACTTCTGGTCGATAGAACTATGAATTCTTAGTTTATATGAATAAGGGAACGAGAGGAATTTTAAGACAATTAGAAAAACAAAAGGAAGAAGCTAAGGAACTGCTTTGAGTTCTGCTTTTAGAATTGCTTGATTCATTTCAATGAATAACTTATGTATTTATACAAGATTCGGTTGCTAAAATTAACTAAACTAAAATAGTAAATTATTTTAAGCCATAAAGAATGATTGGCCTAAAATCTCACTCATTTTGAAACCATTAAATTTGTATGGTTTATAACAATTCGTTATAAACCATTAGTTTTTATGGTTTTAAATAATATAATAATATAATATAATTAATTATAATTATATTAGATTATGTTTATTTTTGTTGGTAGATCCTCCTGGACCATGGCTCCCCCATTTAAGATGCTTGAGCTTCTGGTCAAGCTAAATTGAGATGAGGAAACTTTATTATTGCCTTGTCTCAAATATACCATTTCGACTTGCTAGGAAATTGATCTTTTCTACCAATACGGAAATACTCATACTTTCCGTGTCGAGTCTCACAAACCTTTTGTTCCAATATACAATCCTCTTATAAAGGGTCTTCTCGTTCAATTCGCAAGTCATCAATTGATAGAAGACATGTGTCTTCGTTGGGATCATCATCAAGTAGAGATGGCTCAAAAAGTTTAAGATTCTCGACATTAATGACCGAGTACATATGCATGTATGGTGGTAATTCGAGTTGAAAGGCATTATCACCAATTTGTTTGATGATCTTGAACAGTCCATAACGAATAGGTTTCAATTTCTTGCCTTCACCGGTTAGCCACTCCTTTCCAAGGTGTAACCATACTAGATCACCTTCTTTGAAGTTACATGGCACACGATGCTTATCATGACGAGCTTTATATTGTTGCCGAGAACGTTTTAGTTGTGCCTCCAGTTCAGTATGAATCTTTCAGACTTGTTCGAGAAATTTTTGTGCTCGAATATGTTCTTCTTCTTTCCCACTTAATGGCTGGTCACTTATAGTGAATGCTAAATCAAAAGGACTCTGGGGTAAATAACCTAAACAAATCTCAAATGGAGATTTGAGTGTGGAGCCATGAATTGCACGGTGAAAAGCAAACTGTAACTAAAGGAGACTTTCATCCCAAGTCTTCAGATGCTTGGAATTGTAACCCCTCAACAAGTGTACCATAGTTCGATTTACAACCTCCGTTTGCCCATCTGTCTGTGGATGAAATGCAGTGCTTCTTTTCAATCTGGTACCATCATTCCCCATAATGACCTTTAGAAATGGCCTAAGAATTGACTGTCTCTGTCAGAAATAATCGATGTAGGTAAGTCAAAATACTTCCAAACATGTTGGAAAAATAACTTAGCAGCGCCTTCTCCAGTAACGGTCTTCTTGCATGGAATGAGAATCACCATCTTACTGAAACGATCTACCACCACAAACAAGTAGTCATTTTTAGACTTGGTGTTAGGCAATCCACCTAAGAAATCCATGGAGATACTATCCCAAGGTCGGCTAGGTACTGGCAATGGAAGATACAATTCTAACTTTATGTTGGAAGGCTTCGATGTGTTGCATAGAACACAACCTCTTATGTATTGTGAAACATCGAGATGCATCTTTGGCCAATACACAAAACTACGAAGATTCAATAAAGTTTCCTCAACTCCAAAATGCCCTGCTACTTTGGAAGTATGAGTCTCACGAATCAATTGCAATTTGTCGCCTTTTTCTAGAATGCACAGTTGTGTTCCCTTGTACATTAGTCCATCCTTCAATTGAAACTTACTTGTCTTTCCTTGTTGTAGCTTGGCATAGGCTGAGTTGAAATCAGCACATGTGTCGTACCCTTTGGCATATTCAGAAAGAACAATGGGTTGGATTTGCATAGCCACCAGCAATGCGGAACTAACTGGTGTATGTGGTCTAGAGAACATATATGCCAACTTATTAGTTGATCCCTTCTTGTACTTTGTCACAATATTGAATTGTTGTAGGTAAGACATCCATTTCATATGGCGAGCTTGCTACAACTTAGACTGTGTAGTTAAAAACTAAAGAGGTTTATGATCTGATTGAACTACAACTTCTTTTCCTAACAAGTAAGCTCTCCAATGCTTCACTGCTTGACGCATTGCATACAGCTTCTTGTCATAAGTCGGATAGTTCAATACTGGTCCACTAAACATCTCATAATGGTATGCAACTGGTTTCCCATCTTGAAATAATACAGCTCCCATGGCATAGTTTGATGCATCTGTTTCTACTTCAAATGGTTTCTGCAGATTCGGTAATGCTAGTACTGGGGCCTTTGTAATCTTTCGTTTCAACAACTAGAAAGATTTTTCATGGTTTCATGGTTTCTCGACCATTCAAACTTTTGATTGGCCTTTGTAAGAGAATGTAAGGGTGTTGCAATTTGTGAAAAGTGCCGAATAAACTTTCGTAAATATTGTCATGCACCTATAAAGCTCCGAACTTCAGTTACTGAACAGGGCGTAGGCCATTGAGAAATCACATGTACTTTCTCTAGGTCCATTTTCAGTTCTCCTGCACCAACAATGAATTCTAGGTATAAGAGGTGTTGTTTCCCAAATTCACACTTCTTATTGTTTAACTGTAACTTATTTGTTCATAGAACCTCCAAAACTTGAGCAATAAGACGAAGATGGTCCTCCCATGTGACACTAAATATCAATATGTCATCCAAGTATACAATGACGAAGTCGTCAATGAAAGGGCGGAATACCTCATTCATCAATCGCATGAAGGTAGCTAGAGCATTACATAACCCGAATGACATGACTAACCACTCGAATAGTCCTTGCTTTGTTTTGAATGCAGTCTTCCAAGTATCTTCTTCATGGATGCGGACTTGGTGATAGGCAGATTTGAGATCAAACTTAGTGAAGTAATGTGCACCATGTAGTTGATCTAGCATGTCATCAATCCACGGCAATGGGTACCGATTCTTAATGGTTATTTTGTTGAGTGCCCTATAATCTACACACATACCCCAGCCTCCGTCTTTCTTAGGCACAAGTAACACTGGCGAACCACATGGCGAGCAACTAGGTTTGATGACTCATTGTTGAAGAAGTCCTTGAATTTGCTTTTGATCTAGTCAGATTCCATCACAGAAGTGCGATACAAACCCAAGTTTGGTATACGTGAATCTCCTACCGACTGGATATCATGCTCCACAACTCTCCTCGGTGGCAAACCATGCACATCCTGAAATAAGTCCTTGAACTTCTCCTGCAATTTCCCTATGTTTGAGCATTACATAGGAGATAAAGACAAAGTAGACAATGTCACGGCTCTAGAACTCTGATCTTGCTGTCGAATCATCAATAAAATGAATCGCCTACATGAATTGACTAACCTCTTGGCTTGGTTAGCTATCAGCAAATTATCCGTAAGCAAATTATCTGTAGCTTGAGGCTTGCAAGTGTTGATGTGGAAATCCTTCCCATCCTTCACAAGTCTATACTTGCGAAGCCTCAGATAGTGAATGCCATTTCGGTCCCATAAATATGGACTACCTACTATGACTTGGCAAACGTCCAAAGGAACCACCTCACATGTCACCTCATTGATATATCGATTGGTGATAGAAAATTTGAAGGTACATTGCTTCATGATCTGTAAGTCAACGTCCTTCTGAATCCATCCTAGCGGGTACAGCTTAGGATGTGGTGTGGTGTCTAAATCCACTTTTCTTACTAAAGCCTCTGAAATCAGGTTTTTTGGACTTCCAAGGCCAATGATAGCTTGTACAACACTTTTCTTCACCTGAATATTCACATGAAACAAGTCTTCATGGTTGTACGTGTCTTCAATATCAGTTGGTCTTGTCATAAGGGTAAGTGTAACATCAAGTTGCTTGAACTCTAGAAACTCTTCTACTTATTGTGTAGTTAAGGTGGTTTTTCTGTCATTTCTCTCTTGGTTGTTTTTCTCTCTCTTTGGCCACAACTCAGGATGGAGTATCCAACACTTGTCTTTGGCATGTCTGCTGGTTTGACAGTGATCACAGTAGACCTTCCGTATTTGACCTTCCTTGCTCTGCTTCCCTTTTTTCTGCCAGTCAGTTTTGTTGACAGGTTTTAATTTGTCATCCTTCTTGTCAGTTCTTTTATTTTTTGCCTCAATGGCAATGGCTTTCACAGTAGCTTCTTCAATAGTATCTACGGTGAACAATTTTAGTTCTTTCCTTATGTAGTCGGCAAAACCTCCAATATACTTCATGAAAACATTGTAGTCATCAACGTCAATGTCCAGAACCATAGCTTGGTTGTGGAACTCTGTTGTATACTCTTGTACGGGCTGCCTAAATCTTTGTCTGAAATGTTGCCATTTATACCATCTTTCATCTTCATAGCCAACTGGATATAATTGTTTTCTAAAAGCATCTTGAAGTTCTTCAAAGTCAATTTTGAGACATCATACCGTCTCTGATAAGACTTCCACCATGTAAGGGCATGGCTTGAAAGTTTTAAACTCGCAAATTTAATCTTTTGCACATGAGAATACTTATAAAGTGTGAAATAAATTTCTAATGTATCTATCCAGTTATCTAGCTTTTCAGGATCAACATCTCCTTTATATATAGGGATATCAACCTTAAAATCAATTTTTAAAGTATCAATAGAATTTTTGTTGTCACCTGATTCAGCTTCCTTTTTCGTTGGATTAGCTTGTGTGTCATCTTCATCTTCGCTATCCTCAAAAACGTTTTTCTTGAGCATTTGATCAGGCTCATATGAAGTTAATGGACGTGAAGGTTTTCAGTCTTCAAACTCTCCACGAGTTTAAGGATTGATGCAGACAAGTTTTCAACTTGCTGCTCAAGCATAGTGATGCAATCGTCATCACTAGATGTATCCTGTTTATTTTCTCCAGTCATAATGTCTCTCTTGGACCTTGGCTTTCGGTGTACGAGCAAAGGACCTAAAAGTTCTTCTCCAGAAACTTTGCGTTGGTTGTGAGTTGAGACCACAAACCACGTCACCCTCTCGGATCTGGTGCTCTGATACCACTTGATCCAAAACTTCTAGTTATTTCCTTCTATTGTACTACATAAATTAATTACAGTTTGATCGTTGTGGTTTTAAGAAATGTAGAGAATCTTCTTTGTAAATTCCTTTGTAATTTTCAAACATAGAACTATGAATTCCTAGTTTATAGGAATAAGGGAACGAGGGAAATTTTAAGACAATTAGAGAAACAAAAGGAAGAAGCTAAGGAACTGCTTTGAGTTATGCTTTTAGAATTGCTTGATTCATTTCAATGAATAACTTATGTATTTATACAAGGTTCGGTTGCTAAAATTAACTAAATTAAAATAGTAAATTATTTTAAGCCATAAAGAATGATCGGCCTAAAATCTCCACTTACCATTTCGTAACTTAAACTGCGGTAATTGCATAGTTTGGCCCACACTATAATGTATCTCATAATCCAACTTGTTTCCTTCTTAAGTACCTTTATTGAAAAATCATCCGTACAAAAAATTCACTCGAATTTAAAACCTCTTCATTATCTAATTGTGACAAACTAAATATACTAAATGGCTAAATGATCTCTAATCCGTACACAAAATTCACACAATATTTTTGATAAATAAAGAATTCTTCGCAAAAATGGCTAAATGATCTCTAATTTGGATGCAATTTGGCAAGGATAATCATTGAATGAGGGCCTAAAAATTGAAAGAGTTGGATTATGAAACTACATTGTGGAGCAGAGGAATTAACATTGTACTGACCTACATACTAACTCAGAACGCTTACTCTTTATCTTTTCTATTCTAACTTTTAGATACATATTAGTTTCAATCAGCAAGAAAACAATAATATATTTTGCGCAAGATAAAGTGAAAAGCTTGGGTTTTCAAAAGAGAAGCTAACATAATTACCTCATACAAAAATCATAAAGACAGATGCCCCGTTTTGCATTTTCGTCTGTGATCTCCAAAAATTGTTACAAGCATTCTCCAATTAAATTGCACATTGCATTATGAGTCCTTTCTATCAATTCCGTCTCATTTTCCATTAAAAATGATCACATGGCCAACTTTTTTTAGCACAAAAGTAACTTTTCCGAGCCAAATTAAGAAGAAAAAAAAAGTAAAAAAGAAAAACCAATTCAGTCTAATAATATAAAATGAAATGAAAAATCAAAAGAAAAACTTGTTTAAATTTAATAGAGAAGGGCCAGCGACCCACTACTAGCAACACTGATATTGTCCACAACTTAACCACCTACGAAGGCCAATAGATGTGGGGTTTTATCACAAAAAGTCTCGGTAATATTAGTAGTGGAACCATTTATTATATTTTTTATTTTATTTAGTTAAGTTTCCGATGTGGAGTTATATTCTTCAACAAAACTTTGAAATGACAACCCAATAGCATTGTTCGTAATTCGCATAGAATTGCTATAAAAGCTGGTTCTTTTCATCTTGATATTACTTCTATTCTGTTTGATAAAGGAAAAGTGATTTTCAAATGATTTGAAGTCAGACGAAACCTTCACAGACAACATATATGGACGAAACCTTCACACGTTGAAGTTAACAACATATATGGACTGGAATGAATGTCAATCCTTTCATCGAGAAGTTGCACTTAAGACTCATTTTATCTTATGGAATAAGTCGAGAGACAAGGGTAAAACCACAGTGGAGAGATTGAAAACACAGACATCGGAGATTCGGAGAGATCGAAAGAAAAGGAGGTTACAGAAACAGCGGCGAGATCCGAAACACAGAAATCTCGGCCGACCCCTTAAAAGTTGGGAGTTGGGACGACAATGTCCAAAGTTCATAAAAGATATTGGTTTATGCACAAAAAATGCACTGTTTGCCGACAAAGCATATGTTATCATTTATTCAATCAGTCACGTACTGCACATGTTGACATTCAACAATGAAACATAAGGCTATTGACTTTCAAGGACCAACAACAATAGAGACTCTAGGTAGTTAAAGAGTTCACATCACCACCCAATCGATTTCCTCTCCTTTCCACAGTTTCCGTAGCCACGACATGCCAACTGTGGCTATTATTGGTCTACAAGTCACAGCTACCATACACATGTGGTGTGGCCTCAAATACATAAGCAACGATTGTACTATCTGTGGCTGAAGGAGCTTGTGTCAGTATCTTATTAGGCTTGTGTCACTCCGGCCCTAAATACTCTTCAGAACTTAAGTTACAAGCCCTTTGCAATTTGTCTGTTTGAAATGAAGAAATAGTGTCCGTCCATTCTAGATACAGAAAACATTCAACCAAGAGCTTAAAAGATTTGAAGGGATTGAATGCATCATTTTGGCGGTGGAGAGGAGGATGTAACCAACAAAATGGAGACCAACCGCCACAAAGAAAATGTAGTAAGGCACAAGGGGAATCGTTCGCAAAAGGAAAGAAGAAAATTTAACATTGAGCTATTACAAATGGTAGTTTGGACCGTTGTCAAGCTGGCAACTAATTAACATCCATGGAAACAAAAAATTTGCCAGAATGAGGCTAGAAATAAAGATACCCTTTCTGAGTAAAATAACATAGAAATACACTTAAGCTACACCAGGATCAAGCTTATCACAACTGATGAGCATGAACATGGACATAGCTAACACATCCAAATCCAAAATTGGATGATGTGAGAGCACGTGTAGTCGTCGTTAGAGGTGGGAAGATGAAGAAGAAATTTAACGTTCAAGAGTTATTCTTAGTTGTAATGTTTATCCATTACCAAAACTAGTTAAATTAGGCGATGGACTTGTACGTCAACTTGTTCATACCAATTACCCCTATATTCCATGGGATTTTTTTTTTTTTCTTTTTCTGAGTGCAATTCAATACATGCATGACCCATGTCCAACTATCCACCCTGAAAGTAGGCTCATAGCTAGTGCTTGTAAGGTGTTTGTGCCACCTCATATTTGGATCATAAAGTGTGTTGATCCTTTCAGCATAGACGGTAAAAAAATAGACACATCTTAAACAAGGAGTTCAAACTACTTTACACCCATTGTTCTTAGTAAAGTTAAAGGTCACTAAGGATCAAGTCACTAATGGTTGACAACTTACAAAAGTTCTCTGTTTGATAAGTCAAGTTTTGAGGGAATTAGATTAAAACAGTTATCCATCAAACAGAGAACCTCTGTTTCATGTCACCAGAAAGGAGTACAACAAAAGCTACAGTAAAAAGTGTTTAGAAGATAGAGAATATCCAACCAAGGGCATCACCATGTATCTTCATCTTCAAAACCCATGAACCAGTCAAATACCCCAAACAATTAATAAAAGTTCATGACACCCCATTCTTGTATGGATGTAACTAAGCAGAAATAATGAACAAGCTCAATCAAATTCAGAGACTGAAAGTACACAATCCGATAACCTGACAGAGGCAAAAATATACTCATACAAACAGACCTTCAAATATGATATATTCTCTTCTCTTTTTGTTTAAACAATGAAAAATGGGACATTACAAAGAACACGGACAAATCAGAACCAGAACAATGCAACATAACATCGTATAAAAAAATACAGAAAAATAATATCCAAATCTTAAGTATCTCATGTAGTCATGGTGATCCTGCATATCCTTAAACTTTCAGGCTACTCACAACCCATTCTCCAGACAAGGCACAAAGGGGTTTTTCAGATCCGTCTGAACCCAAAACCACCACCATGTGATACAGTCTTGATTCAAATGTGGCCTAGAACTCCCACCTGGGAAGATGAAATATTGAATTGAACTAAGAATCTTCTTCCCGAGTAGAATCCAGCAGATGAGCTTTGTAAGTAACTAACAATACCTCTGCGTCATCCCTAAATCTTGATATAAACTTATCCAAAAATTCATCCTCTGTCAAAACAAGTGCAGCATAAAAAGTTGGATCCCTATTCAATAGCCGTTTTGACTTTATAACCTCTAAAACCCTGTATCGGGCAATCACTCGGTTCTCCATGCTAAACATCAAAATCCAAGGTGTATGAATTAATACTGACTTTTTGAACTTAACCGTGTTCAAGAAGAAATCAATTCCTAACTTTAACTTCTCCTCAGATGTCCTAAGCAAACCTGGAGTTCTTCTAAACATTTCCATACATTCATCCTCTGAAAAGCCAAAAATACAAAGCAGGTCCAGTTTTCTGCTGATTGTCCCACTGCGCAAACAACTGACTGTGTAGAGAGCATGAACCAACATCCTAGAATTCAATGAGAAACCCATTTCCAGAACCCGTGAAACAAGGCTTCTAAGTACAGATTCTTGCACAATGAAAAGCCATGGCTGCCTCTTCAATAGCATGGTAAGCTGAGAACCAACAATTCCACAACTCTCCATAAAGGCAATGTTGCCCAACAATCTCGATTCTGGATCTTTCCTCACTACCCAATTGCATCTACACAAAACCCGAGTCAAATCCTTGGCATTCTCATCATTCCCTAAGATTTTCTTGAGAATTTCAATACAGGGTACTAATTTTCTTTCCAAACTAACAGTCAAAAGCGTGGAATTCTTGGAAATCAAACTAGCGAGATCAGAACTGGAAAGACCTAACTGTTGAAAGAACTCAAGCTTTGGCCTTAGGGTCTTATCAATATTAGAAAACAAGATTTGGGGTGAGCCACGCACAGCAGAGCAGATGTGGGTATTAGAGAATCCAAGCTCTCGAAGAAAGCTACAGACGGATTGGGGCTTTTCAGGGGATGTGACCCAGGAGAAGCGATTCGAGATTGAGGACGCTTGGGTTTTGGTAAATTTGAAGGTACTGATAAGGTAATCTGTTATGTGAGAGTTTCGATTTGGGTTTGGGATTTTCATGGGTGAAGATAGAGAAGAGAAAAGAGATATGGAAAGTTTGGCTGTGTTAGAGGGAAGGCATTGGAATTTTGGAGGTGAATGAAAGAACATAAGTGGTTTCAGAGCTTGCATTTGCACCTATAGCCATATATAAGTGCATATATATATGTGACTATATAAAAATATTGAGAGAGACAGAGAGACAGAGAGAGAGACGGGGAGATTTTTGTGTTGTATGATTATGAAAGAAAGGAAAGGTGACCAAGGGGAGGGGGATTCAAAGGTAAAAATGAAAGATATAAAGGAATAATTAAGTGATGTTCTTCCAGTGGGCATCTTAATGAAGAAAAGAAGCATTGTACATTGGGAGAGGTATAAGCGTTTTTGTCTCACTTGTAATAGTTCTTAATTCTCAGTCATTTGATTTACTAATATTACTGATAGTTTAAACATTTCAATAGGGAAATATTGTTACAACATTTCTTGAATGTAATGGCAGACAAGTTACCAAGTAGTGTTTCCTTGCTTGCTGTTCCGGGCTCACGCAGAGATACGTTCTGTCAAGAAGCATGAAAGATGATTTTTTTAATTTAACATGTATGCCAAACTTCAAAAAGGCGTAGAACAAAAGCTAAAAGTTTTTGAAGATAGAGAAGATCCAATCCAAAAGCATCACCATGGATGCTTCATCTTAACATGAAAAAACAAATCAACCAAATTTCAAAACTGACATTACACAATCAGATAACCAACAAATAAAAAAAAGTTCAAACATGACATATGGTTTTTTAATTCTTTAGAAGGAAACATTACGAAGCAAAATAAATAAAAATGCAGCACAAGAACTTAAGTAGGAGGCCTTGTTGTCAGGAAGATCCCCTTTAAGGAACAAGAATCTATGATGTCAATTAAGTTATGCTATACCTCTCAGACATATGGTTGGAAATTTCCTAGCTCAAGCTCCATGTACAAATAAGTTACTCTATACCCTAAACATATATGATGAGGAATTTCTTATAGCTCAAGCTCTACGCAAAGATTATACGATGTGTGAAATAACTTCAGTGAGAAAAAAATTCCGAGTAATCAGATTAATTTTCTTTGTATTACTCAAGCTAACTTTACATATAACAAAAACAGAACAGAACCAAAACACGAAGAAGCAGAAGAGAGAAACAAAACTAGAGGCATTATATCCAAAACTGAAGCATAACGCCTTGTACTTGTGGTGATCTCTTTTCATCTATGACAATCTAGATGTGTAATAAGTTACACAAAAACTTATGACAAGGTATCTCCTGGGTCAAGCTTTGGTGTACAACGCATTCTTTGAAATAGAATTTAAAACACTTATTGAATGGACATGGTTCATTCAATTGATTATATATCTAGACTGAAAAATAAAAGAACTTACATTCCTTAACTTGCAATTAAGGCCTGACCCGTCCCAGGAAAACAATGCAAGTGCAACACGATTGTTTCGCAAAGTAGGCAGGTAAGCACTGCACAGGTTACAAAATGTGTTTGAAAATTGTGGAACATTTTCATTAGCAGTTCCAACTGGTGGGATGTATTTGCATTCTTTAGTGGACCAGTGTCTTGAAAATATGAGGGATAATTCTTTGTGCTATCATTGTTGACAACCTGTGCACTGCGTCCCCACCTACTTTGACACTTGAGCGTAAACAGGACTGGAGCCAGAATTGTTTGTTCAGGCCGACTAAACTTCCAAACTGAACATTTTTTTTAATGGAAGGTGATAGAGCTTTTGTTTATTGGAAGAAACGATTAATTCCATGGCTGACATAGAACTTGTAGGACTAAGTTAATGAAGAGAAGGAAAAAAAAACGAAACGGAACCTACAATTCTATAAATTGGGGTGGAATCGGTTCGGTTACCAGAAAATTATGACAGAATAAGAAAATACAAAATAAAATAAAAAAGGGGCAAGCTACATCTTTTACAAATTCACCAATTTTTTGATTGACAATATAACAGAAGCCAAACCCAAATCAAAACAGATAGATTCTTATAAGACAAACGCACCATTAATCAATAAACCCAAACAATTCATTCCCAAGCTAAATTGAGCAATTCACCATTCAAATGTAAAGTAACAGTGCCTACAAGAGAGAAATTACCTCAAATCAGCATCTGAATTTGGGTCTCAACTGAAATTCCCGAATTGGGATTTGAGAGATATAGAGAGAACTGAAAACCTAAAAGAGAACAAAGCAACCATATAAGTCAAAAGTAAAACAGAAAAAAATATATATAAAAAAATTATAGAACTCAGAAAACAACTGAGAGTGAGGTGTGTTCGAAGAAAAGAGAAAAGACTAACAGAGAAATGATGAGTTGACCTAGCAATGAGGAGGGAGGGTTGGCCTCTAAATCTGAAGTCAGCCACCTCAAATTTGGAGGCTGGCAAGGTCGTCTCCTTCACTGTTGTTGGCCTGAATAGAGAGAAAGAGAGAGAGAGGTGAGGATGAGAGAGCCGACGAGAAGAGGGAGACGACGCCAACAACGATGGAGCATGAGGGTGGGATGGGGACGCAGAGGATGAATGATGGCAGTGTGGACTTGTCGCCGACGTCGGTGGATGTGCCGGGGAGCAGCGGTCTGGTAGAGAAGACTTGGATGTTTGTCTGTCGATTTTTTTTTTTTTTTTGGGTGAGTGTTAAAGTGAAGTTGCAGAGTAGGCGGAGGAATGAGTCGAAGTAGAGGCTGAGTGAGTGATGGTCTGCGCGGCTGTGCTGTGTTTACGCAATAAAGTCACCTTTTAGTCCTTGTAGCTTTTCGGATGTTCCACTTTGGTCCTTTCGGTGTCATATCTGGCAATTTGATCCAAATAGTTTGATAAATTTCACAATTCAAGAACACGTCCAAATTTTCGTCAAACTCCCTAATGTTTTAAGCATGTGCTCTTCACATATAGGGTATTTATGTCTACTCGTGTTATCTACCTTCCTACTTGGCCAAATCTCTTCCTATTTCACAAAAGCTCTTCAAAAATTTAGACTCTTGGGTTGAGATTTCGTTCAATTTGTAGAGGGATCATACATCATAGTGAGAACATTTTGATTTAGAGGTGGCAGAAGTGGCTCATCTCGTCATGGCATACTGATTTAACTCTCTGCGTGAGGGACATATGCTTACTCCGTCATGAAATTGGATTGAAATTTGGACGTGTCAAATTGGATTGAAATTTGGACGCGTCAAATTGGATTGAAATTTGGACGTGTCAAATTGGATGGAAATTTGGACATGTCCTTGAATTTCAATGAAAATCAAACTACATGGATCAACTTGCCAAATTAAAACCATATGAACTAAAAGTGATTTTTTAAATTTAATAATTTAAGGTTTTTTTTTTATTGTAAATGGTCCATGAATGTACTAGTCTTCAAAAACTTTCATTACGAGTTAGTTATGGCAAGTGAGCACAATGGGTGTCCAATATGAAACTGAAAATAATTTAACAAAACCAAAAGAAAAACTTCATGTTACTAACAAGAAACCAATTAAAAGAAGGGAGCTTCACTAATATACCCAAAATAGGGGCTGAAATTATTAAAAAAAACCAAGTTCGTTCTGAAATGGAGTGGTTGGTGTATTGCATAGTTTTGGCCATTGGATTTCACACAAAACACACCAAATGCCTCCTCCCACCGTGTTATGATGTTTCCCATGTTTTGGACTCAATCAGATATCGATTGGTCCATAGAATCAGACGATTCAAGTTTGTACGAAGTTCGTTCTGAAATGGAGTGGTTGGTGTATTGCATAGTTTTGGCCATTGGATTTCACTCAAAACACACCAAATGCCTCCTCCGACCGTCGGAAAGAGAGTTTGGTATTTTTGGATTGGTCGCATTGAGGTGAGTCCGTGGATGTGTGGTGGACTCGATTTGGATTTGTAACGAAATTTCGGCGATCAATTTACCTTTCGAGGAAAAATCGTAATTAACTCGAGAAGGGTTTAGGTAAAAATCAGCTTTGCTTTCAGTTTTACCTCACTCTCACTCTTTCTCTCTTTCTCTCTATGCGAGCTCTTCTCCCTCTCTACGTAAAAACTCCAGAGTTACTGTTCACCCGAACAGAAAAATCCACGCTGCCACCACTTCCGGCCACCTCAGCCCTCGAGACCGGTCCCAAAAGCTTCGTCTCGACGTCCCGGTCAAGACCCACCGGTTTTCCTCGCCGAAAAACCCGATTCCAGCCGACAGGTTCGACTGGTTTTTCTCCCGGTTTTCACCACGACGGCGCAGCGATTCCGGCCGGTTTTTCCGTCGAGCTTGGTATGTTTTCGAACCCTCTCCGTATGCTCTAGCTGTTTTTGGGGTAGGTTTGGATCGATTTTGAGTTTGG